>JAECWN010000346.1:0-43806 GCA_018150725.1 Drosophila quadrilineata
CGATTGTAATTGTAATTTCGATTGTAATTGACTCCGATTGTTTTTGATTCTTTTCGATGTTTTTTCGATTGTAATTGACTCCTTTCGATGTTTTTTCGATTGTTTTTGATACTTTTCGACGCTTTATCGAATGTTTTTGATTCTTTTCGATGTTTTTTCGATTGTTATTGACTCCTATCGATGTTTTTTCGATTGTAATTGACTCCTTTCGATGTTTTTTCGATTGTTTTCGATACTTTTCGACGTTTTATCGATTGTTTTTGATTCTTTTCGATGTTTTTTCAATTGTAATTGACTCCTTTCGATGTTTTTTCGATTGTTTTCGATACTTTTCGACGTTTTATCGATTATTTTTGATTCTTTGCGATGTTTTTTTCGATTGTAATTGACTCCTATCGATGTTTTTTCGATTGTAATTGACTCCTTTCGATGTTTTTTCGATTGTTTTCGATTCTTTTCGATGTTTTTTCGATTGTAAATGACTCCTATCAATGTTTTTTCGATTGTAATTGACTCCTTTCGATGTTTTTTCGATTGTCATTGACTCCTTTCAATGTTTTTTCGATTGTTTTCGATTTTTTTCGACGTTTTATTGATTGTTTTTGATTCTGTTCGATGTTTTTTCGATTGTTTTCGATACTTTTCGACGTTTTATCTATTGTTTTTGATTCTTTTCGATGTTTTTTCGATTGTAATTGACTGCTTTCGATGTTTTTTCGATTGTAATTGACTGCTTCGATGTTTTTTCGATTGTTTTCGATACTTTTCGACGTTTTATCGATTGTTTTTGATTCTTTTCGACGTTTTATCGACTGTTTTTGATTCTTTTCGATGTTTGTTCGATTGTAATTGACTCTTTTCGATGTTTTTTCGATTGTAATTGACTCCTTTCGATGTTTTTTGATTGTTTTCGATACTTTTCGACGTTTTATCGATTGTTTTTGATTCTTTTCGATGTTTTTTCGATTGTAATTGACTCCTATTGATGTTTTTTTGATTGTAATTGACTCCTTTCGCTGTTTTTTCGATTGTTTTCGATACTTTTCGACGTTTTATCCATTTTTTTTTATTCTTTTCTATGTTTTTTCGATTGTAATTGTAATTTCGATTGTAATTGACTCCGATTGTTTTTGATTCTTTTCGATGTTTTTTCGATTGTAATTGACTCCTTTCGATGTTTTTTCGATTGTTTTCGATACTTTTCGACGCTTTATCGAATGTTTTTGATTCTTTTCGATGTTTTTCGATTGTTATTGACTCCTATCGATGTTTTTCGATTGTAATTGACTCCTTTCGATGTTTTTTCGATTGTTTTCGATACTTTTCGACGTTTTATCGATTGTTTTGATTCTTTTCGATGTTTTTTCGATTGTAATTGACTCCTTTCGATGTTTTTTCGATTGTTTTCGATACTTTTCGACGTTTTATCGATTGTTTTTGATTCTTTTCGATGTTTTTCGATTGAAATTGACTACTTTCGATGTTTTTCCGATTGTTTTCGATACTTTTCGACGTTTTATCGATTGTTTTTGATTCTTTTCGACGTTTTATCGATTGTTTTGATTCTTTTCGATGTTTTTTCGATTGTAATTGACTCCTTTCGATGTTTTTTCGATTGTTTTCGATACTTTTCGACGTTTCATCGAATGTTTTTGATTCTTTTCGATGTTTTTTCGATTGTAATTGACTTCTATCGATGTTTTTTCGATTGTAATTGACTCTTTTCGATGTTTTTTCGATTGTTTTCGATACTTTTCGACGTTTTATCGATTGTTTTTGATTCTTTTCGATGTTTTTTCGATTGTAATTGACTCCTATCGATGTTTTTCGATTGTAATTGATTCCTTTCGATGTTTTTCGATTGTTTTCGATACTTTTCGACGTTTTATCGATTGTTTTTGATTCTTTTTGATGTTTTTTCGATTGTAATTGACTCCTATCGATGTTTTTTCGATTGTAATTGACTCCTTTCGATGTCAATAACATGTTTTTGTTTTTGATTCTTTTCGATGTTTTTCGATTGTAATTGACTCCTTTCGATGTTTTTTCGATTGTTTTCGATACTTTTCGACGTTTTATCGATTGTTTTTGATTCTTTTCGATGTTTATTCGATTGAAATTGACTCCTTTCGATGTTTTTCCGATTGTTTTCGATACTTTTCGACGTTTTATCGATTGTTTTTGATTCTTTTCGACGTTTTATCGATTGTTTTGATTCTTTTCAATGTTTTTTCGATGGTAATTGACTCCTTTCGATGTTTTTTCGATTGTTTTCGATACTTTTCGACGTTTTATCGATTGTTTTTGATTCTTTTCGATGTTTTTTCGATTGTAATTGACTTCTATCGATGTTTTTTCGATTGTAATTGACTCCTTTCGATGTTTTTCGATTGTTTTCGATACTTTTCGACGTTTTATCGATTGTTTTTGATTCTTTTCGATGTTTTTTCGATTGTAATTGACTCCTATCGATGTTTTTCGATTGTAATTGACTCCTTTCGATGTTTTTTCAATTGTTTTCGATACTTTTCGACGTTTTATCGATTGTTTTTGAATCTTTTTGATGTTTTTTCGATTGTAATTGACTCCTATCGATGTTTTTTCGATTGTAATTGACTCCTTTCGATGTTTTTTACGATTGTTTTCGATACTTTTCGACGTTTTATCGATTGTTTTTGATTCTTTTCGATGTTTTACGATTGTAATTGACTCCTTTCGATGTTTTTTCGATTGTTTTCGATACTTTCGATATTTTATCGATTGTTTTTGATTCTTTTCGACGTTTTATCGGTTGTTTTTGATTCTTTTCGATGTTTTTTCGATTGTAATTGACTCCTTTCGATGTTTTTCGATTGCTTTCGATACTTTTCGACGTTTTATCGATTGTTTTTGATTCTTTTCGATGTTTTTTCGATTGTAATTGACCCCTTTCGATGTTTTTTCGATTGTAATTGACTCCTTTCGATGTTTTTTCGATTGTTTTCGATTCTTTTCGATGTTTTTCGATTGTAATTGACTCTATCAATGTTTTTTCGATTGTAATTGACTCCTTTCGATGTTTTTTCGATTGTTTTCGATACTTTTCGACGTTTTATCGATTGTTTTCGATACTTTTCGACGTTTTATCGATTGTTTTTGATTCTTTTCGATGTTTTTTCGATTGTAATTGACTCCATTCGATGTTTTTCGATTGCTTTCGATACTTTTCGACGTTTTATCGATTGTTTTTGATTCTTTTCGATGTTTTTCGATTGTAATTGACTCCTTTCAATGTTTTTCCGATTGTTTCGATACTTTTCGACGTTTTATCGAATGTTTTTGTTTCTTTTCGATGTTTTTTCGATTGTAATTGACTCCTTTCGATGTTTTTTCGATTGTTTTCGATACTTTTCGACGTTTTATCGATTGTTTTTGATTCTTTTCGACGTTTTATCGATTGTTTTGATTCTTTTCGATGTTTTTTCGATTGTAATTGACTCCTTTCGATGTTTTTCGATTGTTTTCGATTCTTTTCGACGTTTTATCGATTGTTTTCGATACTTTTCGACGTTTTATCGATTGTTTTTGATTCTTTTCGATGTTTTTTTCGATTGTAATTGACTCCTTTCGATGTTTTATCGATTGTTTTCGATACTTTTCGACGTTATATCTATTGTTTTTGATTCTCTTCGATGTTTTTTCAATTGTAATTGACTCCTATCGATGTTTTTCGATTGTAATTGACTCCTTTCGATGTTTTTCGATTGTTTTCGATACTTTTCGACGTTTTATCGATTGTTTTGATTCTTTTCGATGTTTTTTCGATTGTAATTGACTCCTTTCGATGTTTTTCGATTGTTTTCGATACTTTTCGACGTTTTATCGATTGTTTTTGATTCTTTTCGATGTTTTTTCGATTGTAATTGACTCCTTTCGATGTTTTTCGATTGTTTTAGATACTTTTCGACGTTTTATCGATTGTTTTTGATTCTTTTCGATGTTTTTCGATCGTAATTGACTCCTATCGATGTTTTTTCGATTGTAATTGACTCCTTTCGATGTTTTTTCGATTGTAATTGACTCCTTTCGATGTTTTTTCGATTGTTTTCGATACTTTTCGACGTTTTATCGATTGTTTTGATTCTGTTCGATGTTTTTCAATTGTAATTGACTTCTATCGATGTTTTTTCGATTGTAATTGACTCCTTTCGATGTTTTTTCGATTGTTTTCGATACTTTTCGACGTTTTATCGATTGCTTTTGATTCTTTTCGATGTTTTTTCGATTGTAATTGACTCCTTTCGATGTTTTTTCGATTGTTTTCGATACTTTTCGACGTTTTATCGATTGTTTTTGATTCTTTTCGATGTTTTTTCGATTGTAATTGACTCCTATCGATGTTTTTTCGATTGTAATTGACTCCTTTCGATGTTTTTTCGATTGTTTTCGATACTTTTCGACGTTTTATCGATTGTTTTTGATTCTTTTTGATGTTTTTTCGATTGTAATTGACTCCTATCGATGTTTTTTCGATTGTATTTGACTCCTTTCGATGTTTTTTCGATTGTTTTTGATACTTTTCGACGTTTTATCGATTGTTTTTGATTCTTTTCGATGTTTTTTCGATTGTAATTGACTCCTTTCGATGTTTTTTCGATTGTTTTCGATACTTTCGATGTTTTATCGATTGTTTTTGATTCTTTTCGACGTTTTATCGGTTGTTTTTGATTCTTTTCGATGTTTTTTCGATTGTAATTGACTCCTTTCGATGTTTTTTCGATTGCTTTCGATACTTTTCGACGTTTTATCGATTGTTTTTGATTCTTTTCGATGTTTTTTCGATTGTAATTGACCCCTTTCGATGTTTTTTCGATTGTAATTGACTCCTTTCGATGTTTTTTCGATTGTTTTCGATACTTTTCGATGTTTTTCGATTGTTTTTGACTCTTTCGATGTTTTTCGATTGTAATTGACTCCTTTCGATGTTTTTTCGATTGTACTCGATACTTTTCGACGTTTTATCGATTGTTTTCGATACTTTTCGACGTTTTATCGATTGTTTTTGATTCTTTTCGATGTTTTTCGATTGTAATTGACTCCTTTCGATGTTTTTCGATTGTTTTCGATACTTTTCGACGTTTTATCGATTGTTTTTTGATTCTTTTCGATGTTTTTTCGATTGTAATTGTAATTTCGATTGTAATTGACTCGATTTTTTGATTCTTTTTCGATTGTAATTGACTCCTTTCGATGTTTTTTCGATTGTTTTCGATACTTTTCGACGTTTTATCGATTGTTTTTGATTCTTTTCGATGTTTTTTCGATTGTAATTGACTCCTATCGATGTTTTTCGATTGTAATTGACTCCTTTCGATGTTTTTTCGATTGTTTTCGATACTTTTCGACGTTTTATCGATTGTTTTTGATTCTTTTCGATGTTTTTTCGATTGTAATTGACTCCTTTCGATGTTTTTTCGATTGTTTTCGATACTTTTCGACGTTTTATCGATTGTTTTTGATTCTTTTCGATGTTTTTCGACGATTTATCTATTCGACGTTTTTGATTGTTTTCGATACTTTTTTTTCGATTGTTTTTGATTCTTTTCGATGTTTTTTCGATTGTTATTGACTCCTTTCGATGTTTTTCGATTGTTATTTGACTCTTTTCGATGTTTTATCGATTGTTTTTGATACTTTTCGATGTTTTATCGAATGTTTTTGATTCTTTTCGATGTTTTTTCGATTGTAATTGACTCCTTTCGATGTTTTTTCGATTGTTTTCGATACTTTTCGACGTTTTATCGATTGTTTTTGATTCTTTTCGATGTTTTTTCGATTGTAATTGACTTCTATCGATGTTTTTCGATTGTAATTGACTCCTTTCGATGTTTTTTCGATTGTTTTCGATACTTTTCGACGTTTTATCGATTGTTTTTGATTCTTTTCGATGTTTTTTCGATTGTAATTGACTCCTATCGATGTTTTTTCGATTGTAATTGATTCCTTTCGATGTTTTTTCGATTGTTTTCGATACTTTTCGACGTTTTATCGATTGTTTTTGATTCTTTTTGATGTTTTTTCGATTGTAATTGACTCCTATCGATGTTTTTCGATTGTAATTGACTCCTTTCGATGTCAATAACATGTTTTTGTTTTTGATTCTTTTCGATGTTTTTTTCGATTGTAATTGACTCCTTTCGATGTTTTTTCGATTGTTTTCGATACTTTTCGACGTTTTATCGATTGTTTTTGATTCTTTTCGATGTTTATTCGATTGAAATTGACTCCTTTCGATGTTTTTCCGATTGTTTTCGATACTTTTCGACGTTTTATCGATTGTTTTTGATTCTTTTCGACGTTTTATCGATTGTTTTTGATTCTTTTCGATGTTTTTTCGATGGTAATTGACTCCTTTCGATGTTTTTTCGATTGTTTTCGATACTTTTCGACGTTTTATCGATTGTTTTTGATTCTTTTCGATGTTTTTTCGATTGTAATTGACTTCTATCGATGTTTTTTCGATTGTAATTGACTCCTTTCGATGTTTTTTCGATTGTTTTCGATACTTTTCGACGTTTTATCGATTGTTTTTGATTCTTTTCGATGTTTTTTCGATTGTAATTGACTCCTATCGATGTTTTTCGATTGTAATTGACTCCTTTCGATGTTTTTTCAATTGTTTTCGATACTTTTCGACGTTTTATCGATTGTTTTTGAATCTTTTTGATGTTTTTTCGATTGTAATTGACTCCTATCGATGTTTTTCGATTGTAATTGACTCCTTTCGATGTTTTTTACGATTGTTTTCGATACTTTTCGACGTTTTATCGATTGTTTTTGATTCTTTTCGATGTTTTACGATTGTAATTGACTCCTTTCGATGTTTTTTCGATTGTTTTCGATACTTTCGATATTTTATCGATTGTTTTTGATTCTTTTCGACGTTTTATCGGTTGTTTTGATTCTTTTCGATGTTTTTCGATTGTAATTGACTCCTTTCGATGTTTTTTCGATTGCTTTCGATACTTTTCGACGTTTTATCGATTGTTTTTGATTCTTTTCGATGTTTTTCGATTGTAATTGACTTCTTTCGATGTTTTTTCGATTGTAATTGACTCCTTTCGATGTTTTTTCGATTGTTTTCGATACTTTTCGACGTTTTATCGATTGTTTTTGATTCTTTTCGATGTTTTTTCGATTGTAATTGACTCCTATCGATGTTTTTTCGATTGTAATTGACTCCTTTCGATGTTTTTTCGATTGTTTTCGATACTTTTCGACGTTTTATCGATTGTTTTTGATCCTTTTCGATGTTTTTTCGATTGTAATTGACTCCTATCGATGTTTTTTCGATTGTAATTGACTCTTTTCGATGTTTTTTCGATTGTTTTCGATACTTTTCGACGTTTTATCGATTGTTTTCGATGTTTTTTCGATTGTTTTCGATACTTTTCGACGTTTTATCGATTGTTTTTGATTCTTTTCGATGTTTTTTCGATTGTTTTTGACTCTTTTCGATGTTTTTTCGATTGTAATTGACTCCTTTCGATGTTTTTTCGATTGTTTTCGATACTTTTCGACGTTTTATCGATTGTTTTTGATTCTTTTCGATGTTTTTTCGATTGTAATTGACTCCTTTCGATGTTTTTTCGATTGTAATTGACTCCTTTCGATGTTTTTTCGATTGTTTTCGATTCTTTTCGACGTTTTATCGATTGTTTTTGACTCTTTTCGATGTTTTTTCGATTGTAATTGACTCCTTTCGATGTTTTTTCGATTGTTTTCGATACTTTTCGACGTTTTATCGATTGTTTTCGATACTTTTCGACGTTTTATCGATTGTTTTTGATTCTTTTCGATGTTTTTTCGATTGTAATTGACTCCTTTCGATGTTTTTTTTCGATTGTTTTCGATACTTTTCGACGTTTTATCGATTGTTTTTGATTCTTTTCGATGTTTTTTCGATTGTAATTGACTCCTTTCGATGTTTTTCCGATTGTTTTCGACGTTTTATCGATTGTTTTTGTTTCTTTTCGATGTTTTTTCGATTGTTTTTGACTCTTATCGATGTTTTTTCGATTGTAATTGACTCCTTTCGATGTTTTTTCGATTGTTTTCGATACTTTTCGACGTTTTATCGATTGTTTTTGATTCTTTTCGACGTTTTTTCGATTGTTTTTGATTCTTTTCGATGTTTTTCGATTGTAATTGACTCCTTTCGATGTTTTTTCGATTGTTTTCGATTCTTTTCGACGTTTTATCGATTGTTTTCGATACTTTTCGACGTTTTATCGATTGTTTTTGATTCTTTTCGATGTTTTTTCGATTGTAATTGACTCCTTTCGATGTTTTTCGATTGTTTTCGATACTTTTCGACGTTTTATCGATTGTTTTTGATTCTTTTCGATGTTTTTTCAATTGTAATTGACTCTATCGATGTTTTTTCGATTGTAATTGACTCCTTTCGATGTTTTTTCGATTGTTTTCGATACTTTTCGACGTTTTATCGATTGTTTTTGATTCTTTTCGATGTTTTTTCGATTGTAATTGACTCCTTTCGATGTTTTTCGATTGTTTTCGATACTTTTCGACGTTTTATCGATTGTTTTTGATTCTTTTCGATGTTTTTTCGATTGTAATTGACTCCTTTCGATGTTTTTTCGATTGTTTTCGATACTTTTCGACGTTTTATCGATTGTTTTTGATTCTTTTCGATGTTTTTTCGATTGTAATTGACTCCTATCGATGTTTTTTCGATTGTAATTGACTCCTTTCGATGTTTTTTCGATTGTAATTGACTCCTTTCGATGTTTTTTCGATTGTTTTCGATACTTTTCGACGTTTTATCGATTGTTTTTGATTCTTTTCGATGTTTTTTCAATTGTAATTGACTCCTATCGATGTTTTTTCGATTGTAATTGACTCCTTTCGATGTTTTTCGATTGTTTTCGATACTTTTCGACGTTTTATCGATTGTTTTTGATTCTTTTCGATGTTTTTCGATTGTAATTGACTCCTTTCGATGTTTTTTCGATTGTTTTCGATACTTTTCGACGTTTTATCGATTGTTTTTGATTCTTTTCGATGTTTTTCGATTGTAATTGACTCCTATCGATGTTTTTTCGATTGTAATTGACTCCTTTCGATGTTTTTTCGATTGTTTTCGATACTTTTCGACGTTTTATCGATTGTTTTTGAATCTTTTTGATGTTTTTTCGATTGTAATTGACTCTATCGATGTTTTTCGATTGTAATTGACTCCTTTCGATGTTTTTTACGATTGTTTTCGATACTTTTCGACGTTTTATCGATTGTTTTTGATTCTTTTCGATGTTTTTTCGATTGTAATTGACTCCTTTCGATGTTTTTTCGATTGTTTTCGACTACTTTCGATGTTTTATCGATTGTTTTTGATTCTTTTCGACGTTTTATCGATTGTTTTTGATTCTTTTCGATGTTTTTTCGATTGTAATTGACTCCTTTCGATGTTTTTTCGATTGCTTTCGATACTTTTCGACGTTTTATCGATTGTTTTTGATTCTTTTCGATGTTTTTTCGATTGTAATTGACTCCTTTCGATGTTTTTTCGATTGTAATTGACTCTTTTCGATGTTTTTTCGATTGTTTTCGATTCTTTTCGATGTTTTTTCGATTGTTATTGACTCCTATCGATGTTTTTTCGATTGTAATTGACTCCTTTCGATGTTTTTTCGATTGTTTTCGATACTTTTCGACGTTTTATCGATTGTTTTTGATTCTTTTCGATGTTTTATCGATTGTTTTGATTCTTTTCGATGTTTTTCGATTGTAATTGACTCCTTTCGATGTTTTTTCGATTGTTTTCGATACTTTTCGACGTTTTATCGATTGTTTTTTATTCTTTTCGATGTTTTTTCGATTGTAATTGTAATTTCGATTGTTTTTTCGATTGTTTTTGATTCTTTTCGATGTTTTTTCGATTGTAATTGACTCCTTTCGATGTTTTTTCGATTGTTTTCGATACTTTTCGACGTTTTATCGATTGTTTTTGATTCTTTTCGATGTTTTTCGATTGTAATTGACTCCTATCGATGTTTTTCGATTGTAATTGACTCCTTTCGATGTTTTTTTCGATTGTTTTCGATACTTTTCGACGTTTTATCGATAGTTTTGATTCTTTTCGATGTTTTTTCGATTGTAATTGACTCCTTTCGATGTTTTTCGATTGTTTTCGATACTTTTCGACGTTTTATCGATTGTTTTTGATTCTTTTCGATGTTTTTTCGATTGTAATTGACTACTTTTCGATGTTTTTTCGATTGTTTTCGATACTTTTCGACGTTTTATCGAATTGTTTTTGATTCTTTTCGATGTTTTTTCGATTGTAATTGACTCCTATCGATGTTTTTCGATTGTAATTGACTCCTTTCGATGTTTTTTCGATTGTTTTCGATACTTTTCGACGTTTTATCGATTGTTTTTGATTCTTTTCGATGGTTTTTCGATTGTAATTGACTCCTTTCGATGTTTTTTGATTGTTTTCGATACTTTTCGACGTTTTATCGATTGTTTTTGATTCTTTTCGATGTTTTTTCGATTGTAATTGACTCCTATCGATGTTTTTTCGATTGTAATTGACTCCTTTCGATGTTTTTTCGATTGTTTTCGATACTTTTCGACGTTTTATCGATTGTTTTTGTTTTTGATTCTTTTCGACGTTTTATCGATTGTTTTTGATTCTTTTCGATGTTTTTTCGATTGTAATTGACTCCTTTCGATGTTTTTTCGATTGTTTTCGATACTTTTCGACGTTTTATCGATTGTTTTTGATTCTTTTCGATGTTTTTTCGATTGTAATTGACTTCTATCGATGTTTTTTCGATTGTAATTGACTCCTTTCGATGTTTTTTCGATTGTTTTCGATACTTTTCGACGTTTTATCGATTGTTTTGATTCTTTTCGATGTTTTTCGATTGTAATTGACTCCTTTCGATGTTTTTTCGATTGTAATTGACTCCTTTCGATGTTTTTCGATTGTTTTCGATACTTTTCGACGTTTTATCGATTGTTTTTGATTCTTTTTGATGTTTTTCGATTGTAATTGACTCCTTATCGATGTTTTTCGATTGTATTGACTCCTTTCGATGTTTTTCGATTGTTTTCGATACTTTTCGACGTTTTATCGATTGTTTTTGATTCTTTTCGATGTTTTATCGATTGTTATTGACTCCTTTCGATGTTTTTCGATTTTCATGTTTTTCGATTGTTTTCGATACTTTTCGATATTTTATCGATTGTTTTTGATTCTTTTCGACGTTTTATCGATTGTTTTTGATTCTTTTCGATGTTTTTCGATTGTAATTGACTCCTTTCGATGTTTTTTCGATTGCTTTCGATACTTTTCGACGTTTTATCGATTGTTTTTGATTCTTTTCGATGTTTTTTCGATTGTAATTGATCCTTTTCGATGTTTTTTCGATTGTAATTGACTCCTTTCGATGTTTTTTCGATTGTTTTCGATTCTTTTCGATGTTTTTCGATTGTTATTGACTCCTTTCAATGTTTTTTCGATTGTAATTGACTCCTTTCGATGTTTTTTCGATTGTTTTCGATACTTTCGACGTTTTATCGATTGTTTTCGATACTTTTCGACGTTTTATCGATTGTTTTTGATTCTTTTCGATGTTTTTTCGATTGTAATTGACTCCTTTCGATGTTTTTTCGATTGTTTTCGATACTTTTCGACGTTTTATCGATTGTTTTTGATTCTTTTCGATGTTTTTTCGATTGTAATTGACTCCTTTCGATGTTTTTTCGATTGTTTTCGATACTTTTCGACGCTTTATCGATTGTTTTTGATTCTTTTCGATGTTTTTTCGATTGTTAATTGACTCCTTTCGATGTTTTTCGATTGTTTTTGACTACCTTTCGATGTTTTATCGATTGTTTTTGATTCTTTTCGATGTTTTTTCGATTGTTATTGACTCCTATCGATGTTTTTTCGATTGTAATTGACTCCTTTCGATGTTTTTTCGATTGTTTTCGATACTTTTCGACGTTTTATCGATTGTTTTTGATTCTTTTCGACGTTTTATCGATTGTTTTTGATTCTTTTCGATGTTTTTCGATTGTAATTGACTCCTTTCGATGTTTTTTCGATTGTTTTCGATTCTTTTCGACGTTTTATCGATTGTTTTTGATTCTTTTCGATGTTTTATCGATTGTTTTTGATTCTTTTCGATGTTTTTTCGATTGTAATTGACTCCTTTCGATGTTTTTTCGATTGTTTTCGATACTTTTCGACGTTTTTCGATTGTTTTCGATTCTTTTCGACGTTTTATCGATTGTTTTTGATTCTTTTCGATGTTTTTTCGATTGTAATTGACTCCTTTCGATGTTTTTTCGATTGTTTTCGATACTTTTCGACGTTTTATCGATTGTTTTTGATTCTTTTCGATGTTTTTTCGATTGTTTTCGATTCGACTTTTATCGATTGTTTTTGATTCTGACTCCTTTCGATGTTTTTCGATTGTAATTGACTCCTTTCGATGTTTTTTCGATTGTTTTCGATACTTTTCGACGTTTTATCGATTGTTTTTGATTCTTTTCGATGTTTTTTCGATTGTAATTGACTCCTATCGATGTTTTTTCGATTGTAATTGACTCCTTTCGATGTTTTTTTGATTGTTTTCGATACTTTTCGACGTTTTATCGATTGTTTTTGATTCTTTTCGATGTTTTTTCGATTGTAATTGACTCCTTTCGATGTTTTTTCGATTGTTTTCGATACTTTTCGACGTTTTATCGATTGTTTTGATTCTTTTCGATTTTTTTCGATTGTAATTGACTCCTATCGATGTTTTTTCGATTGTAATTGACTCCTTTCGATGTTTTTTCGATTGTTTTCGATACTTTTCGACGTTTTATCGATTGTTTTTGATTCTTTTCGATGTTTTTCGATTGTAATTGACTCCTTTCGATGTTTTTCGATTGTAATTGACTCCTTTCGATGTTTTTTCGATTGTTTTCGATTCTTTTCGATGTTTTTTCGATTGTAATTGACTCCTTTCGATGTTTTTTCGATTGTTTTCGATACTTTTCGACGTTTTATCGATTGTTTTTGTTTCTTTTCGATGTTTTTTCGATTGTAATTGACTCCTATCGATGTTTTTTCGATTGTAATTGACTCCTTTCGATGTTTTTTCGATTGTTTTCGATACTTTTCGACGTTTTATCGATTGTTTTTGATTCTTTTCGATGTTTTTTTCGATTGTAATTGACTCCTTTCGATGTTTTTTCGATTGTTTTCGATACTTTTCGACGTTTTATCGATTGTTTTTGATTATTTTCGATGTTTTTTCGATTGTAATTGACTCTTATCGATGTTTTTCGATTGTAATTGACTCCTTTCGATGTTTTTCGATTGTTTTCGATACTTTTCGACGTTTTATCGATTGTTTTTGATTCTTTTCGATGTTTTTTCGATTGTAATTGACTCCCATCGATGTTTTTTCGATTGTAATTGACTCCTTTCGATGTTTTTTCGATTGTTTTTGATACTTTTCGATGTTTTTTCGATTGTTTTTGATTCTTTTCGATGTTTTTTCGATTGTAATTGACTCCTTTCGATGTTTTTTCGATTGTTTTCGATACTTTTCGACGTTTTATCGATTGTTTTTGATTCTTTTCGATGTTTTTCGATTGTAATTGACTCCTTTCGATGTTTTTTCGATTGTTTTCGATACTTTTCGACGTTTTATCGATTGTTTGTTGTTTATCGATTCTTTTCGATGTTTTTTCGATTGTAATTGACTCCTTTCGATGTTTTTTCGATTGTTTTCGATACTTTTCGACGTTTTATCGATTGTTTTTGATTCTTTTCGATGTTTTTTCGATTGTTTTCGATACTTTTCGATGTTTTTTCGATTGTAATTGACTTTTATCGATGTTTTTTCGATTGTAATTGACTCCTTTCGATGTTTTTTCGATTGTAATTGACTCCTTTCGACATTTTATCGATTGTTTTTGATTCTTTTCGATGTTTTTTCGATTGTAATTGACTCCCATCGATGTTTTTTCGATTGTAATTGACTCCTTTCGATGTTTTTTCGATTGTTTTCGATACTTTTCGACGTTTTATCGATTGTTTTTCATTCTTTTCGATGTTTTTTCGATTGTAATTGACTCCCATCGATGTTTTTTCGATTGTAATTGACTCCTTTCGATGTTTTTTCGATTGTAATTGACTCCTTTCGATGTTTTTTCGATTGTTTTTGATTCTTTTCGATGTTTTTTCGATTGTTTTCGATACTTTTCGATGTTTTTTCGATTGTAATTGACTTTTATCGATGTTTTTCGATTGTAATTGACTCCTTTCGATGTTTTTTCGATTGTTTTCGATACTTTTCGACGTTTTATCGATTGTTTTTGATTATTTTCGATGTTTTTTCGATTGTAATTGACTCTTATCGATGTTTTTTCGATTGTAATTGACTCCTTTCGATGTTTTTTCGATTGTTTTCGATACTTTTCGACGTTTTATCGATTGTTTTTGATTCTTTTCGATGTTTTTTCGATTGTAATTGACTCCTATCGATGTTTTTTCGATTGTAATTGACTCCTTTCGATGTTTTTTCGATTGTTTTCGATACTTTTCGACGTTTTATCGATTGTTTTTGATTCTTTTCGATGTTTTTTCGATTGTAATTGACTCCTATCGATGTTTTTCCGATTGTAATTGACTCCTTTCGATGTTTTTTCGATTGTTTTCGATACTTTTCGACGTTTTATCGATTGTTTTTGATTCTTTTCGATGTTTTACGATTGTAATTGACTCCTTTCGATGTTTTTTCGATTGTTTTCGATACTTTCGATATTTTATCGATTGTTTTTGATTCTTTACGACGTTTTATCGATTGTTTTTGATTCTTTTCGATGTTTTACGATTGTAATTGACTCCTTTCGATGTTTTTTCGATTGTTTTCGATACTTTTCGACGTTTTATCGATTGTTTTTGATTCTTTTCGATGTTTTTTCGATTGTAATTGACTCCTTTCGATGTTTTTTCGATTGTAATTGACTCCTTTCGATGTTTTTTCGATTGTTTTCGATTCTTTTCGATGTTTTTTCGATTGTTATTGACTCCTATCGATGTTTTTTCGATTGCTTTCGATACTTTTCGACGTTTTATCGATTGTTTTTGATTCTTTTCGATGTTTTTTCGATTGTAATTGACTCCTTTCAATGTTTTTCCGATTGTTTTCGATACTTTTCGACGCTTTATCGAATGTTTTGGTTTCTTTTCGATGTTTTTTCGATTGTTATTGACTCCTATCGATGTTTTTTCGATTGTAATTGACTCCTTTCGATGTTTTTTCGATTGTAATTGACTCCTTTCGATGTTTTTTCGATTGTTTTCGATACTTTTCTACGTTTTATCGATTGTTTTTGATTCTTTTCGACGTTTTATCGATTGTTTTCGATACTTTTCGACGTTTTATCGATTGTTTTTGATTCTTTTCGATGTTTTTTCGATTGTAATTGACTCCTTTCGATGTTTTTCCGATTGTTTTCGATACTTTTCGACGTTTTATCGATTGTTTTCGATACTTTTCGACGTTTTATCGATTGTTTTTGATTCTTTTCGATGTTTTTTCGATTGTAATTGACTCCTTTCGATGTTTTTTCGATTGTTTTCGATACTTTTCGACGTTTTATCGATTGTTTTTGATTCTTTTCGACGTTTTATCGATTGTTTTTGATTCTTTTCGATGTTTTTCGATTGTAATTGACTCCTTTCGATGTTTTTTCGATTGTTTTCGATACTTTTCGACGTTTTATCGATTGTTTTTGATATTTTTCGACGTTTTATCGATTGTTTTTGATTCTTTTCGATGTTTTTCGATTGTAATTGATCTTTTCGATGTTTTTTCGATTGTAATTGACTCCTTTCGATGTTTTTTCGATTGTTTTCGATACTTTTCGACGTTTTATCGATTGTTTTTGATTCTTTTCGATGTTTTTTCGATTGTAATTGACTCCTTTCGATGTTTTTTCGATTGTAATTGACTCCTTTCGATGTTTTTTCGATTGTTTTCGATTCTTTTCGATGTTTTTTCGATTGTAAATGACTCCTATGAATGTTTTTTTTCGATTGTTTTCGATACTTTTCGACGTTTTATCGAATGTTTTTGTTTCTTTTCGATGTTTTTTCGATTGTTATTGACTCCTATCGATGTTTTTTCGATTGTAATTGACTCCTTTCGATGTTTTTCGATTGTTTTCGATAGTTTCCGACGTTTTATCGATTGTTTTTGATTCTTTTCGATGTTTTTTCGATTGTAATTGACTCCTTTTGATGTTTTTTCGATTGTTTTCGATACTTTTCGACGTTTTATCGATTGTTTTTCATTCTTTTCGATGTTTTTTCGATTGTAATTGACTCCTATCGATGTTTTTCGATTGTAATTGACTCCTTTCGATGTTTTTTCGATTGTTTTCGATACTTTTCGACGTTTTATCGATTGTTTTTGATTCTTTTCGATGTTTTTTCGATTGTAATTGACTCCTATCGATGTATTTTCGATTGTAATTGACTCCTTTCGATGTTTTTTCGATTGTTTTCGATACTTTTCGACGTTTTATCGATTGTTTTTGATTCTTTTCGATGTTTTTTTCGATTGTTTTCGATACTTTTCGACGTTTTATCGATTGTTTTTGATTCTTTTCGATGTTTTTTCGATTGTAATTGACTCCTTTCAATGTTTTTCCAATTGTTTTCGATACTTTTCGACGTTTTATCGATTGTTTTTGATTCTTTTCGATGTTTTTTCGATTGTAATTGACTCCCATCGATGTTTTTTCGATTGTAATTGACTCCTTTCGATGTTTTTTCGATTGTAATTGACTCCTTTCGATGTTTTTTCGATTGTTTTCGATACTTTTCGACGTTTTATCGATTGTTTTTCATTCTTTTCGATGTTTTTTCGATTGTAATTGACTCCTATCGATGTTTTTTCAATTGTAATTGACTCCTTTCGATGTTTTTTCGATAGTTTTCGATACTTTTCGACGTTTTATCGATTGTTTTTGATTCTTTTCGATGTAATTGACTCCTTTCGATGTTTTTTCGATTGTAATTGACTCCTTTCGATGTTTTTTCGATTGTTTTTGATTCTTTTCGATGTTTTTTCGATTGTTTTCGATACTTTTCGATGTTTTTTCGATTGTAATTGACTTTTATCGATGTTTTTTCGATTGTAATTGACTCCTTTCGATGTTTTTCGATTGTAATTGACTCCTTTCGACATTTTATCGATTGTTTTTGATTCTTTTCGATGTTTTTCGATTGTAATTGACTCCCATCGATGTTTTTTTCGATTGTAATTGACTCCTTTCGATGTTTTTTCGATTGTTTTCGATACTTTTCGACGTTTTATCGATTGTTTTTCATTCTTTTCGATGTTTTTTCGATTGTAATTGACTCCCATCGATGTTTTTCGATTGTAATTGACTCCTTTCGATGTTTTTTCGATTGTAATTGACTCCTTTCGATGTTTTTTCGATTGTTTTTGATTCTTTTCGATGTTTTTTCGATTGTTTTCGATACTTTTCGATGTTTTTTCGATTGTAATTGACTTCTTTCGATGTTTTTTCGATTGTGATTGACTCCTTTCGATGTTTTTTCGATTGTTTTCGATACTTTTCGACGTTTTATCGATTGTTTTTGATTATTTTCGATGTTTTTTCGATTGTAATTGACTCTTATCGATGTTTTTTCGATTGTAATTGACTCCTTTCGATGTTTTTTCGATTGTTTTCGATACTTTTCGACGTTTTATCGATTGTTTTTGATTCTTTTCGATGTTTTTTCGATTGTAATTGACTCCTATCGATGTTTTTTCGATTGTAATTGACTCCTTTCGATGTTTTTTCGATTGTTTTCGATACTTTTCGACGTTTTATCGATTGTTTTTGATTCTTTTCGATGTTTTACGATTGTAATTGACTCCTTTCGATGTTTTTTTCGATTGTTTTCGATACTTTCGATATTTTATCGATTGTTTTTGATTCTTTACGACGTTTTATCGATTGTTTTTGATTCTTTTCGATGTTTTACGATTGTAATTGACTCCTTTCGATGTTTTTTCGATTGTTTTCGATACTTTTCGACGTTTTATCGATTGTTTTTGATTCTTTTCGATGTTTTTTCGATTGTAATTGACTCCTTTCGATGTTTTTCGATTGTAATTGACTCCTTTCGATGTTTTTTCGATTGTTTTCGATTCTTTTCGATGTTTTTTCGATTGTTATTGACTCCTATCGATGTTTTTTCGATTGCTTTCGATACTTTTCGACGTTTTATCGATTGTTTTTGATTCTTTTCGATGTTTTTTCGATTGTAATTGACTCCTTTCAATGTTTTTCCGATTGTTTTCGATACTTTTCGACGCTTTATCGAATGTTTTTGTTTCTTTTCGATGTTTTTTCGATTGTTATTGACTCCTATCGATGTTTTTTCGATTGTAATTGACTCCTTTCGATGTTTTTTCGATTGTAATTGACTCCTTTCGATGTTTTTTCGATTGTTTTCGATACTTTTCTACGTTTTATCGATTGTTTTTGATACTTTTCGACGTTTTATCGATTGTTTTCGATACTTTTCGACGTTTTATCGATTGTTTTTGATTCTTTTCGATGTTTTTTCGATTGTAATTGACTCCTTTCGATGTTTTTCCGATTGTTTTCGATACTTTTCGACGTTTTATCGATTGTTTTCGATACTTTTCGACGTTTTATCGATTGTTTTTGATTCTTTTCGATGTTTTTTCGATTGTAATTGACTCCTTTTCGATGTTTTTTCGATTGTTTTCGATACTTTTCGACGTTTTATCGATTGTTTTTGATTCTTTTCGACGTTTTATCGATTGTTTTTGATTCTTTTCGATGTTTTTCGATTGTAATTGACTCCTTTCGATGTTTTTTCGATTGTTTTCGATACTTTTCGACGTTTTATCGATTGTTTTCGATACTTTTCGACATTTTATCGATTGTTTTTGATTCTTTTCGATGTTTTTTCGATTGTAATTGACTCCTTTCGATATTTTTTCGATTGTTTTCGATACTTTTCGACGTTTTATCGATTGTTTTTGATTCTTTTCGATGTTTTTTCGATTGTAATTAACTCCTATCGATGTTTTTTTGATTGTAATTGACTCCTTTCGATGTTTTTTCGATTGTTTTCGATACTTTTCGACGTTTTATCGATTGTTTTTGATTCTTTTCGATGTTTTTTCGATTGTAATTGACTCCTTTCGATGTTTTTTCGATTGTTTTCGATACTTTTCGACGTTTTATCGATTGTTTTTGATTCTTTTCGATGTTTTTTCGATTGTAATTGACTCCTTTCAATGTTTTTCCGATTGTTTTCGATACTTTTCGACGCTTTATCGAATGTTTTTGTTTCTTTTCGATGTTTTTTCGATTGTTATTGACTCCTATCGATGTTTTTTCGATTGTAATTGACTCCTTTCGATGTTTTTTCGATTGTTTTCGATACTTTTCGACGTTTTATCGATTGTTTTTGATTCTTTTCGATGTTTTTCGATTGTAATTGACTCCTTTCGATGTTTTTTCGATTGTTTTCGATAGTTTTCGACGTTTTATCGATTGTTTTTGATTCTTTTCGATGTTTTTTCGATTGTAATTGACTCCTATCGATGTTTTTTCGATTGTAATTGACTCCTTTCGATGTTTTTTCGATTGTTTTCGATTCTTTTCGATGTTTTTTCGATTGTAAATGACTCCTATCAATGTTTTTTCGATTGTAATTGACTCCTTTCGATGTTTTTTCGATTGTAATTGACTCCTTTCGATGTTTTTCGATTGTAATTGACTCCTTTCAATGTTTTTTCGATTGTTTTCGATTCTTTTCGACGTTTTATCGGTTGTTTTTGATTCTGTTCGATGTTTTTTCGATTGTTTTCGATACTCTTCGACGTTTTATCTATTGTTTTTGATTCTTTTCGATGTTTTTTCGATTGTAATTGACTGCTTTCGATGTTTTTTCGATTGTAATTGACTGCTTCGATGTTTTTTCGATTGTTTTCGATACTTTTCGACGTTTTATCGATTGTTTTTGATTCTTTTCGACGTTTTATCGATTGTTTTTGATTCTTTTCGATGTTTTTTCGATTGTAATTGACTCTTTTCGATGTTTTTTCGATTGTTTTCGATACTTTTCGACGTTTTATCGATTGTTTTTGATTCTTTTCGATGTTTTTTCGATTGTAATTGACTCCTATTGATGTTTTTTCGATTGTAATTGACTCCTTTCGATGTTTTTTCGATTGTTTTCGATACTTTTCGACGTTTTATCGATTGTTTTTGATTCTTTTCGATGTTTTTTCGATTGTAATTGTATTTGATTTTTTCGATTTGTAATTGACTCCGATTGTTTTTGATTCTTTTCGATGTTTTTTCGATTGTAATTGACTCCTATCGATGTTTTGTCGATTGTAATTGACTCCTTTCGATGTTTTTTCGATTGTTTTCGATACTTTTCGACGTTTTATCGATTGTTTTTGATTCTTTTTGATGTTTTTTCGATTGTAATTGACTCCTATCGATGTTTTTTCGATTGTAATTGACTCCTTTCGATGTTTTTTTCGATTGTTTTCGATACTTTTCGACGTTTTATCGATTGTTTTTGATTCTTTTCGATGTTTTACGATTGTAATTGACTTCTTTCGATGTTTTTTCGATTATTTTCGATACTTTCGATATTTTATCGATTGTTTTTGATTCTTTACGACGTTTTATCGATTGTTTTTGATTCTTTTCGATGTTTTACGATTGTAATTGACTCCTTTCGATGTTTTTTCGATTGTTTTCGATACTTTTCGACGTTTTATCGATTGTTTTTGATTCTTTTCGATGTTTTTTCGATTGTAATTGACTCCTTTCGATGTTTTTTCGATTGTTTTCGATTGTTTTCGATGTTTTTTCGATTGTAATTGACTCCTTTCGATGTTTTTTCGATTGTAATTGACTCCTTTCGATGTTTTTTCGATTGTTTTCGATTCTTTTCGACGTTTTATCGATTGTTTTAGATTCTTTTCGATGTTTATTCGATTGTAATTGACTGCTTTCGATGTTTTTTCGATTGTTTTCGATACTTTTCGACGTTTTATCGATTGTTTTTGATTCTTTTCGACGTTTTATCGATTGTTTTTGATTCTTTTCGATGTTTTTTCGATTGTAATTGACTCCTATCGATGTTTTTTCGATTGTAATTGACTCCTTTCGATGTTTTTTCGATTGTTTTCGATTCTTTTCGATGTTTTTTCGATTGTAAATGACTCCTATCAATGTTTTTCGATTGTAATTGACTCCTTTCGATGTTTTTTCGATTGTAATTGACTCCTTTCGATGTTTTTTCGATTGTAATTGATTCCTTTCAATGTTTTTTCGATTGTTTTCGATTCTTTTCGACGTTTTATCGGTTGTTTTTGATTCTGTTCGATGTTTTTTCGATTGTTTTCGATACTCTTCGACGTTTTATCGATTGTTTTTGATTCTTTTCGATGTTTTTTCGATTGTAATTGACTGCTTTCGATGTTTTTTCGATTGTAATTGACTTCTTCGATGTTTTTTCGATTGTTTTCGATACTTTTCGACGTTTTATCGATTGTTTTTGATTCTTTTCGACGTTTTATCGATTGTTTTTGATTCTTTTCGATGTTTTTTCGATTGTAATTGACTCTTTTCGATGTTTTTCGATTGTAATTGACTCCTTTCGATGTTTTTTCGATTGTTTTCGATACTTTTCGACGTTTTATCGATTGTTTTTGATTCTTTTCGATGTTTTTTCGATTGTAATTGACTCCTATTGATGTTTTTCGATTGTAATTGACTCCTTTCGATGTTTTTTCGATTGTTTTCGATACTTTTCGACGTTTTATCGATTGTTTTTGATTCTTTTCGATGTTTTTTCGATTGTAATTGTAATTTCGATTGTAATTGACTCCGATTGTTTTTGATTCTTTTCGATGTTTTTTCGATTGTAATTGACTCCTTTCGATGTTTTTTCGATTGTTTTCGATACTTTTCGACGTTTTATCGATTGTTTTTGATTCTTTTCGATGTTTTTTCGATTGTAATTGACTCCTATCGATGTTTTGTCGATTGTAATTGACTCCTTTCGATGTTTTTTCGATTGTTTTCGATACTTTTCGACGTTTTATCGATTGTTTTGATTCTTTTTGATGTTTTTTCGATTGTAATTGACTCCTATCGATGTTTTTCGATTGTAATTGACTCCTTTCGATGTTTTTTTCGATTGTTTTCGATACTTTTCGACGTTTTATCGATTGTTTTTGATTCTTTTCGATGTTTTACGATTGTAATTGACTTCTTTCGATGTTTTTTCGATTATTTTCGATACTTTCGATATTTTATCGATTGTTTTTGATTCTTTACGACGTTTTATCGATTGTTTTTGATTCTTTTCGATGTTTTACGATTGTAATTGACTCCTTTCGATGTTTTTTCGATTGTTTTCGATACTTTTCGACGTTTTATCGATTGTTTTTGATTCTTTTCGATGTTTTTCGATTGTAATTGACTCCTTTCGATGTTTTTCGATTGTTTTCGATTCTTTTCGATGTTTTTCGATTGTAAATGACTCCTTTCAGTTTTGTTGTAATTGACTCTTTCGTTTTTTTCGATTTTTTCGACTTTTATCGATTGTTTTCGATACTTTTCGACGTTTTATCGATTGTTTTTGATTCTTTTCGATGTTTTTCGATTGTAATTGACTCCTTTCGATGTTTTTTCGATTGTTTTCGATACTTTTCGACGTTATATCTATTGTTTTTGATTCTCTTCGATGTTTTTTCGATTGTAATTGACTCCTATCGATGTTTTTTCGATTGTAATTGACTCCTTTCGATGTTTTTTCGATTGTTTTCGATACTTTTCGACGTTTTATCGATTGTTTTTGATTCTTTTCGATGCTTTTTCGATTGTAATTGACTCCTTTCGATGTTTTTTCGATTGTTTTCGATACTTTTCGACGTTTTATCTATTGTTTTTGATTGTTTTCGATGTTTTTTCGATTGTAATTGACTCCTTTCGATGTTTTTTCGATTGTTTTCGATACTTTTCGACGTTTTATCGATTGTTTTTGATTCTTTTCGATGTTTTTTCGATCGTAATTGACTCCTATCGATGTTTTTTCAATTGTAATTGACTCCTTTCGATGTTTTTTCGATTGTTTTCGATACTTTTCGACGTTTTATCGATTGTTTTTGATTCTTTTCGATGTTTTTTCGATTGTAATTGACTCCTATCGATGTTTTTTCGATTGTAATTGACTCCTTTCGATGTTTTTTCGATTGTTTTCGATACTTTTCGACGTTTTATCGATTGTTTTTGATTCTTTTCGATGTTTTTTCGATTGTAATTGACTCCTTTCAATGTTTTTCCGATTGTTTTCGATACTTTTCGACGCTTTATCGAATGTTTTTGTTTCTTTTCGATGTTTTTTCGATTGTTATTGACTCCTTTCGATGTTTTTTCGATTGTTTTCGATACTATTCGACGTTTTATCGATTGTTTTCGATTCTTTTCGATGTTTTTTCGATTGTAATTGACTCCTTTCGATGTTTTTTCGATTGTTTTCGATTGTTTTCGATGTTTTTTCGATTGTAATTGACTCCTTTCGATGTTTTTTCGATTGTAATTGACTCCTTTCGATGTTTTTTCGATTGTTTTCGATACTTTTCGACGTTTTATCGATTGTTTTTGATTCTTTTCGACGTTTTATCGATTGTTTTTGATTCTTTTCGATGTTTTTTCGATTGTAATTGACTCCTTTCGATGTTTTTTCGATTGTAATTGACTCCTTTCGATGTTTTTTCGATTGTTTTCGATGTTTTTTCGATTGTAATTGACTCCTTTCGATGTTTTTTCGATTGTAATTGACTCCTTTCGATGTTTTTTCGATTGTTTTCGATTCTTTTCGACGTTTTATCGATTGTTTTAGATTCTTTTCGATGTTTATTCGATTGTAATTGACTGCTTTCGATGTTTTTTCGATTGTTTTCGATACTTTTCGACGTTTTATCGATTGTTTTTGATTCTTTTCGACGTTTTATCGATTGTTTTTGATTCTTTTCGATGTTTTTTCGATTGTAATTGACTCCTTTCGATGTTTTTTCGATTGTAATTGACTCCTTTCGATGTTTTTTCGATTGTTTTCGATACTTTTCGACGTTTTATCGATTGTTTTTGATTCTTTTCGATGTTTTTTCGATTGTAATTGACTCCTATCGATGTTTTTCGATTGTAATTGACTCCTTTCGATGTTTTTTCGATTGTTTTCGATACTTTTCGACGTTTTATCGATTGTTTTTGATTCTTTTCGATGTTTTTCGATTGTAATTGACTCCTTTCGATGTTTTTCGAATGCTTTCGATACTCTTCGACGTTTTATCGATTGTTTTTGATTCTTTTCGATGTTTTTTCGATTGTAATTGACTCCTTTCAATGTTTTTCCGATTGTTTTCGATACTTTTCGACGCTTTATCGAATGTTTTTGTTTCTTTTCGATGTTTTTTCGATTGTTATTGACTCCTATCGATGTTTTTTCGATTGTAATTGACTCCTTTCGATGTTTTTTCGATTGTTTTCGATACTTTTCGACGTTTTATCGATTGTTTTCGATACTTTTCGACGTTTTATCGATTGTTTTTGATTCTTTTCGATGTTTTTCGATTGTAATTGACTCCTTTCGATGTTTTTTCGATTGTTTTCGATACTTTTCGACGTTATATATATTGTTTTTGATTCTCTTCGATGTTTTTTCGATTGTAATTGACTCCTATCGATGTTTTTTCGATTGTAATTGACTCCTTTCGATGTTTTTTCGATTGTTTTCGATACTTTTCGACGTTTTATCGATTGTTTTTGATTCTTTTCGATGCTTTTTCGATTGTAATTGACTCCTTTCGATGTTTTTTCGATTGTTTTCGATACTTTTCGACGTTTTATCTATTGTTTTTGATTCTTTTCGATGTTTTTTCGATTGTAATTGACTCCTTTCGATGTTTTTTCGATTGTTTTCGATACTTTTCGACGTTTTATCGATTGTTTTTGATTCTTTTCGATGTTTTTTCGATCGTAATTGACTCCTATCGATGTTTTTTCGATTGTAATTGACTCCTTTCGATGTTTTTTCGATTGTTTTCGATACTTTTCGACGTTTTATCGATTGTTTTTGATTCTTTTCGATGCTTTTTCGATTGTAATTGACTCCTATCGATGTTTTTTCGATTGTAATTGACTCCTTTCGATGTTTTTTCGATTGTTTTCGATACTTTTCGACGTTTTATCTATTGTTTTTGATTCTTTTCGATGTTTTTTCGATTGTAATTGACTCCTTTCGATGTTTTTTCGATTGTTTTCGATACTTTTCGACGTTTTATCGAATGTTTTTGTTTTTGATTTTTTTCGATTGTTTTTTCGATTTTTTTTTTTTAGTTTTATCGATTGTTTTTGACTCTTTTCGATGTTTTTTCGATTGTAATTGACTCCTTTCGATGTTTTTTCGATTGTTTTCGATACTTTTCGACGTTTTATCGATTGTTTTTGATTATTTTCGATGTTTTTTCGATTGTAATTGACTCCTATCGATGTTTTTTCGATCGTAATTGACTCCTTTCGATGTTTTTTCGATTGTTTTCGATACTTTTCGACGTTTTATCGATTGTTTTTGATTCTTTTCGATGTTTTTTCGATTGTAATTGACTCCTTTCAATGTTTTTTCGATTGTATTTGACTACTTTTCGACGCTTTATCGAATGTTTTTGTATACTTTTCGACGTTTTTTCGATTGTTTTTGACTCCTTTCGATGTTTTTTCGATTGTTTTCGATACTTTTCGACGTTTTATCGTTTGTTTTTTTTCGATGTTTTTTCGATTGTAATTGACTCCTTTCGATGTTTTTTTGATTGTTTTCGATACTTTTCGACGTTTTATCGATTGTTTTTGATTCTTTTCGATGTTTTTTCGATTGTAATTGACTCCTATCGATGTTTTTTCGATTGTAATTGACTCCTATCGATGTTTTTTCGATTGTTTTCGATACTTTTCGACGTTTTATCGATTGTTTTTGATTCTTTTCGATGTTTTTTCGATTGTAATTGACTTTTATCGATGTTTTTTCGATTGTAATTGACTCCTTTCGATGTTTTTTCGATTTTTCGTTTTCGATACTTTTCGACGTTTTATCGATTGTTTTTGATTCTTTTCGATGTTTTTTCGATTGTATTTGACTCTTTTCGATGTTTTTTCGATTGTAATTGACTCCTTTCGATGTTTTTTCGATTGTTTTCGATACTTTTCGACGCTTTATCGAATGTTTTTGATTCTTTTCGATGTCTTTTCGATTGTTATTGACTCCTAATGATGTTTTTTCGATTGTAATTGACTCCTTTCGATGTTTTTTCGATTGTTTTCGATACTTTTCGACGTTTTATCGATTGTTTTTGATTCTTTTCGATGTTTTTTCGATTGTAATTGACTCCTTTCGATGTTTTTTCGATTGTTTTCGATACTTTTCGACGTTTTATCGATTGTTTTTGATTCTTTTCGACGTTTTATCGATTGTTTTTGATTCTTTTCGATGTTTTTTCGATTGTAATTGACTCCTTTCGATGTTTTTTCGATTGTTCTCGATACTTTTCGACGTTTTATCGATTGTTTTTGATTCTTTTCGATGTTTTTTCGATTGTAATTGACTCCTATCGATGTTTTTTCGATTGTTTTCGATACTTTTCGATGTTTTATCGATTGTTTTTGATTCTTTTCGATGTTTTTTCGATTGTAATTGACTCCTTTCGATGTTTTTTCGATTGTTTTCGATACTTTTCGACGTTTTATCGATTGTTTTTGATTCTTTTCGATGTTTTTCGATTGTAATTGACTCCTTTCGATGTTTTTTCGATTGTTTTCGATACTTTTCGACGTTTTATCGATTGTTTTTGATTCTTTTCGATGTTTTTTCGATTGTAATTGACTCCTTTCGATGTTTTTTCGATTGTTTTTGATTCTTTTCGATGTTTTTTCGATTGTAATTGACTCCTATCGATGTTTTTTCGATTGTTTTCGATACTTTTCGACGTTTTATCGATTGTTTTTGATCCTTTTCGATGTTTGTTCGATTGTAATTGACTCCTATCTATGTTTTTTCGATTGTTTTCGATACTTTTCGATGTTTTTTCGATTGTTTTCGATACTTTTCGACGTTTTATCGATTGTAATTGACTCCTATCGATGTTTTTTCGATTGTTTTCAATACTTTTCGACGTTTTATCGATTGTTTTTGATTCTTTTTGATGTTTTTTCGATTGTAATTGACTCCTATCGATGTTTTTTCGATTGTAATTGACTCCTTTCGATGTTTTTTCGATTGTTTTCGATTCTTTTCGATGTTTTTTCGATTGTAATTGACTCCTATCAATGTTTTTTCGATTGTAATTGACTCCTTTCGATGTTTTTTCCATTGTAATTGACTCCTTTCGATGTTTTTTCGATTGTTTTCGATACTTTTCGACGTTTTATCGATTGTTTTCGATTCTTTTCGATGTTTATTCGATTGTAATTGACTGCTTTCGATGTTTTTTCGATTGTTTTCGATACTTTTCGACGTTTTATCGATTGTTTTTGATTCTTTTCGACGTTTTATCGATTGTTTTTGATTCTTTTCGATGTTTTTCGATTGTAATTGACTCCTTTCGATGTTTTTTCGATTGTTTTCGATACTTTTCGACGTTTTATCGATTGTTTTTGATTCTTTTCGATGTTTTTTCGATTGTAATTGACTCCTATCGATGTTTTTTTCGATTGTTTTCGATACTTTTCGACGTTTTATCGATTGTTTTTGATTCTTTTTGATGTTTTTTCGATTGTAATTGACTCCTATCGATGTTTTTTCGATTGTAATTGACTCCTTTCGATGTTTTTTCGATTGTTTTCGATTCTTTTCGATGTTTTTTCGATTGTAATTGACTCCTATCAATGTTTTTTCGATTGTAATTGACTCCTTTCGATGTTTTTTCGATTGTTTTCGATACTTTTCGACGTTTTATCGATTGTTTTTGATTCTTTTAGATGTTTTTTCGATTGTAATTGACTCCTATCGATGTTTTTTCGATTGTAATTGACTAAAATCAATGTTTTTTCGATGGTAATTGACTCCTTTCGATGTTTTTTCGATTGTTCTCGATACTTTTCGACGTTTTATCGATTGTTTTTGATTCTTTTCGATGTTTTTTCGATTGTAATTGACTCCTATCGATGTTTTTTCGATTGTTTTCGATACTTTTCGACGTTTTATCGATTGTTTTTGATTCTTTTCGATGTTTTTTCGATTGTAATTGACTCCTTTCGATGTTTTTTCGATTGTTTTCGATACTTTTCGACGTTTTATCGATTGTTTTTGATTCTTTTCGATGTTTTTCGATTGTAATTGACTCCTATCGATGTTTTTTCGATTGTTTTCGATACTTTTCGACGTTTTATCGATTGTTTTTGATTCTTTTTGATGTTTTTTCGATTGTAATTGACTCCTATCGATGTTTTTTCGATTGTAATTGACTCCTTTCGATGTTTTTTCGATTGTTTTCGATTCTTTTCGATGTTTTTTCGATTGTAATTGACTCCTATCAATGTTTTTTCGATTGTAATTGACTCCTTTCGATGTTTTTTCGATTGTTTTCGATACTTTTCGACGTTTTATCGATTGTTTTTGATTCTTTTTGATGTTTTTTCGATTGTAATTGACTCCTTTCGATGTTTTTTCGATTGTAATTGACTCCTTTCGATGTTTTTTCGATTGTTTTTGATTCTTTTCGATGTTTTTTCGATTGTAATTGACTCCTATCGATGTTTTTTCGATTGTTTTCGATACTTTTCGACGTTTTATCGATTGTTTTTGATTCTTTTCGATGTTTTTTCGATTGTAATTGACTCCTATCGATGTTTTTTCGATTGTTTTCGATACTTTTCGATGTTTTTTCGATTGTTTTCGATACTTTTCGACGTTTTATCGATTGTTTTTGATTCTTTTCGATGTTTTTTCGATTGTAATTGACTCCTATCGATGTTTTTTCGATTGTTTTCGATACTTTTCGACGTTTTATCGATTGTTTTTGATTCTTTTTGATGTTTTTTCGATTGTAATTGACTCCTATCGATGTTTTTTCGATTGTAATTGACTCCTTTCGATGTTTTTTCGATTGTTTTCGATTCTTTTCGATGTTTTTTGATTGTAATTGACTCCTATCAATGTTTTTTCGATTGTAATTGACTCCTTTCGATGTTTTTTCGATTGTTTTCGATACTTTCGATGTTTTATCGATTGTTTTTGATTCTTTTCGACGTTTTATCGATTGTTTTTGATTCTTTTCGATGTTTTACGATTGTAATTGACTCCTTTCGATGTTTTTTCGATTGTTTTCGATACTTTTCGACGTTTTATCGATTGTTTTCTATTCTTTTCGATGTTTTTTCGATTGTAATTGACTAAAATCAATGTTTTTTCGATTGTAATTGACTCCTTTCGATGTTTTTTCGATTGTAATTGACTCCTTTCGATGTTTTTTCGATTGTTTTCGATACTTTTCGACGTTTTATCGATTGTTTTCGATTCTTTTCGATGTTTATTCGATTGTAATTGACTGCTTTCGATGTTTTTTCGATTGTTTTCGATACTTTTCGACGTTTTATCGATTGTTTTTGATTCTTTTCGACGTTTTATCGATTGTTTTTGATTCTTTTCGATGTTTTACGATTGTAATTGACTCCTTTCGATGTTTTTTCGATTGTTTTCGATACTTTTCGACGTTTTATCGATTGTTTTCTATTCTTTTCGATGTTTTTTCGATTGTAATTGACTCCTATCGTTGTTTTTTCGATTGTAATTGACTCCTTTCGATGTTATTTCGATTGTTTTCGATACTTTTCGATGTTTTTTCGATTCTTTTCGATACTTTTCGACGTTTTATCGATTGTTTTTGATTCTTTTCGATGTTTTTTCGATTGTAATTGACTCCCATCGATGTTTTTTCGATTGTAATTGACTCCTTTCGATGTTTTTTCGATTGTTTTCGATACTTTTCGACGTTTTATCGATTGTTTTTGATTCTTTTCGATGTTTTTTCGGTTGTAATTGACTCCTATCGATGTTTTTTCGATTGTAATTGACTCCTTTCGATGCTTTTTCGATCGTTTTCGATACTTTTCGACGTTTTATCGATTGTTTTCGATTCTTTTCGATGTTTATTCGATTGTAATTGACTGCTTTCGATGTTTTTTCGATTGTTTTCGATACTTTTCGACGTTTTATCGATTGTTTTTGTTTCTTTTCGACGTTTTATCGATTGTTTTTGATTCTTTTCGATGTTTTTTCGATTGTAATTGACTCTTTTCGATGTTTTTTCGATTTTAATTGACTCCTTTCGGTGTTTTTTCGAATGTTTTCGATACTTTTCGACGTTTTATCGATTGTTTTTGATTCTTTTCGATGTTTCTTCGATTGTAATTGACTCCTATCGATGTTTTTTCGATTGTAATTGACTCCTTTCGATGTTTTTTCGATTGTTTTCGATACTTTTCGACGTTTTATCGATTGTTTTTGATTCTTTTCGATGTTTTTTCGATTGTAATTGACTCCTTTCGATGTTTTTTCGATTGCTTTCGATACTTTTCGACGTTTTATCGATTGTTTTTGATTCTTTTCGATGTTTTTTCGATTGTAATTGACTCCTTTCGATGTTTTTTCGATTGTTTTCGATACTTTTCGACGCTTTATCGAATGTTTTTGATTCTTTTCGATGTTTTTTCGATTGTAATTGACTCCTATCGATGTTTTTTCGATTGTAATTGACTCCTTTCGATGTTTTTTTCGTTTTGACTTTTTCGACGTTTTATCGATTGTTTTTGATTCTTTTCGATGTTTTTTCGATTGTAATTGACTCCTTTCGATGTTTTTTCGATTGTTTTCGATACTTTTCGACGCTTTATCGAATGTTTTTGATTCTTTTCGATGTTTTTTCGATTGTTATTGACTCCTATCGATGTTTTTTCGATTGTAATTGACTCCTTTCGATGTTTTTTCGATTGTTTTCGATACTTTTCGACGTTTTATCGATTGTTTTTGATTCTTTTCGTCGTTTTATCGATTGTTTTTGATTCTTTTCGATGTTTTTTCGATTGTAATTGACTCCTTTCGATGTTTTTTCGATTGTTTTCGATACTTTTCGACGTTTTATCGATTGTTTTTGATTCTTTTCGATGTATTTTCGATTGTAATTGACTTTTATCGATGTTTTTCGATTGTAATTGACTCCTTTCGATGTTTTTTCGATTGTTTTCGATACTTTTCGACGTTTTATCGATTGTTTTTGATTCTTTTCGATGTTTTTTCGATTGTAATTGACTCCTTTCGATGTTTTTTCGATTGTAATTGACTCCTTTCGATGTTTTTTCGATTGTTTTCGATACTTTTCGACGCTTTATCGAATGTTTTTGATTCTTTTCGATGTTTTTTCGATTGTTATTGACTCCTAATGATGTTTTTTCGATTGTAATTGACTCCTTTCGATGTTTTTTCGATTGTTTTCGATACTTTTCGACGTTTTATCGATTGTTTTTGATTCTTTTCGATGTTTTTTCGATTGTAATTGACTCCTATCGATGTTTTTTCGATTGTAATTGACTCCTTTCGATGTTTTTTCGATTGTTTTCGATACTTTTCGACGTTTTATCGATTGTTTTTGACTCTTTTCGATGTTTTTCGATTGTAATTGACTCCTATCGATGTTTTTCGATTGTAATTGACTCCTTTCGATGTTTTTTCGATTGTTTTCGATACTTTTCGATGTTTTTTCGATTCTTTTCGATACTTTTCGACGTTTTATCGATTGTTTTTGATTCTTTTCGATGTTTTTCGATTGTAATTGACTCCCATCGATGTTTTTTCGATTGTAATTGACTCCTTTCGATGTTTTTTCGATTGTTTTCGATACTTTTCGACGTTTTATCGATTGTTTTTGATTTTTTTTCGATGTTTTTTCGATTGTAATTGACTCCTATCGATGTTTTTTCGATTGTAATTGACTCCTTTCGATGTTTTTTCGATTGTTTTCGATACTTTTCGACGTTTTATCGATTGTTTTCGATTCTTTTCGATGTTTATTCGATTGTAATTGACTGCTTTCGATGTTTTTTCGATTGTTTTCGATACTTTTCGACGTTTTATCGATTGTTTTTGCTTCTTTTCGACGTTTTATCGATTGTTTTTGATTCTTTTCGATGTTTTTTCGATTTTAATTGACTCCTTTCGGTGTTTTTTCGAATGTTTTCGATACTTTTCGACGTTTTATCGATTGTTTTTATTCTTTTCGATGTTTCTTCGATTGTAATTGACTCCTATCGATGTTTTTTCGATTGTAATTGACTCCTTTCGATGTTTTTTCGATTGTTTTCGATACTTTTCGACGTTTTATCGATTGTTTTTGATTCTTTTCGATGTTTTTTCGATTGTAATTGACTCCTTTCGATGTTTTTTCGATTGCTTTCGATACTTTTCGACGTTTTATCGATTGTTTTTGATTCTTTTCGATGTTTTTTCGATTGTAATTGACTCCTTTCGATGTTTTTTCGATTGTTTTCGATACTTTTCGACGCTTTATCGAATGTTTTTGATTCTTTTCGATGTTTTTTCGATTGTTATTGACTCCTATCGATGTTATTTCGATTGTAATTGACTCCTTTCGATGTTTTTTCGATTGTTTTCGATACTTTTCGACGTTTTATCGATTGTTTTTGATTCTTTTCGATGTTTTTTCGATTGTAATTGACTCCTTTCGATGTTTTTTCGATTGTTTTCGATACTTTTCGACGCTTTATCGAATGTTTTTGATTCTTTTCGATGTTTTTTCGATTGTTATTGACTCCTATCGATGTTTTTTCGATTGTTTTCGATACTTTTCGATGTTTTATCGATTGTTTTTCATTCTTTTCGATGTTTTTTCGATTGTAATTGACTCCTATCGATGTTTTTTCGATTGTAATTGACTCCTTTCGATGTTTTTTCGATTGTTTTCGATACTTTTCGACGTTTTATCGATTGTTTTTGATTCTTTTCGATGTATTTTCGATTGTAATTGACTTTTATCGATGTTTTTTCGATTGTAATTGACTCCTTTCGATGTTTTTTCGATTCTTTTCGATACTTTTCGACGTTTTATCGATTGTTTTTGATTCTTTTCGATGTTTTTTCGATTGTAATTGACTCCTTTCGATGTTTTTTCAATTGTAATTGACTCCTTTCGATGTTTTTTCGATTGTTTTCGATACTTTTCGACGCTTTATCGAATGTTTTTGATTCTTTTCGATGTTTTTTCGATTGTTATTGACTCCTAATGATGTTTTTTCGATTGTAATTGACTCCTTTCGATGTTTTTTCGATTGTTTTCGATACTTTTCGACGTTTTATCGATTGTTTTTGATTCTTTTCGATGTTTTTTCGATTGTAATTGACTCCTATCGATGTTTTTCGATTGTAATTGACCCTTTCGATGTTTTTTGATTGTTTTCGATACTTTTCGACGTTTTATCGATTGTTTTTGACTCTTTTCGATGTTTTTTCGATTGTAATTGACTCCTATCGATGTTTTTCGATTGTAATTGACTCCTTTCGATGTTTTTCGATTGTTTTCGATACTTTTCGACGTTTTATCGATTGTTTTTGATTCTTTTCGATGTTTTATCGATTGTAATTGACTCCTTTCGATGTTTTTTCGATTGTTTTCGATACTTTTCGACGTTTTATCGATTGTTTTCGATTCTTTTCGATGTTTATTCGATTGTAATTGACTGCTTTCGATGTTTTTTCGATTGTTTTCGATACTTTTCGACGTTTTATCGATTGTTTTTGTTTCTTTTCGACGTTTTATCGATTGTTTTTGATTCTTTTCGATGTTTTTTCGATTGTAATTGACTCTTTTCGAAGTTTTTTCGATTTTAATTGACTTTTAGTTTTTGTTTTTGTTGGTATTGTTCGTGTTTTGTTGTAATTGACCCTTTCGGTGTTTTTTCGAATGTTTTCGATACTTTTCGACGTTTTATCGATTGTTTTTGATTCTTTTCGATGTTTCTTCGATTGTAATTGACTCCTATCGATGTTTTTTCGATTGTAATTGACTCCTTTCGATGTTTTTTCGATTGTTTTCGATACTTTTCGACGTTTTATCGATTGTTTTTGATTCTTTTCGATGTTTTTTCGATTGTAATTGACTCCTTTCGATGTTTTTTCGATTGCTTTCGATACTTTTCGACGTTTTATCGATTGTTTTGATTCTTTTCGATGTTTTTTCGATTGTAATTGACTCTTCGTTTCGATGTTTTTTTCGATTGTTTTCGATACTTTTCGACGCTTTATCGAATTTTTTGATTCTTTTCGATGTTTTTTCGATTGTAATTGACTCCTTTCGATGTTTTTTCGATTGTAATTGACTCCTTTCGATGTTTTTTCGATTGTTTTCGATACTTTTCAACGTTTTATCGATTGTTTTTGATTCTTTTCGATGTTTTCGATTGTAATTGACTCCTATCGATGTTTTTCGATTGTAATTGACTCCTATCGATGTTTTTTCGATTGTAATTGACTCCTTTCGATGTTTTTTCGATTGTTTTCGATACTTTTCGACGTTTTATCGATTGTTTTTGATTCTTTTCGATGTATTTTCGATTGTAATTGACTTTTATCGATGTTTTTTCGATTGTAATTGACTCCTTTCGATGTTTTTTCGATTGTTTTCGATACTTTTCGACGTTTTATCGATTGTTTTTGATTCTTTTCGATGTTTTTCGATTGTAATTGACTCCTTTCGATGTTTTTTCGATTGTAATTGACTCCTTTCGATGTTTTTTCGATTGTTTTCGATACTTTTCGACGTTTTATCGAATGTTTTTGATTCTTTTCGATGTTTTTTCGATTGTTATTGACTCCTAATGATGTTTTTTCGATTGTAATTGACTCCTTTCGATGTTTTTTCGATTGTTTTCGATACTTTTCGACGTTTTATCGATTGTTTTTGATTCTTTTCGATGTTTTTTCGATTGTAATTGACTCCTATCGATGTTTTTCGATTGTAATTGACTCCTTTCGATGTTTTTTCGATTGTTTTCGATACTTTTCGACGTTTTATCGATTGTTTTTGATTCTTTTCGATGTTTTTTCGATTGTAATTGACTCCTATCGATGTTTTTGTTCGATTTTTTCGATTGTTTTCGATACTTTTCGACGTTTTATCGATTGTTTTTTTCTTCGATTGTTTTCGATTGACTTTTCGATGTTTTTTCGATTGTTTTCGATACTTTTCGACGTTTTATCGATTGTTTTTGATTCTTTTCGATGTTTTTTCGATTGTAATTGACTCCCATCGATGTTTTTTCGATTGTAATTGACTCCTTTCGATGTTTTTTCGATTGTTTTCGATACTTTTCGACGTTTTATCGATTGTTTTTGATTCTTTTCGATGTTTTTTCGATTGTAATTGACTCCTATCGATGTTTTTTCGATTGTAATTGACTCCTTTCGATGTTTTTTCGATTGTTTTCGATACTTTTCGACGTTTTATCGATTGTTTTTGATTCTTTTCGATGTTTTTCGATTGTAATTGACTCCTTTCGATGTTTTTTCGATTGTTTTCGATACTTTTCGACGTTTTATCGATTGTTTTTGATTCTTTTCGACGTTTTATCGATTGTTTTTGATTCTTTTCGATGTTTTTTCGATTGTAATTGACTCTTTTCGATGTTTTTTCGATTGTTTTCGATACTTTTCGACGTTTTATCGATTGTTTTTGATTCTTTTCGATGTTTTTTCGATTGTAATTGACTCCTATCGATGTTTTTTCGATTGTAATTGACTCCTTTCGATGTTTTTTCGATTGTTTTCGATACTTTTCGACGTTTTATCGATTGTTTTTGATTCTTTTCGATGTTTTTTCGATTGTAATTGACTCCTTTCGATGTTTTTCGATGTTTTTTCGATTGTTATTGACTCCTTTCGATGTTTTTTCGATTGTTTTCGATACTTTTCGACGTTTTATCGATTGTTTTTGACTTTTTCGATGTTTTTCGATTGTAATTGACTCTATCGATGTTTTTCGATTGTAATTGACTCCTTTCGATGTTTTTTCGATTGTTTTCGATACTTTTCGACGTTTTATCGATTGTTTTTGATTCTTTTCGATGTTTTTTCGATTGTAATTGACTCCTTTCGATGTTTTTTCGATTGTTTTCGATACTTTTCGACGCTTTATCGAATGTTTTTGATTCTTTTCGATGTTTTTTCGATTGTTATTGACCCTATCGATGTTTTTCGATTGTAATTGACTCCTTTCGATGTTTTTTCGATTGTTTTTGATTCTTTTCGACGTTTTATCGATTGTTTTTGATTCTTTTCGATGTTTTTCGATTAATTTTTCGATTGTTTTCGACTTTTCGATGTTTTTTCGATTGTTTTTTCGATTGTTTTCGATACTTTTCGACGTTTTATCGATTGTTTTTGATTCTTTTCGATGTTTTTCGATTGTAATTGACTCCTTTCGATGTTTTTTCGATTGTAATTGACTCCTTTCGATGTTTTTTCGATTGTTTTCGATACTTTTCGACGTTTTATCGATTGTTTTTGATTCTTTTCGATGTTTTTTTCGATTGTAATTGACTCCTTTCGATGTTTTTTCGATTGTTTTCGATACTTTTCGACGTTTTATCGATTGTTTTTGATTCTTTTCGATGTTTTTTCGATTGTAATTGACTCCTAACGATGTTTTTTCGATTGTAATTGACTCCTTTCGATGTTTTTTCGATTGTTTTCGATACTTTTCGACGTTTTATCGATTGTTTTTGATTCTTTTCGATGTTTTTCGATTGTTTTGACTCCTTTTCGATGTTTTTTCGATTGTAATTGACTCCTTTCGATGTTTTTTCGATTGTTTTCGATACTTTTCGACGTTTTATCGATTGTTTTTGATTCTTTTCGATGTTTTTTCGATTGTAATTGACTCCTTTCGATGTTTTTCGATTGTTTTCGACTACTTTCGATGTTTTTCGATTGTTTTTGATACTTTTCGACGTTTTATCGATTGTTTTTGATTCTTTTCGATGTTTTTCGATTGTAATTGACTCCTTTCGATGTTTTTCGATTGTTTTCGATACTTTTCGACGTTTTATCGATTGTTTTTGATTCTTTTCGATGTTTTTCGATTGTAATTGACTCCTATCGATGTTTTTCGATTGTAATTGTCTCCTTTCGATGTTTTTCGATTGTTTTCGATACTTTTCGACGTTTTATCGATTGTTTTTGATTCTTTCGATGTTTTTTCGATTGTAATTGACTCCTTTCGATGTTTTTTCGATTGTTTTCGATACTTTTCGACGTTTTATCGATTGTTTTTGATTCTTTTCGATGTTTTTTCGATTGTAATTGACTCCTTTCGATGTTTTTTCGATTGTTTTCCTTCGATTCCTTTTCGACGTTTTATCGATTGTTTTTGATTCTTTTCGATGTTTTTCGATTGTTTTTCGATTGTTTTCGTACTTTCGACGTTTTATCGATTGTTTTGATTTTTTTCGATGTTTTTTCGATTGTAATTGACTCCTTTCGATGTTTTTTCGATTGTTTTCGATACTTTTCGACGTTTTATCGATTGTTTTTGATTCTTTTCGATGTTTTTTCGATTGTAATTGACTCCTATCGATGTTTTTCGATTGTAATTGACTCTTTCGATGTTTTACTTTTCGACGTTTTATCGATTTTTTTGATTCTTTTCGATGTTTTTCGATTGTAATTGACTCCTATCGATGTTTTTTCGATTGTTTTCGATACTTTTCGACGTTTTATCGATTGTTTTTGATTCTTTTCGATGTTTTTTCGATTGTAATTGACTCCTATCGATGTTTTTTCGATTGTAATTGACTCCTTTCGATGTTTTTTCGATTGTTTTCGATACTTTTCGACGTTTTATCGATTGTTTTTGATTCTTTTCGATGTTTTTTCGATTGTAATTGACTCCTTTCGATGTTTTTCGATATTTATTTTCGACGTTTTATCGATTGTTTTTGATTCTTATTTTTGATGTTTTTTCGATTGTAATTGACTCCTATCGATGTTTTTTCGATTTTGATTGACTCCTTTGATTTTTTCGATTGCTTTCAATACTTTTCGACGTTTTATCGATTGGTTTTGATTCTTTTCGATGTTTATTCGATTGTAATTGACTCCTTTCGATGTTTTTTCGACTGTTTTCGATATTTCGCTTATGATTGTTTTTGATTCTTTTCGACGTTTTATCGATTGTTTTGGATTCTTTTCGATGTTTTTCAATTGTAATTGACTCCCATCGATGTTTTTTTCGATTGTAATTGACTCCTTTCGATGTTTTTTTCGATTGTTTTCGATCTTTTCGACGTTTTATCGATTGTTTTTGACTCTTTTCGATGTTTTTCGATTGTAATTGACTCCTATCGATGTTTTTCGATTATAATTGACTCCTTCGATGTTTTTCGATTGTTTTCGTACTTTTCGACGTTTCTATCGATTTTTTTTGATTCTTTTCGATTGTAATTGACTCCTTTCGATGTTTTTTTCGATTTCGACGTTTTTCGATTGTTTTGATTCTTTTCGACGATTTATCGATTGTTTTTGATTCTTTTCGATGTTTTCGATTGTAATTGACTCCTATCGATGTTTTTTCGATTGTAATTGACTCCTTTCGATGTTTTTTCGATTGTTTTCGATACTTTTCGACGTTTTATCGATTGTTTTGACTCTTTTCGATGCTTTTTCGATTGTAATTGACTCCTATCGATGTTTTTCGATTGTAATTGACTCCTTTCGATGTTTTTCGATTGTGTTTTGAGGAGGTCTTTACTTTAAAGACACCTTTTCGCACAATTTCGCTACTGTCTAAGTAATTCACAGCACTTCACTTTACTTTGTTTTAGCTTTACATTAACATTGGACTTAACATAAGGCAGCAGGTCCAACACTTAAGATTTGGAGCATTCTGCTTCCAACATGTTCCCCCCGTTGGGAGGCGACGCTGAATCAACAGTTGCTTCACTTGGAAGCAGAATTGCAATCTTGCTGCATGCGCGCTTGACCAATCCATTGGCTGTGCGAATCATGGCTACGCGCACAGTACCGTCAGAGCCGGGGATGGTGCTTTCAACTCGACCAAGGCGCCATTGTAACGGAGGCAAGTTGTCATCCTTCAGGAGCACTATGGTGTTGATCGCCAGATTGGATTTCGCATATTGCCATTTGCCTCTCAAATAGCTCATGCTCCATTTTCGCCAGAAAGTTTGTCGTATGTGAGAGAGACCCGCTGCCAGCGGTTCAGGCTGCCCATGTTCAGGTGAGTTAGACATGGCTCGTCTATGCCTGCAAAGGAGGACCCAATAAGAAAATGAGCTGGAGTCAGCACATCCAGATCATCCGGGTTCTCTGAAATGGGACATAACGGACGTGGGAGTTAGCATGGCCGAAATTTCACAAACCAACGTGCGCAGCTCGTGGAAGGAGAGTGTATGATTTCGACCACTCGATGAAAGTGGTATTTAGCTGCCTTTTACAGCAGCTTCCCATAATCCACCGAAGTGCGGGGAACGAGGTGGAATGAATTTCCAATCTACACCAATTGACAAGCATGCCTGTGATATGTCACCGCATCCTGGCTCATTGAGGAATAGGTTCCTAGCTCCGCCAATTCGTTTTTAGTCCGACGAAGTTGGTGGCATTATCAGTCCAAATGGTGCGCGGGGTGCCTCTGGTGCTGATGAATCTCTTAAATGCCGCGATGAATGCCGCAGCTGATAGGTCCTCGACCACCTCCAAGTGGCATGCTTTAAGGTGGCAAAGCAGACGAACACAGCGATGTATGTTTTGACCAGAGCTCTGTTTTCGCACTTCGGGCTTGCAGTAGAAAGGCCGCAGAATCCACCCCAGTTACTGCGAATGGTCGACTTGGCTGAACACGATCCGCAGGTAAAGGCGCCATGATGTGCTCGATGATCCTTGGCCTCAGTCGTATACATCGTCCTGCACTTCCCAATAACTGATGACACATATTTGCGTCCTCCAATTGGCCAGAACTTCTGCCGAAGAGCAGCCAGCAGGCTTTGTGGCCCAGCGTGTAGAAATTTCAAATGGAACCATATAATGATAGCGGCACTGACCAGGTGAGCCTTTGGCAAGATGATAGGATGCCTTGCGTCATAGTCCAGCTGAGAGTTTTGCAGCCTGCCACCAATTGAATCAGCCCGGCCGGGCACAGAAACGGGTCCAAAGATGCTAGCTCGCCCCCCGGATTTAAGGACTCCATGGGCTTGTAGTTCGTGGTATTCACTATGAAATCTGACCCTCTGGATTCCTTTGAGGAGTATATATGTTCAGCTTTAATGTCCTCACAGTCAGCGATCCTGATGAACGGAGCGGTCGGAGCTGCACGAACCGCCAAACGTATGCAAACACCCGCTGCAACCGGTTGAATGCGTTTTGGAACTTGGCAGCTGCTACGAGATGTCCAATTCGTGACGGCAGCCAATACAGCACGGCGCCGCTCAGGGACTTCCGGGAGATTCGGGGCGGAGCAGGCCAGTTCTCCTCCTTATCTGCCAAAAACTAGGACCATGAAGCCATAGCGGGGACTGAATTAACTCCATAGGGTGCAGGCCTCTGGGAGAGAATATCAGCCGGGTTTTGAGATGTCGGAATATGTCGCCAGGTCATTCCCTTAGTAAGCTCCTGTATTTGGGAGATTCTGTTGGAGACAAAAACATTGTAATTAGAATAGGCTATCTCGTATCCAGGCCAATACATTAGTTGAGTCGGTCCAGCAGTATATCGTGCATTTAAATGGAAATATTTTCGCTATATTGCAGAGCAATTCTGAGAGCAAGTGCGCCGCAGACAACTCCAGCTTCGGAATAGTGATGGTCTTCGAAGGTGCGACAGCGCGATTTGGAGCATATCAGATGCGACGAATAACAGTCCTTCCTTTCCGATCTGATATAAATGCACGCTCCATAGGCTGCCATACTAGCGTCGCAAGAAAGCATGCATCTGGTGGCGATGCGTCGGGTTCCAGAGTATATCGCGGAAACTTCAGGAGAGGGACCGCTGACATTTGAGATATATGCTCGAGCCATGAAGAATGTAGGGATTGCGGCAGACTCTCGTCCCAAAATCCAAGCAGTCCTTCCACAAGGCTTGCCCAAAAATCTTGAGCCGGGTTACAATTGGTCCAATCAGCCCAAGCGGATCATAGAGCTTGGGATAGCAGACAAAATGGCTCTCTTGGTTGATGGCCTCTCACTGAATGCCTGAGTTAGCCGAAACAGCAAGTTGTCCGAGGTGGTGTCCCAAACCAATCCTAACGCCTTGGTGATGTCAGTGCCATCGGTGAACTTCACGAGCTTCTCTTTGATCCTCTGATGATTCTCCATCTAGAACACGCCGGCTTGTTAGAGCACCATTTCGCAATGGAAAATGGCCTCTATGCAAAAGCTCCTTCACCTCAAAGCCTGATTTGACGCGCTTCCTCCATTGTGTTACCACCAGATATTAGGTCGTCCACATAAAAATCACGGCGCACAATCTTAGCCGCGAGTGGCAGGTCATCTTCTTCATCATATGACAATTGGTGCATGGTGCGAATTGATAGGAAGGCTGCTGGTTTTGTCCCATAGGTCACAGTATTTAAAGTATATACCTGTATCTCCTCATTAGGGCTGCTACGCCAGAGAATGCACTGCAGTAGATGGTCGGATGGGCCATTCGAACACAGCGATACATTTTGCAAATATCGCCGCCCGACTTAGCGCAACTCTGAAGTAAAGCGAAACCGTATTAATGTTTGAAATAACCTTGGTTAGGCGGATTGTCCCGCAAATAACACGTCTCGTTCATAAGAGACCTAGAAGTGGATTTGGCGTATTTCGCCGAAAACGCACACGTAATTTTGTCGTCGGGCTGTCAGCTTGTATCTCACTACAGCGATGAGGCAAGAAGAATCTGCGGCAGTTGATCTTGCCTGATTTGCAGGAGCCAATGCTCTAAGTCCAGATATTCGTGGAGAAATTGTATATTACTCCATTTTGTCACCTGGTTTTTGGTGACAATTTTAGCTACAGGGACTTAAAAATTCATGGAGCATGACTATAGGAATCACCAAGCTCCTTACGTCGCTCAAACTTATGGGCAATCTTAGTGAACATTGACTGACGGAAGTCGTAAATAATTTTCAAAAACAGCTTCTTACAAGCGATGTCCTCTGTGATTGCGGCGCATCCGATCTGGTAGCAGCCATCCATCTCCTAAAATGTTTGAGAGCTTACAGATACCCAGTCATTGTCCTGCTTCTCGTCAATGTGGATGGAAAGCTTCGAACGTTATCCCAAAAAGCCCGCTTGTATGTATTCCAAGAGAGGCTACAGAAGCAATCCAGCCAAGACGCGTTTTCGGAAGAATAGGTAGCTGACACCTCTACGGGTACTTGTCCTACATAGCAGACACTGGAAGCCACAATCTCCCATGCCGATGAGTGAATCCACTGGCTGGCTCCTCGTTGAGTGAGGATCAGCCAGGCCCTAATTATATGGAATGTTCCAGTTGTCTCCTGTTAATGCTGTGGTGTAAGTTGCGAATTGATCGGTGATGGAGTTAGTGATGACGCATGTCGGGCGTAGCAAAGCTGCCATCATAGGATCGATTCCTAACCTGCAGGGTTTATCAGCAGCATAGGGGTGCCTTTCCACTTCAGAAACGATACAATTGAGGTGCTATGCTTTGAGTCGTAGCTGCTTATGAGGCGCGAAGAAATGAAGTTCAGCTGCGATGTGGAGTCTAGCGCGCACAGAAGGTATCATCAACTCTTCAGATCGGCCTGCAGCTTGCACAATCGCGGTGGCCAGGAAGCACAGGACCGTTGCGAGACAATCCACGGGGATGATATGAAGATGTGGGAAGGGGCAGCGCTGATAGGCGGAACTGTTGTCTCTGAGGGAAATTGTTGCTGGAGCAGAGGAGCTGGAGCAAAGCCAGTGTCCAGATGCAGGAAGGTGTGGTGCTTCTAGAGCAGAGCCTGTAATGCGATGACTTGCACTGTGCTTGTAACAGCCTGGACGAAGACAGCTGGTGGTACAGAGTCCAGTCCGATCGCTCCCTTCTGCTCAGATGCGGGAGGTAACGCTAAAATGCCGAAAATCTTGCCAGCGAATGATCCATAGCATGGCATGTCCTGCAGGTCAAAGCAGCTACGGGACCACTTGGCGTTGAGGATACATACGCCCCTGCTTTCGCTGACCTGAGGCGCAACCAAATAGGTCGTTGACACTACTCTTAAAAATCTTCCAGTGATTTCCAGTATACGGCTGCAGGTTTCTCCAGAAATGAGGCCATGTCACTCCAGCTAGGCAACTGATCAATACTTTAAGAAAGGCTCCATTTCTCCCAGGCTTGAACGTCCAGCTTGACGTCACCAAATGCACTAGCAACCCTCTGCAATTGTCGTTGCTTAACTTATGATCGGAGGCGGGAGGTGAGAATTGATCTTGTCGTTGATTCTCGTAAGCTGCTTGCAAACACCTTTCACACATCGAAGCTCCGAAGATTGTCGTTGAAACATGTGCCTAAATGAAGCAGCTTATTATCAAATGCCGCATAAGTAATTCTATGGTTGTTTGATAATTTTCTTCGGATGGATCCATGAC
>JAECWN010000347.1:0-82409 GCA_018150725.1 Drosophila quadrilineata
TGCAAAGAATTTTAACTGCTATTGAAAAAGGATGAATGCTCCTTTTTCAGAATTGTAAACATTTTGAAAATTGGCTGATGTTTGATTTTTAAAAGTTATGACTTCTTAAAGTTGATAAAGGAATCCAAAAATGGCCAGAAATAGTCAAAAATTAAAAATTTGCAAGAGTAAAAAATTTTAATGCAGATTCAAACTATGTTCGATACCATAAAAAGAAATGTAAAAATTTTGAAAATTGGGTGATTTTTGAAAAGTTATGATCTTAAAGTTTTTGTTCTTCAAAGTTGACAAAATCGTCAATTTTCTACTAAAAAACGATTTCACTGCAATTTCTTTCTCTTTCAACCTTTCTATTACATGTAAAGAATTTTAAATGCTAGTTGAAAAAAAGATGAAAACGTTTTTCAAAATTGTAAAATTTTTGAAAATCGGCTGATTTTTGGAAAAGTTATGACTTCTTAAAGTTGATAAAGGAATACAAAAATGGCCAAAAATAGTCAAATAATAAAATGTTTCAAAAGTAAAAATTTTAATGCAGATTCAAACTATGTTCGATACCATAAATAGAAATGCAAAAAATTGGGTTATTTTTAGCCAAGTTATTGCTCTTCAAAGTTGACAAAATCGTCAATTTTCTACTAAAAAACGATTTCACTGCATTTTTTTTTTTCAACCTACTTTCTTTTATATGCAAAGAATTTTAACTGCTAGTTGAAAAAAGGATGAAAACGTTTTTCAAAAATATAAAAACTTTGAAAATTGGCTAACTTTTGGAAAAGTTATGACTTCTTAAAGTTGATAAAGGAATCCAAAAATGGCCAAAAATAGTCAAAAATAAAAAGTCTCAAAAGTAAAAATTTTTATGCAGATTCAAACTATGTTCGATACCATAAACAGAATAGCAAAAATTTTAAAAATTGGGTGATTTTTAGCAAAGTTATTGCTCTTCAAAATTGACAAAATCGTCAATTTTCTACTAAAAAACGATTTCACTGCAATTTCTTTCTCTTTCACACATAGTTTCTATATGTAAAGAATTTTAATTGCTATTTGAAAACAGGATTAAGGCGTTTTTCAGAAATGTAAACATTTTGAAAATTGGCTGATGTTTGGAAAAGTTATGACTTCTTAAAGTTGATAAAGGAATCCAAAAATGGCCAAAAAAGTCAAAAATTAAAAAGTTGCAAAAGAAAAAAATTCTAATGCAGATTCAAACTATGTTCGATACCATAAACAGATATGCAAAAATTTTAAAAATTGGGTGATTTTTAGCAAAGTTATTGCTCTTCAAAGTTGACAAAATCGTCAATTTTCTACTAAAAAACGATTTCACTGCAATTTCTTTCTATTTGAACCACAGTTCCTATATGTAAGAAATTTTAAATGCTATTTGTAAAAAGGATTAAAGCGTTTTTCAGAAATGTAAAAATTTTGAAAATTGGCTGATTTTTGGAGAAGTTATGACTTCTTAAAGTTGATAAAGGAATCCAAAATACCATAAACAGAATTGCCAAATAAGTTCTTCAAAGTTGACAAAATCGTCAATTTTCTACTAAAAAAGATTTCACTGCAATTTCTTTCTTCGCCATAGTTTAATGTAAAGAATTTTAAATGCTAGTTGAAAAAAAGGAGAAACGTTTTTCAAAATGTAAAATTTTGAAAATGGCTGATTTTGGAAAAGTTATGACTTCTTAAAGTTGATAAAGAAGACAAAAATGGCCAAAAATAGTCAAAAAATAAAATGTTTCAAAAAAAAAAATTTTATGCAGATTCAAACTATGGTCGATACCATAAACAGTTTAGCAAAAATTTAAAAATTGAAGTTATTTCTTCAAAGTTGACAAAATCGTCAATTTTCTACTAAAAAACGATTTCACTGCAGTTTCTTTCTCTTTAAACCACAGTTTCTATATGCAAAGAATTTTAACTGCTAGTTGAAAAAAGGATGAAAACGTTTTTCAAAAATATAAAAACTTTGAAAATTGGCTAATTTTTGGAAAAGTTATGACTTCTTAAAGTTGATAAAGGAATCCAAAAATGGCCAAAATAGTCAAAAAATAAAAATGTTGCAAAAGTAAAAAATTTTAATGCAGATTCAAACTATGTTCGATACCATAAACAGATATGCAAAAATTTTAAAAATTGGGTGATTTTTAGCAAAGTTATTGCTCTTCAAAATTGACAAAATCGTCAATTTTCTACTAAAAACGATTTCACTGCAATTTCTTTCTCTTTGAACCACAGTTTCTATATGTAAAGAATTTTAAATGCTAATTGTAAAAAGGATTAAAGCGTTTTTCAGAAATGTATAAATTTTTAAATTGCCTGAATTTTGGAAAAGTTATGACTTCTTAAAGTTGATAAAGGAATCCAAATATGGCCAAAAATAGTCAAAAATACAAAAGTTTCAAAAGTAAAAAATTTTAATGCAAATTTTAACTATGTTCGATACCATAAACAGAAATGTACAAATTTTAAAAATTGGGAGATTTTTAGCAAAGTTATTGCTCTTCAAAGTTGACAAAATCGTCAATTTTCTACTAAAAAACGATTTCACTGCAATTTCTTTCTCTTTCACACTTAGTTTCTATATGTAAAGAATTTTAAATGCTATTTGAAAAAAGGATGAAAACGTTTTTCAAAAATGTAAAAATTTTGAAAATCGGCTGATTTTTGGAAAAGTTATGACTTCTTAAAGTTGATAAAGGAATCCAAAAATGGCCAAAAAAGTTAAAAATTAAAAAGTTGCAAAGGTAAAAAATTCTAATGCAGATTCAAACTATGTTCGATACCATAAACAGATATGCAAAAATTTTAAAAATTGGGTGATTTTTAGCAAAGATATTGCTCTTCAAAGTTGACAAAATCGTCAATTTTCTACTAAAAAACGATTTCACTGCGATTTCTTTCTCTTTGAACCACAGTTTCTATATGTAAATAATTTTAAATTCTAGTTAAAAAAAGGATTAAAGCGTTTTTCAGAAATTTAAAAATGGGGAAAATCGGCTGATTTTTGGAAAAGTTATGACTTCTTAAAGTTGATAAAGGAATCCAAAAATGGCCAAAAATAGTCAAAAATTAAAAAGTTGCAAAAGTAAAAAATTTTAATGCAGATTCAAACTATGTTCGATACCATAAACAGAAATGTAAAAATTTTAAAAGTTGGGAGATTTTTAGCAAAGTTATTGCTCTTCAAAGTTGACAAAATCGTAAATTTTCTACTTAAAAACGATTTCACTGCAGTTTCTTTCTCTTTGAACAATAGTTTCTGTATGTAAAGAATTATAATTGCAAGTTGAAAAACGAATTAAAGGGTTTTTCAGAAATGTAAAAATTTTGAAAATTGGCTGATTTTTGGAAAAGTTATGACTTTTTAGAGTTGATAAAGGAATCCAAAAATGGCCAAAAATAGTCAAAAATTAAAAAGTTGCAAAAGTAAAAAATTTTAATGCAGATTCAAACTATGTTCGATACCATAAACAGAAATGCAAAAATTTAAAAAATTGGGTGATTTTTAGCAAAGTTATTGCTCTTCAAAGTTGAGAAAAACGTCAATTTTCTACTAAAAAACGATTTCACTGCAAATTCTTTCTCTTGCACACATAGTTTCTATATGTAAAGAATTTTAACTGCTAGTTTAAATAAGGATGAAAACGTTTTTCAAAAATGTAAAAATTTTCTTAAAGTTGATAAAGGAATACAAAAATGGCCAAAAATAGTCAAAAAATTTAAATGTTTCAAAAGTAAAAAATTTTAATGCAGATTTAAACTATGTTCGATATCATAAACAGAAATGTAAAAATTTAAAAAATTGGGAGATTTTTAGCAAAGTTATTGCTCTTCAAAGTTGACAAAATCGTGAATTTTCAACTAAAAAACGATTTCACTGCAATTTCTTTCTCTTTCACACATAGTTTCTATGTGTAAAGAATTTTAACTGCTAGTTGAAAAAAGGATGAAAATGTTTTTCAAAAATGTAAAAATTTTGAATATCGGCTCATTTTTGGAAAAGTTATGACTTCTTAAAGTTGATAAAGGAATACGGAAATGGCCAAAAATAGTCAAAAAATTTAAATGTTTCAAAAGTAAAAAATTTTAATGCAGATTCAAACTATGTTCGATATCATAAACAGAAATGTAAAAATTTTAAAAATTTAGCAAAGTTATTGCTCTTCAAAGTTGACAAAATCGTGAATTTTCTACTAAAAAACGATTTCACTGCAGTTTCTTTCTCTTTGAACAATAGTTTCTATATGTAAAGAATTTTAATTGCTAGTTGAAAAAAGGATTAAACCGTTTTTCAGAAATGTAAAAATTTTGAAAATCGGCTGATTTTTGGAAAAGTTATGACTTCTTGGAGTTGATAAAGGAATCCAAAAATGGCCAAAAATAGTCAAAAATTAAAATATTTCAAATGTAAAAATCTTTTATGCATTTTCAAACTATGTTCGATACCATAAACAGAATTGCAAAAATTTCAAATTTTGGGTGATTTTTAGCAAAGTTATTGCTCTTCAAAGTTGACAAAATCGTCAATTTTCTACTAAAAAACGATTTCACTGCAATTTCTTTCTCTTTCACATATAGTTTCTACATGTAAAGAAATTTAAATGCTATTTGTAAAAAAGATTAACGTGTTTTACAGCTATGTAAAAATTTTGAAAATTGGCTGATTTTTGGAAAAGTTATGACTTCTTAAAGTTGATAAAGGAATACAAAAATGGCCAAAAATAGTCATAAAATAAAAAGTTGCAAAAGTAAAAAATTATAATGCAGATTCAAACTATGTTCGATACCATAAACAGTTATGCGAAAATTTTAAAAATTGGGTGATTTTTAGCAAAGTTATTGCTCTTCAAAGTTGACAAAATCGTCAATTTTCTACTAAAAAACGATTTCACTGCAATTTCTTTCTCTTTGAACCATAGTTTCTACATGTAAACAATTTTAAATGCTAGTTGAAAAAAGGATGAAAACGTTTTTCAAAAATGTAAAAATTTTGAAAATCGGCTGATTTTTGGAAAAGTTATGACTTCTTAAAGTTGATAAAGGAATACAAAAATGGCCAAAAAATAAAATGTTTCAAAAGTAAAAAATTTTAATGCAGATTCAAATTATGTTCGATACCATAAACAGAAATGCAAAAATTTGAAAAATTGTGTGCTTTTTAGCAAAGTGATAAAGGAATCCAAAAATGGCCAAAAATAGTCAAAAATTAAAAAGTTGCAAAAGTAAAAAATTCTAATGCAGATTCAAACTATGTTCGATACCATAAACAGTTATGCGAAAATTTAAAAAATTGGGTGATTTTTAGCAAAGTTATTGCTCTTCAAAGTTGACAAAATCGTCAATTTTCTACTAAAAAACGATTTCACTGCAATTTCTTTCTCTTTGAACCACAGTTTCTATATGTAAAGAATTTTAAATGCTATTGGTAAAAAGGATTAAAGCGTTTTTCAGAAATGTATAAATTTTTAAATTGCCTGAATTTTGGAAAAGTTATGTCTTCTTAAAGTTGATAAAGGAATACAAAAATGGCCAAGAATAGTCAAAAATTAAAATATTTCAAATGTAAAAAACTTTTATGCATTTTCAAACTATGTTCGATACCATAAACAGAATTGCAAAAATTTCAAATATTGGGTGATTTTTGGCAAAATTATTGTACTTCAAAGTTGACAAAATCGTCAATTTTCTACTAAAAAACGATTTCACTGCAATTTCTTTCTCTTTCAACCATAGTTTCTACATGTAAAGAATTTTAAATGCTAGTTGAAAAAAGGATGAAAACGTTTTTCAAAAATGTAAAAATTTTGAAAATCGGCTGATTTTTGGAAAAGTTATGACTTCTTAAAGTTGATAAAGGAATCCAAAAATGGCCAAAAATAGTCAAAAATTAAAAAGTTGCAAAAGTAAAAATCTTCTATGCATTTTCAAACTATGTTCGATACCATAAACAGAATTGCAAAAATTTCAAATATTTAGTGATTTTTGGCAAAATTATTGTTCTTCAAAGTTGACAAAATCGTCAATTTTCTACAAAAAACGATTTCACTGCAATTTCTTCCTCTTTCAACCATAGTTTCTACATGTAAACAATTTTAAATGCTAGTTGAAAAAGGATGAAAACGTTTTTCAAAAATGTAAAAAAAGTTATGACTTCTTAAAGTTGATAAAGGAATACAAAAATGGCCAAAAATAGTCAAAAAATAAAATGTTTCAAAAGTAAAAAATTTTAATGCAGATTCAAATTATGTTCGATACCATAAACAGAAATGCAAAAATTTGAAAAATTGTGTGATTTTTAGCAAAGTTATTGTTCTTCAAAGTTGACAAAATCGTCAATGTTCTACTAAAAAACGATTTCACTGCAATTTCTTTCTCTTTCAATCATAGTTTCTTCATGTAAAGAAATTTAAATGCTATTTGTAAAAAGGATTAAAGCGTTTTTCAGAAATGTATAAATTTTTAAATTGCCTGAATTTTGGAAAAGTTATGTCTTCTTAAAGTTGATAAAGGAATCCAAATATGGCCAAAAATAGTCAAAAATTAAAAAGTTGCAAAAGTAAAAAATTCTAATGCAGATTCAAACTATGTTCGATACCATAAACAGTTATGCAAAAATTTAAAAAATTGGGTGATTTTTAGCAAAGTTATTGCTCTTCAAAGTTGACAAAATCGTCAATTTTCTACTAAAAAACGATTTCACTGCAGTTTCTTTCTCTTTGAACCACAGTTTCTATATGTAAAGAATTTTAAATGCTATTTGTAAAAAGGATTAAAGCGTTTTTCAGAAATGTATAAATTTTTAAATTGCCTGAATTTTGGAAAAGTTATGTCTTCTTAAAGTTGATAAAGGAATCCAAATATGGCCAAAAATAGTCAAAAATTCAAAAGTAAAGTAAAAAATTTTAATGCAAATTCAAACTATGTTCTATACCATAAACAGAAATGCAAAAATTTTAAAAATTGGGTGATTTTTAGCAAAGTTATTGCTCTTCAAAGTTGACAAAATCGTCAATTTTCTACTAAAAAACGATTTCACTGCAATTTCTTTCTCTTTGAACCACAGTTTCTATATGTAAAGAATTTTAAATTCTAGTTAAAAAAAGGATTAAAGCGTTTTTCAGAAATTTAAAAATTGGGAAAATCGGCTGATTTTTGGAAAAGTTATGACTTCTTAAAGTTGATAAAGGAATCCAAAAATGGCCAAAAATAGTCAAAAATTAAAAAGTTGCAAAAGTAAAAAATTTTAATGCAGATTCAAACTATGTTCGATACCATAAATAGATATGCAAAAATTTTAAAAATTGGGTGATTTTTAGCAAAGTTATTGCTCTTCAAAGTTGACAAAATCGTCAATTTTCTACTAAAAAACGATTTCACTGCAATTTCTTTCTCTTTCACACATAGTTTCTATATGTAAAGAATTTTAAATGCTATTTGAAAAAATTATTAAAGCGTTTTTCAGAAATGTCAAAATTTTGAAAATTGGCTGATTTTTGGAAAAGTTATGACTTCTTAAAGTTGATAAAGGAATACAAAAATGGCCAAAAATAGTCAAAAAATAAAATGTTTCAAAAGTAAAAAATTTTAATGCAGATTCAAATGATCTTCGATACCATAAACAGAAATGCAAACATTTGAAAAATTGTGTGATTTTTAACAAAGTTATTGCTCTTCAAAGTTGACAAAATCGTCAATTTTCTACTAAAAAACGATTTCACTGCAATTTCTTCCTCTTTCAACCATAGTTTCTACATGTAAACAATTTTAAATGCTAGTTGAAAAAAGGATGAAAACGTTTTTCAAAAATTTAAAAATTTTGAAAATCGGCTGATTTTTGGAAAAGTTATGACTTCTTAAAGTTGATAAAGGAATACAAAAATGGCCAAAAATAGTCAAAAAATAAAATGTTTCAAAAGTGAAAAATTTTTATGCAGATTCAAACTATGTTCGATACCATAAACAGATATGCAAAAATTTGAAAAATTGGGTGATTTTTAGCAAAGTTATTGCTCTTTAAAATTGACAAAATCGTCAATTTTCTACTTAACAACGAATTCACTGCAATTTCTTTCTCTTTCACACATAGTTTCTATATGTAAAGAATTTTAAATGCTATCTGAAAACAGGATTAAAGCGTTTTTCAGAAATGTAAACATTTTGAAAATTGGCTGATGTTTGGAAAAGTTATGACTTCTTAAAGTTGATAAAGGAATCCAAAAATGGCCGAAAAAGTCAAAAATTAAAAAGTTTCAAAAGTAAAAAATTCTAATGCAGATTAAAACTATGTTCGATACCATAAACAGATATGCAAAAATTTTAGAAATTGGGAGATTTTTAGCTAAGTTATTGCTCTTCAAAGTTGACAAAATCGTCAATTTTCTACTAAAAAACGATATGACTGCAATTTCTTCCTCTTTCAACCATAGTTTCTACATGTAAACAATTTTAAAAGCTAGTTGAAAAAAGGATGAAAACGTTTTTTAAAAATGTAAAAATTTTGAAAATCGGCTGATTTCTGGAAAAGTTATGACTTCTTAAAGTTGATAAAGAATACAAAAATGGCCAAAAATAGTCAAAAAATAAAATGTTTCAAAAGTAAAAAATTTTAATGCAGATTCAAATTATGTTCGATACCATAAACAGAAATGCAAAAATTTGAAAAATTGTGTGATTTTTAGAGTGATAAAGGAATCCAAAAATGGCCAAAAATAGTCAAAAATTAAAAAAATGCAAAAGTTAAAAATTTTAATGCAGATTCAAACTATGTTCGATACCATAAACAGTTATGCGAAAATTTAAAAAATTGGGTGATTTTTAGCAAAGTTATTGCTCTTCAAAGTTGACAAAATCGTCAATTTTCTACTAAAAAACGATTTCACTGCAATTTCTTTCTCTTTGAACCACAGTTTCTATATGTAAAGAATTTTAAATGCTATTTGAAAAAAGGATTAAAACGTTTTTCAGAAATGTAAAAATTTTGAAAATTGGCTGATTTTTGGAAAAGTTATGACTTCTTAAAGTTGATAAAGGAATCCAAAATACCATAAACAGTATTGCAAAAATTTAAAAAATTGGGTGATTTTTGGCAATATTATTGTTCTTCAAAGTTGACAAAATCGTCATTTTCTAAAAACTATTTGTTTGATACCAATAAAACAAAGAATTTTGCAAAAAAAATTTCAAAAATTGGGTGATTTTTGGAAAAGTTATGACTTCTTAAAGTTGATAAAGGAATCCAAAAATGGCCAAAAATAGTCAAAAATTAAAAATTTGCAAAAGTAAAAATTCTTAATGCAGATTCAAACTATGTTCGATACCATAAACAGAAATGCAAAAATTTTAAAAATTGGGTGATTTTTAGCAAAGTTATTGCTCTTCAAAATTGACAAAATCGTCATTTTTCTACTAAACAACGATTTCACTGCAATTTCTTTCTCTTTCACACATAGTTTCTATATGTAAAGAATTTTAAATGCTATTTGACAAAATTATTATAGCGTTTTTCAGAAATGTAAAAATTTTGAAAATCGTCTGATTTTTGGAAAAGTTATGACTTCTTAGAGTTGATAAAGGAATCCAAAAATGGCCAAAAATAGTCAAAAATTAAAAATTTGCAAGAGTAAAAAATTTTAATGCAGATTCAAACTATGTTCGATACCATAAATAGAAATGCAAAAATTTGAAAAATTGTGTGATTTTTAGCAAAGTTATTGCTCTTCAAAATTGACAAAATCGTCAATTTTCTACTAAAAAACGATTTCACTGCAATTTCTTTCTCTTTGAACCACAGTTTCTATATGTAAAGAATTTTAAATGCTAGTTAAAAAAAGGATTAAAACGTTTTTCAGAAATGTAAAAATTTTGAAAATTGGCTGATTTTTGGAAAAGTTATGACTTCTTAGAGTTGATAAAGGAATCCAAAAATGGCCAAAAATAGTCAAAAATTAAAAAGTTGCAAAAGTAAAAAATTTTAATGCAGATTCAAACTATGTTCGATACCATAAATAGATATGCAAAAATTTTAAAAATTGGGTGATTTTTAGCAAAGTTATTGCTCTTCAAAATTGACAAAATCGTCAATTTTCTACTAAAAAACGATTTCACTGCAATTTATTCTCTTTCATCCATAGTTTCTATATGTAAAGAATTTTAAGTGCTAGTTGATAAAAGGATTAAAGCGTTTTTAAAAAATGTAAAAATTTTGAAAATCAGCTGATTTTTGGAAAAGTTATGACTTTTTAAAGTTGATAAAGGAATCCAAAAATGGCCAAAAATAGTCAAAAATTAAAATGTTTCAAAAGTAAAAAACTTTTATGCAGATTCAAACTATGTTCGATATCATAAACATAAATGCAAAAATTTTAAAAATTGGGTGATTTTTGGAAAAGTTATGACTTCTTAGAGTTGATAAAGGAATCCAAAAATTGCCAAAAATAGTCAAAAATTAAAATGTTGCAAAAGTAATAAATTTTAATGCAGATTAAAACTATGTTCGATACCATAAATAGATATGCAAAAATTTTAAAAATTGGGTGATTTTTAGCAAAGTTATTGCTCTTCAAAGTTGACAAAATCGTCAATTTTCTACTAAAAAACGAATTCACTGCAATTTCTTTCTCTTTCATCCATAGTTTCTATATGTAAAGAATTTTAAGTGCTAGTTGAAAAAAGGATTAAAGCGTTTTTCAGAAATGTAAAAATTTTGAAAATTGACTGATTTTTGGAAAAGTTATGACTTCTTAAAGTTGATAAAGGAATCCAAAAATTGCAAAAAATAGTCAAAATTAAAATGTTTCAAAAGTAAAAAATTTTAATGCAGATTCAAACTATAGTTCGATACCAAAAACAGAATTGCAAAAATTTCAAAAATTTCAAATTAATTGCTCGTTGAAAAAAGGATTAAAGCGTTTTTCAGAAATGTAAAAATTTTGAAAATCGGCTGATTTTTGGAAAAGTTATGACTTCTTAGAGTTGATAAAGGAATCCAAAAATGGCCAAAAATAGTCAAAAATTAAAAATTTGCAAAAGTAAAAATTCTTAATGCAGATTCAAACTATGTTCGATACCATAAACAGATATGCAAAAATTTTAAAAATTGGGTGATTTTTAGCAAAGTTATTGCTCTTCAAAGTTGACAAAATCGTCAATTTTCTACTAAAAAACGATTTCACTGCAATTTCTTTCTCTTTCACACATAGTTTCTATATGTAAAGAATTTTAAATGCTATTTGAAAAAATTATTAAAGCGTTTTTCAGAAATGTAAAAATTTTGAAAATTGTCTGATTTTTGGAAAAGTTATGACTTCTTAGAGTTGATAAAGGAATCCAAAAATGGCCAAAAATAGTCAAAAATTAGAAATTTGCAAGAGTAAAAAATTTTAATGCAGATTCAAACTATGTTCGATACCATAAAAAGAAATGCAAAAATTTAAAAATTGTGTGATTTTTAGCAAAGTTATTGCTCTTCAAAGTTGACAAAATCGTCAATTTTCTACTAAAAAACGATTTCACTGCAATTTCTTTCTCTTTGAACCACAGTTTCTATATGTAAAGAATTTTAAATTCTAGTTAAAAAAAGGATAAAAGCGTTTTTCAGAAATTTAAAAATTGGGAAAATCGGCTGATTTTTGGAAAAGTTATGACTTCTTAGAGTTGATAAAGGAATCCAAAAATGGCCAAAAATAGTCAAAAATTAAAATGTTTCAAAAGTAATAAATTTTAATGCAGATTAAAACTATTTTCGATACCATAAAAAGAAATGCAAAAATTTTAAAAATTGTGTGATTTTTAGCAAAGTTATTGCTCTTTAAAGTTGACAAAATCGTCAATTTTCTACTAAAAAACGATTTCACTGCAATTTCTTTCTCTTTCATCCATAGTTTCTATATGTAAAGAATTTTAAGTGCTAGTTGATGAAAGGATTAAAGCGTTTTTCAGAAATGTAAAAATTTTGAAAATTGACTGATTTTTGGAAAAGTTATGACTTCTTAAAGTTGATAAAGGAATCCAAAAATGGCCAAAAATAGTCAAAAATTAAAATGTTTCAAAAGTAAAAAACTTTTATGCATTTTCAAACTATGTTCGATACCAAAAACAGAATTGCAAAAATTTCAAGAATTGGGTGATTTTTAGCAAAGTTATTGTTCTTCAAAGTTGACAAAATCGTCAATTTTCTACTAAAAAACGATTTCCCTGCAATTTCTTTCTCTTTCAACCATAGTTTATACATGTAAAGAATTTTAACTGCTAGTTGAAAAAAGGACGAAAACGTTTTTCAAAAGTGTACAAATTTTGAAAATCTGCTCATTTTTGGAAAAGTTATGACTTCTTAAAGTTGATAAAGGAATACAAAAATAGCCAAAAATAGTCAAAAAATAAAATGTTTCAAAAGTAAAAAATTTTAATGCAGATTCAAACTATGTTCGATATCATAAACAGAAATGCAAAAATTTTAAAAATTGGGTGATTTTTAGCAAAGTTATTGCTCTTCAAAGTTGACAAAATCGTCAATTTTCTACTAAAAACGATTTCACTGCAATTTCTTCCTCTTTGAACCACAGTTTCTATATGTAAAGAATTTTAAATGCTATTTGAAAAAGGATTAAAGCGATTTTCAGAAATGTAAAAATTTTGAAAATTGGCTGATTTTTGGAAAAGTTATGACTTCTTAAAGTTGATAAAGGAATACAAAAATGGCAAAAATAGTCAAAAATAAAATATTTCAAAAGTAAAAAATTTTAATGCAGATTCAAACTATGTTCGATATCATAAACAGAAATTCAAGCATTTTAAAAATTGGGTGATTTTTAGCAAAGTTATTGCTCTTCAAAGTTGACAAAATCGTCAATTTTCTACTAAAAAACGATTTCACTGCAATTTCTTTCTCATTCAAACATTTTAAATTGAAAAAGGATACGTTTTCAATAAAATTTTGAATATGGCTGGGAAAAGTTATGACTTCTTAGAGTTGATAAAGGAATCCAAAAATGGCCAAAAATAGTCAAAAATTAAAAAATTGCAAAAGTAAAAAATTTTAATGCAGATTCAAACTATGTTCGATACCATAAACAGAAATGCAAAAATTTTAAAAATTGTGTGATTTTTAGCAAAGTTATTGCTCTTCAAATTTCCAAAATCGTCAATTTTCTACTAAAAAACGATTTAACTGCAATTTCCGTCTCTTTCAACCATAGTTTCTGCATGTAAAAAATTTTAAATGCTAGTTGAAAAAAGGATGAAAACGTTTTTCAAAAATGTAAAAATTTTGAAAATCGGCTGATTTTTGGAAAAGTTATGACTTCTTAAAGTTGATAAAGGAATCCAAAAATGGCCAAAAATAGTCAAAAAATAAAATGTTTCAAAAGTAAAAAATTTTAATGCATTTTCAAACTATGTTCTATACCATAAACAGAAATGTACAAATTTTAAAAATTGGGAGATTTTTAGCAAAGTTATTGCTCTTCAAAGTTGACAAAATCGTCAATTTTCTACTAAAAACCGATTTCACTGCAATTTCTTTCTCTTTCAACCATAGTTTCTACATGTAAAGAATTTTATATGCTAGTTGAAAAAAGGATGAAAACGTTTTTCAAAAATGTAAAAAATTTGAAAATCGGCTGATTTTTGGAAAAGTTATGACATCTTAAAGTTGATAATGGAATCCAAAAATGGCCAAAAATAGTCAAAAATTCAAAAGTTTCAAATGTAAAAAATTTTAATGCATTTTCAAACTATGTTCTATACCATAAACAGAAATGTACAAATTTTAAAAATTGGGAGATTTTTAGCAAAGTTATTGCTCTTCAAAGTTGACAAAATCGTCAATTTTCTACTAAAAAACGATTTCACTGCAATTTCTTTCTCTTTCACACATTTTGAAAATCGTCTGATTTTTGGAAAATTATGACTTCTTAGAGTTGATAAAGGAATCCGAAAATGGAAAAAAATAGTCAAAAATTAAAAAATTGCAAAAGTTAAAAATTTTAATGCAGATTCAAACTATGTTCGATACCATAAACAGATATGCAAAAATTTTAAAAATTGTGTGATTTTTAGCATAGTTATTGCTCTTCAAATTTACAAAATCGTAAATTTTCTACTAAAAAACGATTTCACTGCAATTTCTTTCTCTTTCAACCACAGTTTCTACATGTAAAGAATTTTAAGTGCTAGTTGAAAAAAGGATGAAAACGTTTTTCAAAAATGTAAAAATTTTGAAAATCAGCTGATTTTTGGAAAGTTATGACTTCTTAGAGTTGATAAAGGAATCCAATAATGGCCAAAAATAGTCAAAAATTAAAATGTTTCAAAAGTAAAAAATTTTAATGCAGATTCAAACTATGTTCGATACCATAAAAAGAAATGCAAAAATTTTAAAAATTGTGTGATTTTTAGCAAAGTTATTGCTCTTCAAATTTACAAAATCGTCAATTTTCTACTAAAAAACGATTTCATTGCAATTTCTTTCTCTTTCACACATAGTTTCTATATGTAAAGAATTTTAAAGGCTATTTGAAAAAATGATTAAAGCGTTTTTTAGAAATGTAAAAATTTTGAAAATTGGCTGATTTTTGGAAAAGTTATGACTTCTTAAAGTTGATAAAGGAATCCAAAAATAGCCAAAAATAGTCAAAAATTAAAATGTTTCAAAAGTAAAAAATTTTATTGCAGATTCAAACTATGTTCGATTCTATAAACAGAAATGCAAAAATTTTAAAAATTGTTTGATTTTTAGCAAAGTTATTGCTCTTCAAATTTACAAAATCGTCAATTTTCTACTAAAAAACGATTTCACTGCAATTTCTTTCTCTTTCATCCATAGTTTCTATATGTAAAGAATTTTAAGTGCTAGTTGATAAAAGGATTAAAGCGTTTTTCAGAAATGTAAAAATTTTAAAAATTGGCTGATTTTTGGAAAAGTTATGACTTCTTAAAGTTGATAAAGGAATCCAAAAATGGCCAAAAATAGTCAAAAAATAAAATGTTTCAAAAGTAAAAAATTTAAATGTAGATTTAAACTATGTTCGATACCATAAACAGAATTGCAAAAATTTTAAAAATTGGGTGATTTTTAGCAAAATTATTGTTCTCAAAGTTGACAAAATCGTCAATTTTCTACAAAAAAACGATATCCCTGCAATTTCTTTCTCTTTCAACCATAGTTTCTACATGTAAAGAATTTTAACTGCTAGTTGAAAAAAGGATGAAAACGTTTTTCAAAAATGTAAAAATTTTGAAAATCGGCTCATTTTTGGAAAAGTTATGACTTCTTAAAATTGATAAAGGAATACAAAAATGACAAAAATAGTCAAAAAAATAAAATGTTTCAAAAGTAAAAAATTTTAATGCAGATTCAAACTATGTTCGATATCATAAACAGAAATGCAAAAATTTTAAAAATTGGGTGATTTTTAGCAAAGTTACTGCTCTTCAAAGTTGACAAAATCGTCAATTTTCTACTAAAAAACGATTTCACTGCAATTTCTTTCTCTTTCAACCATAGTTTCTATATGTAAAGAATATTAATTGCTAGTTGAAAAAGGATTGAAGCGTTTTTCAGAAATGTATTAATTGCTAGTTGAAAAAAGGATTGAAGCGTTTTTCAGAAATGTAAAAATTTTGAAAATCGGCTTATTTTTGGAAAAGTTATGACTTCTTAGAGTTGATAAATTAATCCAAAAATGGCAAAAATAGTCAAAAAAAAATTAAAAAATTGCAAAACTATGTTCGATACCATAAACAGAATTGCAAAAATTTCAAAATTTGGGTGATTTTTAGCAAAGTTATTGCTATTCAAATTTACAAAATCGGCAATTTTCTACTAAAAAACGATTTCATTGCAATTTTTTTCTCTTTCACACATAGTTTCTATATGTAAAAAATTTTAAATGCTATTTGAAAAATGATTAAAGCGTTTTTCAAAAATGTAAAAATTTTGAAAATCAGCTGATTTTTGAAAGTTATGACTTCTTAGATTTGATAAAGGAATCCAAAAATGGCCAAAAATAGTCAAAAATTAAAATGTTTCAAAAGTAAAAAATTTAAATGCAGATTTAAACTATGTTCGATACCATAAACAGAATATCAAAAATTTTAAAAATTGGGTGATTTTTAGCAAAATTATTGTTCTCAAAGTTGACAAAATCGTCAATTTTCTACTAAAAAACGATATCCCTGCAATTTCTTTCTCTTTCAACCATAGTTTCTACATGTAAAGAATTTTAACTGCTAGTTGAAAAAAGGATGAAAACGTTTTTCAAAAATGTAAAAATTTTGAAAATCGAATAATTTTTGGAAAAGTTATGACTTCTTAAAGTTGATAAAGGAATACAAAAATGACAAAAAATAGTCAAAAATAAAATGTTTCAAAAGTAAAAAATTTTTATGCAGATTTAAACTATGTTCGATACCATAAACAGAAATGCAAAAATTTTAAAAACTGGGTGATTTTTTAGCAAAGTTATTGCTCTTCACAGTTGACAAAATCTAATTTAATCTACAAAAATACGATTTCAGTGCAGTTTCTTTCTCTTTGAACAATAGTTTCTATATGTAAAGAATATTAATTGCTAGTTGAAAAAGGATTGAAGGTTTTTCAGAAATGTATTAATTGCTAGTTGAAAAAAGGATTGAAGCGTTTTTCAGAAATGTAAAAATTTTGAAAATCGGCTGATTTTTGGAAAAGTTATGACTTCTTAGAGTTGATAAATGAATCGAAAAATGGCCAAAAATAGTCAAAATTAAAAAATTTTGCCCATTCAAACTATGTTCGATACCATAAACAGAAATGCAAAAATTTTAAAAATTGTGTGATTTTTAGCAAAGTTATTGCTCTTCACATAGTTTCTATATGTGAAGAATTTTAAATGCTATTTGAAAAAGGATGAAAACGTTTTTCAAAAATGTAAAAATTTTGAAAATTGGCTGATTTTAGGAAAAGTTATGACTTCTTAAAGTTGATAAAGGAATCCAAAATAGTCAAAAATTAAAATGTTTCAAAAGTAAAAACTTTTATGCAGATTCAAACTATGTTCGATATCATAAACATAAATGCAAAAATTTTAAAATTGGGTGATTTTTAGCAAAGTTATTGCTCTTCAAAGTTGACAAAATCGTCAATTTTCTACTAAAAAACGATTTCACTGCAATTTCTTTCTCTTTCATCCATAGTTTCTATATGTAAAGAATTTTAAGTGCTAGTTGATAAAAGGATTAAAGCGATTTTCAAAAATATAAAAATTTTGAAAATTGGCTGATTTTTGGAAAAGTTATGACTTCTTAGAGTTGATAAAGGAATCCAAAAGTGGCCAAAAATAGTCAAAAATTAAAATGTTTCAAAAGTAAAAAATTTTAATGCAGATTCAAACTATGTTCGATACCATAAACAGAATTGCAAAAATTTTAAAAATTGTGTGAATTTTAGCAAATTTATTGCTCTTCAAATTTACAAAATCGTCAATTTTCTACTAAAAAACGATTTCATTGCAATTTCTTTCTCTTTCACACATAGTTTCTATATGTAAAGAATTTTAAAGGCTATTTGAAAAAATGATTAAAGCGTTTTTTAGAAATGTAAAAATTTTGAAAATTGGCTGATTTTTGGAAAAGTTATGACTTCTTAAAGTTGATAAAGGAATCCAAAAATAGCCAAAAATAGTCAAAAATTAAAATGTTTCAAAAGTAAAAAATTTTATTGCAGATTCAAACTATGTTCGATTCTATAAACAGAAATGCAAAAATTTTAAAAATTGTTTGATTTTTAGCAAAGTTATTGCTCTTCAAATTTACAAAATCGTCAATTTGCTACTAAAAAACGATTTCATTGCAATTTTTTTCTCTTTCACACATAGTTTCTATATGTAAACAATTTTAAATGCTTTTTGAAAAAATGATTAAAGCGTTTTTCAGAAATGTAAAAATTTTAAAAATTGGCTGATTTTTGGAAAAGTTATGACTTCTTAAAGTTGATAAAGGAATCCAAAAATGGCCAAAAATAGTCAAAAAATAAAATGTTTCAAAAGTAAAAAATTTAAATGCAGATTTAAACTATGTTCGATACCATAAACAGAATTGCAAAAATTTTAAAAATTGGGTGATTTTTAGCAAAATTATTGTTCTCAAAGTTGACAAAATCGTCAATTTTCTACAAAAAAACGATATCCCTGCAATTTCTTTCTCTTTCAACCATAGTTTCTACATGTAAAGAATTTTAACTGCTAGTTGAAAAAAGGATGAAAACGTTTTTCAAAAATGTAAAAATTTTGAAAATCGGCTCATTTTTGGAAAAGTTATGACTTCTTAAAATTGATAAAGGAATACAAAAATGACAAAAAATAGTCAAAAAATAAAATGTTTCAAAAGTAAAAAATTTTAATGCAGATTCAAACTATGTTCGATATCATAAACAGAAATGCAAAAATTTTAAAAATTGGGTGATTTTTAGCAAAGTTACTGCTCTTCAAAGTTGACAAAATCGTCAATTTTCTACTAAAAAACGATTTCACTGCAATTTCTTTCTCTTTCACACATAGTTTCTATATGTAAAGAATATTAATTGCTAGTTGAAAAAAGGATTGAAGCGTTTTTCAGAAATGTATTAATTGCTAGTTGAAAAAAGGATTGAAGCGTTTTTCAGAAATGTAAAAATTTTGAAAATCGGCTTATTTTTGGAAAAGTTATGACTTCTTAGAGTTGATAAATTAATCCAAAAATGGCAAAAATAGTCAAAAATTAAAAAATTGCAAAACTATGTTCGATACCATAAACAGAATTGCAAAAATTTCAAAATTTGGGTGATTTTTAGCAAAGTTATTGCTCTTCAAATTTACAAAATCGGCAATTTTCTACTAAAAAACGATTTCATTGCAATTTTTTTCTCTTTCACACATAGTTTCTATATGTAAAAAATTTTAAATGCTATTTGAAAAAATGATTAAAGCGTTTTTCAAAAATGTAAAAATTTTGAAAATCAGCTGATTTTTGGAAAGTTATGACTTCTTAGATTTGATAAAGGAATCCAAAAATGGCCAAAAATAGTCAAAAATTAAAATGTTTCAAAAGTAAAAAATTTAAATGCAGATTTAAACTATGTTCGATACCATAAACAGAATATCAAAAATTTTAAAAATTGGGTGATTTTTAGCAAAATTATTGTTCTCAAAGTTGACAAAATCGTCAATTTTCTACTAAAAAACGATATCCCTGCAATTTCTTTCTCTTTCAACCATAGTTTCTACATGTAAAGAATTTTAACTGCTAGTTGAAAAAAGGATGAAAACGTTTTTCAAAAATGTAAAAATTTTGAAAATCGGCTCATTTTTGGAAAAGTTATGACTTCTTAAAGTTGATAAAGGAATACAAAAATGACAAAAAATAGTCAAAAAATAAAATGTTTCAAAAGTAAAAAATTTTAATGCAGATTTAAACTATGTTCGATACCATAAACAGAAATGCAAAAATTTTAAAAATTGTGTGATTTTTAGCAAATTTATTGCTCTTCAAATTTACAAAATCGTCAATTTTCTACTAAAAAACGATTTCATTGCAATTTTTTTCTCTTTCACACATAGTTTCTATATGTAAAAAATTTTAAATGCTATTTGAAAAAAGGATTGTAGCGCTTTTCAGAAATGTATTAATTGCTAGTTTAAAAAAGTATTGAAGCGTTTTTCAGAAATGTAAAAATTTTGAAAATCGGGTGATTTTTGGAAAAGTTATGACTTCTTAGAGTTGATAAATGAATCCAAAAATGGCCAAAAATAGTCAAAAATTAAAAAATTGCAAAACTATGTTCGATACCATAAACAGAAATGCAACAATTTTAAAAATTGTGTGATTTTTAGCAAAGTTATTGCTCTTCACATAGTTTCTATATGTGAAGAATTTTAAATGCTATTTGAAAAAGGATGAAAACGTTTTTTAAAAATGTAAAATTTTGAAAATTGGCTGATTTTTGGAAAAGTTATGACTTCTTAAAGTTGATAAAGGAATCCAAAAATAGTCAAAAATTAAAATGTTTCAAAAGTAAAAAACTTTTATGCAGATTCAAACTATGTTCGATATCATAAACATAAATGCAAAAATTTAAAAAATTGGGTGATTTTTAGCAAAGTTATTGCTCTTCAAAGTTGACAAAATCGTCAATTTTCTACTAAAAAACGATTTCACTGCAATTTCTTTCTCTTTCATCCATAGTTTCTATATGTAAAGAATTTTAAGTGCTAGTTGATAAAAGGATTAAAGCGATTTTCAAAATGTAAAAATTTTGAAAATTGGCTGATTTTTGGAAAAGTTATGACTTCTTAGAGTTGATAAAGGAATCCAAAAGTGGCCAAAAATAGTCAAAAATTAAAATGTTTCAAAAGTAAAAAATTTTAATGCAGATTCAAACTATGTTCGATACCATAAACAGAATATCAAAAATTTTAAAAATTGGGTGATTTTTAGCAAAATTATTGTTCTCAAAGTTGACAAAATCGTCAATTTTCTACTAAAAAACGATATCCCTGCAATTTCTTTCTCTTTCAACCATAGTTTCTACATGTAAAGAATTTTAACTGCTAGTTGAAAAAAGGATGAAAACGTTTTTCAAAAATGTAAAAATTTTGAAAATCGGCTCATTTTTGGAAAAGTTATGACTTCTTAAAGTTGATAAAGGAATACAAAAATGACAAAAAATAGTCAAAAAATAAAATGTTTCAAAAGTAAAAAATTTTAATGCAGATTTAAACTATGTTCGATACCATAAACAGAAATGCAAAAATTTTAAAAACTGGGTGATTTTTAGCAAAGTTATTGCTCTTCACAGTTGACAAATTCTAATCTAATCTACTAAAATACGATTTCAGTGCAGTTTCTTTCTCTTTGAACAATAGTTTCTATATGTAAAGAATATTAATTGCTAGTTGAAAAAAGGATTGAAGCGCTTTTCAGAAATGTATTAATTGCTAGTTGAAAAAAGGATTGAAGCGTTTTTCAGAAATGTAAAAATTTTGAAAATCGGCTGATTTTTGGAAAAGTTATGACTTCTTAGAGTTGATAAATGAATCGAAAAATGGCCAAAAATAGTCAAAAATTAAAAAATTGCAAAACTATGTTCGATACCATAAACAGAAATGCAAAAATTTTAAAAATTGTGTGATTTTTAGCAAAGTTATTGCTCTTCACATAGTTTCTATATGTGAAGAATTTTAAATGCTATTTGAAAAAAGGATGAAAACGTTTTTCAAAAATGTAAAAATTTTGAAAATTGGCTGATTTTTGGAAAAGTTATGACTTCTTAAAGTTGATAAAGGAATCCAAAAATAGTCAAAAATTAAAATGTTTCAAAAGTAAAAAACTTTTATGCAGATTCAAACTATGTTCGATATCATAAACATAAATGCAAAAATTTTAAAAATTGGGTGATTTTTAGCAAAGTTATTGCTCTTCAAAGTTGACAAAATCGTCAATTTTCTACTAAAAAACGATTTCACTGCAATTTCTTTCTCTTTCATCCATAGTTTCTATATGTAAAGAATTTTAAGTGCTAGTTGATAAAAGGATTAAAGCGATTTTCAAAAATGTAAAAATTTTGAAAATTGGCTGATTTTTGGAAAAGTTATGACTTCTTAGAGTTGATAAAGGAATCCAAAAGTGGCCAAAAATAGTCAAAAATTAAAATGTTTCAAAAGTAAAAAATTTTAATGCAGATTCAAACTATGTTCGATACCATAAACAGAATTGCAAAAATTTTAAAAATTGTGTGATTTTTAGCAAATTTATTGCTCTTCAAATTTACAAAATCGTCAATTTTCTACTAAAAAACGATTTCATTGCAATTTTTTTCTCTTTCACACATAGTTTCTATATGTAAAAAATTTTAAATGCTATTTGAAAAAAGGATTGTAGCGCTTTTCAGAAATGTATTGATTGCTAGTTGAAAAAAGGATTGAAGCGTTTTTCAGAAATATAAAAATTTTGAAAATCGGCTGATTTTTGGAAAAGTTATGACTTCTTAGAGTTGATAAATGAATCCAAAAATGGCCAAAAATAGTCAAAAATTAAAAAATTGCAAAACTATGTTCGATACCATAAACAGAAATGCAACAATTTTAAAAATTGTGTGATTTTTAGCAAAGTTATTGCTCTTCACATAGTTTCTATATGTGAAGAATTTTAAATGCTATTTGAAAAAGGATGAAAACGTTTTTTAAAAATGTAAAAATTTTGAAAATTGGCTGATTTTTGGAAAAGTTATGACTTCTTAAAGTTGATAAAGGAATCCAAAATAGTCAAAAATTAAAATGTTTCAAAAGTAAAAAACTTTTATGCAGATTCAAACTATGTTCGATATCATAAACATAAATGCAAAAATTTTAAAAATTGGGTGATTTTTAGCAAAGTTATTGCTCTTCAAAGTTGACAAAATCGTCAATTTTCTACTAAAAAACGATTTCACTGCAATTTCTTTCTCTTTCATCCATAGTCTCTATATGTAAAGAATTTTAAGTGCTAGTTGATAAAAGGATTAAAGCGATTTTCAAAAATGTAAAAATTTTGAAAATTGGCTGATTTTTGGAAAAGTTATGACTTCTTAGAGTTGATAAAGGAATCCAAAAGTGGCCAAAAATAGTCAAAAATTAAAATGTTTCAAAAGTAAAAAATTTTAATGCAGATTCAAACTATGTTCGATACCATAAACAGAATTGCAAAAATTTTAAAAATTGTGTGATTTTTAGCAAATTTATTGCTCTTCAAATTTACAAAATCGTCAATTTTCTACTAAAAAACGATTTCATTGCAATTTTTTTCTCTTTCACACATAGTTTCTATATGTAAAAAATTTTAAATGCTATTTGAAAAAAGGATTGTAGCGCTTTTCAGAAATGTATTAATTGCTAGTTGAAAAAAGGATTGAAGCGTTTTTCAGAAATGTAAAAATTTTGAAAATGGGCTGATTTTTGGGAAAGTTATGACTTCTTAGAGTTGATAAATGAATCCAAAAATGGCCAAAAATAGTCAAAAATTAAAAAATTGCAAAACTATGTTCGATACCATAAACAGAAATGCAAAAAATTTTAAAATTGTGTGATTTTTAGCAAAGTTATTGCTCTTCACATAGTTTCTATATGTGAAGAATTTTAAATGCTATTTGAAAAAAGGATGAAAACGTTTTTTAAAAATGTAAAAATTTTGAAAATTGGCTGATTTTTGGAAAAGTTATGACTTCTTAAAGTTGATAAAGGAATCCAAAAATAGTCAAAAATTAAAATGTTTCAAAAGTAAAAAACTTTTATGCAGATTCAAACTATGTTCGATATCATAAACATAAATGCAAAAATTTTAAAAATTGGGTGATTTTTAGCAAAGTTATTGCTCTTCAAAGTTGACAAAATCGTCAATTTTCTACTAAAAAACGATTTCACTGCAATTTCTTTCTCTTTCATCCATAGTTTCTATATGTAAAGAATTTTAAGTGCTAGTTGATAAAAGGATTAAAGCGATTTTCAAAAATGTAAAAATTTTGAAAATTGGCTGATTTTTGGAAAAGTTATGACTTCTTAGAGTTGATAAAGGAATCCAAAAGTGGCCAAAAATAGTCAAAAATTAAAATGTTTCAAAAGTAAAAAATTTTAATGCAGATTCAAACTATGTTCGATACCATAAACATAAATGCAAAAATTTTAAAAATTGGATGATTTTTAGCAAAGTTATTGCTTTTCAAAGTTGACAAAATCGTCAATTTTCTACTAAAAAACGATTTCACTGCAATTTTTTTCTCTTTCACACATAGTTTCTATATGATTACAGCGTTTTTCAGATATGTAAAAATTTTGAAAATTGGCTGATTTTTGAAAAAGTTATTTATTTATTTATTTATTTATTTATTTATTTAATGTCAACTATAAACAGTCGACAGAAATTAATTAATATGTAACATTACAATAAAATTTAAAAATGATTAAATTAAATATATAAAATAAATTATATATATGTTTAAAAATTAAAAATTAGAATTAAATTAAAATAAAAATAATAAATAAATAGTTCTGGGGTGAATAAATGTAAATTGATTCAACATTTGTTGCTAGGATTGGGGAAACCCAGGAAAACCCAATCAAATCAATGACCACCACCAGAGATTATGTGATTAATGTGTGCGTAAATGTTCTAAGATTAAGGCTTTATTAGTAGAAACAGATGACTCTAATCTAATAACCCCGTAAAGACTGTTAAACTTAGAACATAGTACTCTAAAAGGTTCATGCATAAGGTAATTAGTAGGGCAAGTGCTAATTTTTAATAAGGAAAAGAAACGGGTAGATCTGATAGGAATTGAAAAGTTTAATTTGTTATGCAAGAAAGGAGAGTTAATATCACCATTGATAAGTTTTAGAATGAAAGTTACACCCAGCATAGTGCGACGGTGTGAAAGGGAAGGAAGATTAATTAATAGTAATCTACTAGGATATGGCGGAAGGTTAAGTTGTGGTGACCAGTTTAAGTTTCTTAGTGCGAAAATTAGAAACTTTTTTGCACCGATTCGATTTAGTCTTTGTAAGTCTGATACTGTGGAGACCACAAACAGGACCCATACTCGAGAATGGGACGTACCAGAGAGACATAAAGCTGTTTAGTCGTATAAGGGTCATTGAATTCCTTAGACCAACGCTTAATGAAACCTAAGACCTTCATGGCTTTATTTACCATGAACTCAATGTGATCGTTGAATGAGAGTTTACGATCAAGTAAGATGCCTAGGTCATTAATTTGAGATATATTCTCAAGAAGATGGCCGTCTAACAAATATTGAACATGCACAGGTCATGCAAAAGTCATGGCTTTGCACTTAGAGCAATTTAGGGCAATTAGATTGGTTTTACACCATGAATTGAAAATATTTAGATCAGCTTGCAACAAAGAAGCAGAAATAGGATCCTTATAAGAGAGGCATAATTTAACGTCATTTGCATTCATCAAAACAGCACTATTCTTAATAATAGACGGAAGGTCATTAATAAATAAATTGAAAAGCAATGGTCCGAGGTGGCTACCTTGGGGCACTCCTGAATAAACAAAGATCTGCTTAGAAAGGGCAGAATTGAACATAACTCTTTGAGTTCTATTTTTAAGATAATTGGAAATCCAGTTCATAAGAGTATGAGGAAAACCAAGAAGCGATAACTTGTGCATTAGGAGAGTATGGTTTACAGAATCAAATGCTTTACTGAAGTCAGTGTAGATAACATCCGTTTGCATCGTACTATGAAACCCACTAATGACAATAGAGGAGAGTTCCAATAAGTTTGTTGTAGTAGACTTGGATCTCACAAAGCCATGCTGGGTTGGTGAGATGATTGAGCTACATAAGTGTTGCAGTTGAGAAGTAATGATTTTCTCGAATAATTTAGGAATAGCAGACAACTTAGAAATAGCTCTATAGTTCATGACGTCAGATTTAGAGCCTTTTTGTGTAAGGGAATAACATAAGATTCTTTCCATAACTTAGGAAATAATCCGGTCGAAACGGACAAACAAAAAGTTTAAGAATTGGCTTACAGAGCGAATTTGCACAGTATCTGAGAACACAGCCAGGCACCCCATCTGGCCCAGGAGAAAAAGATGGCTTGACCAAACTCAGCTCACAACCTAGCAAACTTTCCGTAATCTGCGGACCGAAAACAGAGTTAGCTGGATAAATTCTATAAGGATAAGGAGACTTAGAATCGTAAATCTTAGACGAATAAGTATCCTGGAAAAATCTGCAAATAAGTCCGAAATATATTGATCGGTACTAGCTGTTTTCTCGTTAAGAGTTAAGGAAGAAGGATATGTAGCAGTTCGCCGTTTTAGATTTACGAAGTTGTAAAACTGCTTAGGATCTTTAGCAAATTGTAATCTACAGCGAGTTAAGTATGCACTATAGCAACGGTGGTTCAGAGTATCAAAGCAAGACTTAGCGCTGACATACCTTGAAAAATCAATAAGCCTACCAGATAATTTGAACTTTTTGTAAAGCTTGGATTTTAAATTTTTAAGTCTACAAAGTTCCCTAGAGAACCAAGGTAGTTTTGTAGACTTAGAAAGATACACCCTAGGAACACTTGATTCAAAAATAGAGTTAATAGCTCTATAAAAAATGTGAATCGCACATTCTAAATTATTAGAAGAGTACAATTCCGACCAATCGTAGTTATTAAATAAAATATTGAGATCACTAAAGTTTACTTTACGAAAACAGTAGTGTTTAGTGGTTGGAAGTGTTTTATTTTGCTGCCCGGATGGTGACAGCAAAATAGCGAGCTCTAAAGTGGGGTGGAACGCATCTTCAGGTGAAACTAAAGGATCAATTCTTACAACAGTATCGCATACCTGATCTGATACAAAGACAAGATCAAGTATTCGGTTCCTGCTATTTCGAATTGAGTTGACCTGAGATAGATTTAGTTCAAGAAGTCCCGACAGAAACTCGTTAGAAGTCATTAAGTCATTGTTATCCGACCAAATAACATCGGGCAAGTTAAAGTCACCAACAACTACCAAACAATCTTTATCCAAAAGCATGCTGGACAAAGATTGAATTACCGTTAAGTGAGCTAGGTATACAGATAAATCAGACTGGGGAGGAATATATGAACACTTTCACACATACAATTTCTATATTAGTGGGGGAGTTATTTACTAATTGCGATACAAGATTAGATTTTATCGCAATAAGGACGCCTCAACCTTTTCTATCCATTCTATCACATCTATAAGTAACATAAAGAGGTGAAAGTATAGATGCATCAAGAATGTCAGGTTTAAGCCAGGTCTCAGTAAATGCCAAAATGTTATGTTCGAAAGAAAAACTATCTACATAAAGGTTAGAAAGTTTTGACTTAAGGCCTCTAACACTCTGATAAGCTAACAGAATTGAAGAATTTATTATTTTTTTGACGGAACATTAGTAGGAAGAGAAGGGGAACAGAAGACTTATGTCTCTTTTGCGGACTGTACTCCTTTACAACCATATCATCCAGCCAAAAAGCATTAGTACAAATAGTACTAAATGCACTTGTGGGGACAGATATTTTGAAGGAGGAAATTTCTCTATGATGCTTAAATTTGAATTTCTCAACGGTCAAGTTGGGACAATTATTATTAAGCTTGTTTAAAATATACGCCTTAACATCTTCAGTTGAAGTTTCAGATGCCAGGCGAGAAATAAAAATTTGGCGTCTATTAGGTACAGACTTAAGAGGTCTGGCAGTCTCCACTACGCAAGGAAGAACATTTGCAGGCGTGGGATGCTTAGGGGAATTAAACACCCGAAGATGATTAACCTCAGATGATACAAGAGGCATATCATTGGAAGGCCTACCTTTCTTGGGAATTGAAAAGTTTAATTTGTTAAGCAAGAAAGGAGAGTTAATATCACCATTGATAAGTTTTAGAATGAAAGTTACACCCAGCATAGTGCGACGGTGTGAAAGGGAAGGAAGATTAATTAATAGTAATCTACTAGGATATGGCGGAAGGTTAAGTTGTGGTGACCAGTTTAAGTTTCTTAGTGCGAAAATTAGAAACTTTTTTTGCACCGATTCGATTTAGTCTTTGTAAGTCTGATACTGTGGAGACCACAAACAGGACCCATACTCGAGAATGGGACGTACCAGAGAGACATAAAGCTGTTTAGTCGTATAAGGGTCATTGAATTCCTTAGACCAACGCTTAATGAAACCTAAGACCTTCATGGCTTTATTTACCATGAACTCAATGTGATCGTTGAATGAGAGTTTACGATCAAGTAAGATGCCTAGGTCATTAATTTGAGATATATTCTCAAGAAGATGGCCGTCTAACAAATATTGAACATGCACAGGTCATGCAAAAAGTCATGGCTTTGCACTTAGAGCAATTTAGGGCAATTAGATTGGTTTTACACCATGAATTGAAAATATTTAGATCAGCTTGCAACAAAGAAGCAGAAATAGGATCCTTATAAGAGAGGCATAATTTAACGTCATTTGCATTCATCAAAACAGCACTATTCTTAATAATAGACGGAAGGTCATTAATAAATAAATTGAAAAGCAATGGTCCGAGGTGGCTACCTTGGGGCACTCCTGAATAAACAAAGATCTGCTTAGAAAGGGCAGAATTGAACATAACTCTTTGAGTTCTATTTTTAAGATAATTGGAAATCCAGTTCATAAGAGTATGAGGAAAACCAAGAAGCGATAACTTGTGCATTAGGAGAGTATGGTTTACAGAATCAAATGCTTTACTGAAGTCAGTGTAGATAACATCCGTTTGCATCGTACTATGAAACCCACTAATGACAATAGAGGAGAGTTCCAATAAGTTTGTTGTAGTAGACTTGGATCTCACAAAGCCATGCTGGGTTGGTGAGATGATTGAGCTACATAAGTGTTGCAGTTGAGAAGTAATGATTTTCTCGAATAATTTAGGAATAGCAGACAACTTAGAAATAGCTCTATAGTTCATGACGTCAGATTTAGAGCCTTTTTTGTGTAAGGGAATAACATAAGATTCTTTCCATAACTTAGGAAATAATCCGGTCGAAACGGACAAACAAAAAGTTTAAGAATTGGCTTACAGAGCGAATTTGCACAGTATCTGAGAACACAGCCAGGCACCCCATCTGGCCCAGGAGAAAAGATGGCTTGACCAAACTCAGCTCACAACCTAGCAAACTTTCCGTAATCTGCGGACCGAAAACAGAGTTAGCTGGATAAATTCTATAAGGATAAGGAGACTTAGAATCGTAAATCTTAGACGAATAAGTATCCTGGAAAAATCTGCAAATAAGTCCGAAATATATTGATCGGTACTAGCTGTTTTCTCGTTAAGAGTTAAGGAAGAAGGATATGTAGCAGTTCGCCGTTTTAGATTTACGAAGTTGTAAAACTGCTTAGGATCTTTAGCAAATTGTAATCTACAGCGAGTTAAGTATGCACTATAGCAACGGTGGTTCAGAGTATCAAAGCAAGACTTAGCGCTGACATACCTTGAAAAATCAATAAGCCTACCAGATAATTTGAACTTTTTGTAAAGCTTGGATTTTAAATTTTTAAGTCTACAAAGTTCCCTAGAGAACCAAGGTAGTTTTGTAGACTTAGAAAGATACACCCTAGGAACACTTGATTCAAAAATAGAGTTAATAGCTCTATAAAAAATGTGAATCGCACATTCTAAATTATTAGAAGAGTACAATTCCGACCAATCGTAGTTATTAAATAAAATATTGAGATCACTAAAGTTTACTTTACGAAAACAGTAGTGTTTAGTGGTTGGAAGTGTTTTATTTTGCTGCCCGGATGGTGACAGCAAAATAGCGAGCTCTAAAGTGGGGTGGAACGCATCTTCAGGTGAAACTAAAGGATCAATTCTTACAACAGTATCGCATACCTGATCTGATACAAAGACAAGATCAAGTATTCGGTTCCTGCTATTTCGAATTGAGTTGACCTGAGATAGATTTAGTTCAAGAAGTCCCGACAGAAACTCGTTAGAAGTCATTAAGTCATTGTTATCCGACCAAATAACATCGGGCAAGTTAAAGTCACCAACAACTACCAAACAATCTTTATCCAAAAGCATGCTAGACAAAGATTGAATTACCGTTAAGTGAGCTAGGTATACAGATAAATCAGACTGGGGAGGAATATATGAACACTTTCACACATACAATTTCTATATTAGTGGGGAGTTATTTACTAATTGCGATACAAGATTAGATTTTATCGCAATAAGGACGCCTCCACCTTTTCTATCCATTCTATCACATCTATAAGTAACATAAAGAGGTGAAAGTATAGATGCATCAAGAATGTCAGGTTTAAGCCAGGTCTCAGTAAATGCCAAAATGTTATGTTCGAAAGAAAAAACTATCTACATAAAGGTTAGAAAGTTTTGACTTAAGGCCTCTAACACTCTGATAAGCTAACAGAATTGAAGAATTTATTATTTTTTTGACGGAACATTAGTAGGAAGAGAAGGGGGAACAGAAGACTTATGTCTCTTTTGCGGACTGTACTCCTTTACAACCATATCATCCAGCCAAAAAGCATTAGTACAAATAGTACTAAATGCACTTGTGGGGACAGATATTTTGAAGGAGGAAATTTCTCTATGATGCTTAAATTTGAATTTCTCAACGGTCAAGTTGGGACAATTATTATTAAGCTTGTTTAAAATATACGCCTTAACATCTTCAGTTGAAGTTTCAGATGCCAGGCGAGAAATAAAAATTTGGCGTCTATTAGGTACAGACTTAAGAGGTCTGGCAGTCTCCACTACGCAAGGAAGAACATTTGCAGGCGTGGGATGCTTAGGGGAATTAAACACCCGAAGATGATTAACCTCAGATGATACAAGAGGCATATCATTGGAAGGCCTACCTTTCTTGGGAATTGAAAAGTTTAATTTGTTAAGCAAGAAAGGAGAGTTAATATCACCATTGATAAGTTTTAGAATGAAAGTTACACCCAGCATAGTGCGACGGTGTGAAAGGGAAGGAAGATTAATTAATAGTAATCTACTAGGATATGGCGGAAGGTTAAGTTGTGGTGACCAGTTTAAGTTTCTTAGTGCGAAAATTAGAAACTTTTTTTTGCACCGATTCGATTTAGTCTTTTGTAAGTCTGATACTGTGGAGACCACAAACAGGACCCATACTGAGAATGGGACGTACCAGAGAGACATAAAGCTGTTTAGTCGTATAAGGGTCATTGAATTCCTTAGACCAACGCTTAATGAAACCTAAGACCTTCATGGCTTTATTTACCATGAACTCAATGTGATCGTTGAATGAGAGTTTACGATCAAGTAAGATGCCTAGGTCATTAATTTGAGATATATTCTCAAGAAGATGGCCGTCTAACAAATATTGAACATGCACAGGTCATGCAAAAAGTCATGGCTTTGCACTTAGAGCAATTTAGGGCAATTAGATTGGTTTTACACCATGAATTGAAAATATTTAGATCAGCTTGCAACAAAGAAGCAGAAATAGGATCCTTATAAGAGAGGCATAATTTAACGTCATTTGCATTCATCAAAACAGCACTATTCTTAATAATAGACGGAAGGTCATTAATAAATAAATTGAAAAGCAATGGTCCGAGGTGGCTACCTTGGGGCACTCCTGAATAAACAAAGATCTGCTTAGAAAGGGCAGAATTGAACATAACTCTTTGAGTTCTATTTTTAAGATAATTGGAAATCCAGTTCATAAGAGTATGAGGAAAACCAAGAAGCGATAACTTGTGCATTAGGAGAGTATGGTTTACAGAATCAAATGCTTTACTGAAGTCAGTGTAGATAACATCCGTTTGCATCGTACTATGAAACCCACTAATGACAATAGAGGAGAGTTCCAATAAGTTTGTTGTAGTAGACTTGGATCTCACAAAGCCATGCTGGGTTGGTGAGATGATTGAGCTACATAAGTGTTGCAGTTGAGAAGTAATGATTTTCTCGAATAATTTAGGAATAGCAGACAACTTAGAAATAGCTCTATAGTTCATGACGTCAGATTTAGAGCCTTTTTTGTGTAAGGGAATAACATAAGATTCTTTCCATAACTTAGAAATAATCCGGTCGAAACGGACAAACAAAAAGTTTAAGAATTGGCTTACAGAGCGAATTTGCACAGTATCTGAGAACACAGCCAGGCACCCCATCTGGCCCAGGAGAAAAAGATGGCTTGACCAAACTCAGCTCACAACCTAGCAAACTTTCCGTAATCTGCGGACCGAAAACAGAGTTAGCTGGATAAATTCTATAAGGATAAGGAGACTTAGAATCGTAAATCTTAGACGAATAAGTATCCTGGAAAAAAATCTGCAAATAAGTCCGAAATATATTGATCGGTACTAGCTGTTTTCTCGTTAAGAGTTAAGGAAGAAGGATATGTAGCAGTTCGCCGTTTTAGATTTACGAAGTTGTAAAACTGCTTAGGATCTTTAGCAAATTGTAATCTACAGCGAGTTAAGTATGCACTATAGCAACGGTGGTTCAGAGTATCAAAGCAAGACTTAGCGCTGACATACCTTGAAAAATCAATAAGCCTACCAGATAATTTGAACTTTTTGTAAAGCTTGGATTTTAAATTTTTAAGTCTACAAAGTTCCCTAGAGAACCAAGGTAGTTTTGTAGACTTAGAAAGATACACCCTAGGAACACTTGATTCAAAAATAGAGTTAATAGCTCTATAAAAAATGTGAATCGCACATTCTAAATTATTAGAAGAGAACAATTCCGACCAATCGTAGTTATTAAATAAAATATTGAGATCACTAAAGTTTACTTTACGAAAACAGTAGTGTTTAGTGGTTGGAAGTGTTTTATTTTGCTGCCCGGATGGTGACAGCAAAATAGCGAGCTCTAAAGTGGGGTGGAACGCATCTTCAGGTGAAACTAAAGGATCAATTCTTACAACAGTATCGCATACCTGATCTGATACAAAGACAAGATCAAGTATTCGGTTCCTGCTATTTCGAATTGAGTTGACCTGAGATAGATTTAGTTCAAGAAGTCCCGACAGAAACTCGTTAGAAGTCATTAAGTCATTGTTATCCGACCAAATAACATCGGGCAAGTTAAAGTCACCAACACCACTACCAAACAATCTTTATCCAAAAGCATGCTGGACAAAGATTGAATTACCGTTAAGTGAGCTAGGTATACAGATAAATCAGACTGGGGAGGAATATATGAACACTTTCACACATACAATTTCTATATTAGTGGGGGAGTTATTTACTAATTGCGATACAAGATTAGATTTTATCGCAATAAGGACGCCTCCACCTTTTCTATCCATTCTATCACATCTATAAGTAACATAAAGAGGTGAAAGTATAGATGCATCAAGAATGTCAGGTTTAAGCCAGGTCTCAGTAAATGCCAAAATGTTATGTTCGAAAGAAAAACTATCTACATAAAGGTTAGAAAGTTTTGACTTAAGGCCTCTAACACTCTGATAAGCTAACAGAATTGAAGAATTTATTATTTTTTTGACGGAACATTAGTAGGAAGAGAAGGGGGAACAGAAGACTTATGTCTCTTTTGCGGACTGTACTCCTTTACAACCATATCATCCAGCCAAAAAGCATTAGTACAAATAGTACTAAATGCACTTGTGGGGACAGATATTTTGAAGGAGGAAATTTCTCTATGATGCTTAAATTTGAATTTCTCAACGGTCAAGTTGGGACAATTATTATTAAGCTTGTTTAAAATATACGCCTTAACATCTTCAGTTGAAGTTTCAGATGCCAGGCGAGAAATAAAAATTTGGCGTCTATTAGGTACAGACTTAAGAGGTCTGGCAGTCTCCACTACGCAAGGAAGAACATTTGCAGGCGTGGGATGCTTAGGGGAATTAAACACCCGAAGATGATTAACCTCAGATGATACAAGAGGCATATCATTGGAAGGCCTACCTTTCTTGGGTTTAGAGCTACGTGGGTTTGAAATAGCTGCAGATGGAATTGATTCAGGAATATGTTCAGTAGTCATAACCGGAGTAATAATTACCTCCGGTGGTGAGCTACTGGAAGAAGGCACACCCAGAATAGACGGCTCAGGAAAAATTTTTAAAATTATTAAACTTAAATTCCATTGCTTGGAATTCCTTGTGAAGAAGGTCAAAGTTTTTTTTTAAAGCATAGAAATTATTGCGCGTATGCATTGCAAATGATTGCATATTAATTTCCGTCTCACGGCAAGCTTCACAACACCATTTAAGACCCATCTTATTGGCGATGTAATCTTTCACACGCGCGGTGAAACCTGCACATTTAACATGAGCTAGATTGTCACACAACCAGCAGCTTATAAAATCAGCCTTAGGATCGGACATTACCTTACAGACTTTAATGCAGCACGAAGTCATGATGTAAGGAAAATATGAGATCGAATAAATAAATTGAGAAATTATAGGAAGTGAGTTATGTTTGAAATGTAACTAAACTTGTGTTGAGTGCTGTAGAAAAACACAATATCACAATGCAAACAAAGCAAGAGAGACAATGAGGTACAGTTAATGTTAAGAACTGACGTTAAGAGCGCAAGCTATACAGATAAGCATGCAATGAGGGAGCGCAAAGTTAGGAGACTGACGAAAAGTAACAGACGAAAGTAAGCAAAAAAGAAAAAGCAATAAACTCAGCTGTTAGCGACGCGCACTGATTGTAAAATAAACAAATAAAATGCAATTATTTATTAGTAAACGCACGAAGTTTGACACTAGCACCAGTAGTAACGCACTACACAATAATATTGTTAAAATCGGTACTTTTTAAAGTATTAAACTACAGCGCGTATTAAAGATTTCAAGTGATTTAATAGAGCAAAATTAGACACGTCTACTTTGTACAACAACGAAGTGTTAGTTGTGACTTCTTAGTGACTTCTTAGTGACTTAGTGACTTCTTAAAGTTGATAAAGGAATCCAAAAATGGCCAAAAATAGTCAAAAATTAAAATGTTTCAAAAGTAAAAAACTTTTATTCATTTTCAAACTATGTTCGATATCATAAACAGAAATGCAAAAATTTTAAAAACTGGGTGATTTTTAGCAAAGTTATTGCTCTTCACAGTTGACAAAATCGTCAATTTTCTACTAAAATACGATTTCAGTGCAGTTTCTTTCTCTTTGAACAATAGTTTCTATATGTAAAGAATATTAATTGCTAGTTGAAAAAAGGATTGAAGCGCTTTTCAGAAATGTATTAATTGCTAGTTGAAAAAAGGATTGAAGCGTTTTTCAGAAATGTAAAAATTTTGAAAATCGGCTGATTTTTGGAAAAGTTATGACTTCTTAGAGTTGATAAAGGAATCCAAAAGTGGCCAAAAATAGTCAAAAATTAAAATGTTTCAAAAGTAAATAATTTTAATGCAGATTCAAACTATGTACGATACCATAAAAAGAAATGCAAAAATTTTAAAAATTGTGTGATTTTTAGCAAAGTTATTGCTCTTCACATAGTTTCTATATGTGAAGAATTTTAAATGCTATTTGAAAAAAGGATGAAAACGTTTTTCAAAAATGTAAAAATTTTGAAAATTGGCTGATTTTTTGGAAAAGTTATGACTTTTTAAAGTTGATAAAGGAATCCAAAAATAGTCAAAAATTAAAATGTTTCAAAAGTAAAAAACTTTTATGCAGATTCAAACTATGTTCGATATCATAAACATAAATGCAAAAATTTTAAAAATTGGGCGATTTTTAGCAAAGTTATTGCTCTTCAATGTTGACAAAATCGTCAATTTTCTACTAAAAAACGATTTCACTGCAATTTCTTTCTCTTTCATCCATAGTTTCTATATGTAAAGAATTTTAAACGCTAGTTGATAAAAGGATTAAAGCGATTTTCAAAAATGTAAAAATTTTGAAAATTGGCTGATTTTTGGAAAAGTTATGACTTCTTAAAATTGATAAAGGAATCCAAAAATGGCCAAAAATAGTCAAAAATTAAAATGTTTCAAAAGTAAAAAACTTTTATTCATTTTCAAACTATGTTCGATATCATAAACAGAATTGCAAAAATTTTAAAAATTGGGTGATTTTTAGCAAAGTTATTGCTCTTCAAAGTTGACAAAATCGTCAATTTTCTACTAAAAAACGATTTCACTGCAATTTCTTTCTCTTTCATCCAAAGTTTCTATATGTAAAGAATTTTAAGTGCTAGTTGATAAAAGGATTAAAGCGATTTTCAAAAATGTAAAAATTTTGAAAATTGGCTGATTTTTGGAAAAGTTATGACTTCTTAAAATTGATAAAGGAATCCAAAAATGGCCAAAAATAGTCAAAAATTAAAATGTTTCAAAAGTAAAAAACTTTTATGCATTTTCAAACTATGTTCGATAAACAGAATTGCATAAATTTAAAAAAATGGGTGATTATTAGCCAAGTTATTGCTCTTCAAAGTTGACAAAATCGTCAATTTTCTCCTAAAAAACGATTTCCCTGCAATTTCTTTCTCTTTCAACCATAGTTTCTATATGTAAAGAATTTTAAGTGCTAGTTGATAAAAGGACTAAAGCGATTTTCAAAAATGTAAAAATTTTGAAAATTGGCTGATTTTTGGAAAAGTTATGACTTCTTAAAGTTGATAAATTAAGTGGCCAAAAATAGTCAAAAATTAAATAATTGCAAAAGTAAAAAATTTTAATGCAGATTCAAACTATGTTCGATACCATAAACAGAAATGCAAAAATTTTAAAAATTGTGTGATTTTTAGCAAAGTTATTGCTCTTCAAATTTACAAAATCGTCAATTTTCTACTAAAAAACGATTTCATTGCAATTTTTTTCTCTTTCACACATAGTTTCTATATGTAAAAAATTTTAAATGCTATTTGAAAAAATGATTAAAGCGTTTTTCAGAAATGTAAAAATTTTGAAAATCGGCTCATTTTTGGAAAAATTATGACTTCTTAAAGTTGATAAAGGAATACAAAAATGGCAAAAAATAGTCAAAAATTAAAATGTTTCAAAAGTAAAAAATTTTAATGCAGATTCAAAGTATGTTCGATACCATAAAGAGAAATGCAAAAATTTTAAAAATTGTGTGATTTTTAGCAAAGTTATTGCTCTTCAAATTTACAAAATCGTCAATTTTCTACTAAAAAACGATTTTATTGCAATTTCTTTCTCTTTCACACATAGTTTCTAAATGTAAAAAATTTTAAATGCTATTTGAAAAAATTATTAAAGCGTTTTTCAGAAATGTAAAAATTTTGAAAATTGGCTGAATTTTAGAAAAGTTATGACTTATTAAAGTTGATAAAGGAATCCAAAAATGGCCAAAAAGAGTCAAAAATTAAAATGTTTCAAAAGTAAAAAACTTTTATGCATTTTCAAACTATGTTCGATACCATAAACAGAATTGCAAAAATTTTAAAAATTGGGTGATTTTTAGCAAAATTATTGTTCTTCAAAGTTGACAAAATCGTCAATTTTCTACTAAAAAACGATTTCACTGCAATTTATTTTTCTTTCAACCATAGTTTCTACATGTAAAGAATTTTAAATGCTAGTTGAAAAAAGGATTAAAGCGTTTTTCAAAAATGTAAATATTTTGAAAATCGGCTGATTTTTGCAAAAGTTATGACTTCTTAGAGTTGATAAAGGAATCCAAAAATGGCCAAAAATAGTCGAAAAATAAAATGTTTCGAAAGTAAAAAATTTTAATGCAGATTCAAACTATGTTCGATACCATAAACTGAAATGTAAAAATTTAAAAAAAATGGGTGATTTTTAGCAAAGTTATTGCTCTTCAAAGTTGACAAAATCGTCAATTTTCTTCTAAAAAACGATTTCACTGCAATTTCTTTCTCTTTTAACCATATTTCCTATATGGAAAGAATTTTAATTGCTAGTTGAAAAAGGATTAAAGCGATTTTCAGAAATGTAAAAATTTTGAAAATTGGCTTATTTTATTAAAAGTTATGACTTCTTAAAGTTGATAAAGGAATCCAAGAATAGACAAAAAAAAAGGATTTAAGCATTTTTCAGAAATATAAAAATTTTGAAAATCGGCTGATTTTTGGAAAAGTTATGACTTCTTAAAGTTGATAAAGGAATCAAAAAATGGCCAAAAATAGTCAAAATTCCAAAGTTTCAAAAGTAAAAAATTGTAATTCAGATTCAAAATATGTTCGATACCATAAACAGAAATGTAAAAATTTTACAAAGTGGGTGATTTTTAGCAAAGTAATTGCTCTTCAAAGTTGACAAAATCGTCAATTTTCTACTAAAAAACGAATTCACTGGAGTTTCTTTCTCTTTGAACCATAGTTTCTATATGTAAAGAACTTTAATTGCTAGTTGAAAAAAGGATTAAAGCATTTTTCAGTAATATAAAAATTTTGAAAATTGGCTGATTTTTGGAATCAGAAATGTAAAAATTTTGAAAATCGGCTGATTTTTGGAAAAGTTATGACTTCTTAAAGTTGATAAAGGAATCCAAGAATGGACAGAAATAGTCAAAAATTAATAAGTTTCAAAAGTAAAAAATTTTAATGCAGATTCAAACTATGTTTGATACTATAAAGAGAAATGTAAAAATTTTAAAAATTGTGTGATTTTTAACAAAGTTATTGCTCTTCAAAGTTGACAAATTCGTCAATTTTCTACAAAAAAACTATTTCACTGGAGTTTTATTTCTCTTTCAACCATAGTTTCTATATATAAAGAATTTTAATTGCTAGTTGAAAAAATGATTAAAGCGTTTTTCAGATATGTAAAAATTTTGAAAGTCGGCTGATTTTTGGAATCAGAAATGTAAAATTTTTGAAAATTGGCTGATTTTATTAAAAGTTATGACTTTTTAAAGTTGATTAAGGAATCCAAATATGGCCAAAAATAGTCAAAAAATTCAAAAGTTTCAAATGTAAGAAATTGTAATTCAGATTCAAACTATGTTCGACAGCATAAACAGAAATGTAAAAATTTTAAAAATTGGGTTATTTTTAGCAAATTCATTGCTCTTCAAAGTTGACAAAATCGTCAATTTTCTACTAAAAAATGATTTCACTGCAATTTCTTTCTGTTTAAACCATAGTTTCTATATGTAAAGAATTTTAATTGCAAATTGAAAAAAGGATTAAAGCATTTTTCAGAAATTTAAAAATTTTGAAAATCGGCTGATTTTGGAATGTTATGACTTCTTAAAGTTGATAAAGGAATCCAAAAATGCAAAAATTGACAAAAATTATAAAAGTTTCAAAGTAAAAAATATTAATGCAGATTCAAACTATGTTCGATACCATAAACAGAAATGCAAAAATTTTAAAAATTGGGTGATTTTTTGCAAAGTTACTGCTCTTCAAAGTTGACAAAATCGTCAATTTTCTACTCTAAAACGATTTAACTGCAATTTCTTTCTGTTTCAACCATAGTTTCTATATGTAAAAAATGTAAAATGCTAGTTGAAAAAATGATTAAAGCGTTTTTCAGAAATGTATAAATTTTTAAATTGGCTGATTTTTGGAAAAGTTATGACTTCTTAAAGTTGATAAAGGAATACAAAAAAGCCTAAAAATAGTCAAAAATTAAAAAGTTTGAATAGTAAAAAATTTTAATGCAGATTCAAACTATGTTCGATATTATAAACAGAAATGCAAAAATTTTACAAATTGGGTGATTTTTAACAAAGTTATTGCTCTTCAATGTTGACAAAATCGTCAATTTTTTACTAAAAAACGATTACACTGCTTTTTCTTTCTCTTTCAATCATAGTATCTATATGTAAATAAATTTAAATGCTAGTTGAAAAAAAGAATTAAAGCGTTTTTCAGAAATTTAAAAATTGGGAAAATCGACTGAATTTTGGAAAAGTTATGACTTCTTAAAGTTGATAAAGGAATCCAAGAATAGACAAAAAAAAAGGATTTAAGCATTTTTCAGAAATATAAAAATTTTGAAAATCGGCTGATTTTTGGAAAAGTTATGACTTCTTAAAGTTGATAAAGGAATCAAAAAATGGCCAAAAATAGTCAAAATTCCAAAGTTTCAAAAGTAAAAAATTGTAATTCAGATTCAAAATATGTTCGATACCATAAACAGAAATGTAAAAATTTTACAAAGTGGGTGATTTTTAGCAAAGTAATTGCTCTTCAAAGTTGACAAAATCGTCAATTTTCTACTAAAAAACGAATTCACTGGAGTTTCTTTCTCTTTGAACCATAGTTTCTATATGTAAAGAACTTTAATTGCTAGTTGAAAAAAGGATTAAAGCATTTTTCAGTAATATAAAAATTTTGAAAATTGGCTGATTTTTTGGAATCAGAAATGTAAAAATTTTGAAAATCGGCTGATTTTTGGAAAAGTTATGACTTCTTAAAGTTGATAAAGGAATCCAAGAATGGACAGAAATAGTCAAAAATTAATAAGTTTCAAAAGTAAAAAAATTTAATGCAGATTCAAACTATGTTTGATACTATAAAGAGAAATGTAAAAATTTAAAAAAATTGTGTGATTTTTAACAAAGTTATTGCTCTTCAAAGTTGACAAATTCGTCAATTTTCTACAAAAAAACTATTTCACTGGAGTTTATTTCTCTTTCAACCATAGTTTCTATATATAAAGAATTTTAATTGCTAGTTGAAAAAATGATTAAAGCGTTTTTCAGATATGTAAAAATTTTGAAAGTCGGCTGATTTTTGGAATCAGAAATGTAAAATTTTTGAAAATTGGCTGATTTTATTAAAAGTTATGACTTTTAAAGTTGATTAAGGAATCCAAATATGGCCAAAAATAGTCAAAAAATTCAAAAGTTTCAAATGTAAGAAATTGTAATTCAGATTCAAACTATGTTCGACAGCATAAACAGAAATGTAAAAATTTTAAAAATTGGGTTATTTTTAGCAAATTCATTGCTCTTCAAAGTTGACAAAATCGTCAATTTTCTACTAAAAAATTATTTCACTGCAATTTCTTTCTGTTTAAACCATAGTTTCTATATGTAAAGAATTTTAATTGCAAATTGAAAAAAGGATTAAAGCATTTTTCAGAAATTTAAAAATTTTGAAAATCGGCTGATTTTTGGAATGTTATGACTTCTTAAAGTTGATAAAGGAATCCAAAAATGCAAAAATTGACAAAAATTATAAAGTTTCAAAGTAAAAAATATTAATGCAGATTCAAACTATGTTCGATACCATAAACAGAAATGCAAAAATTTTAAAAATTGGGTGATTTTTTTGCAAAGTTACTGCTCTTCAAAGTTGACAAAATCGTCAATTTTCTACTCTAAAACGATTTAACTGCAATTTCTTCCTGTTTCAACCATAGTTTCTATATGTAAAAAATGTAAAATGCTAGTTGAAAAAATGATTAAAGTGTTTTTCAGAAATGTATAAATTTTTAAATTGGCTGATTTTTGGAAAAGTTATGACTTCTTAAAGTTGATAAAGGAATACAAAAAAGCCTAAAAATAGTCAAAAATTAAAAAGTTTGAATAGTAAAAAATTTTAATGCAGATTCAAACTATGTTCGATATTATAAACAGAAATGCAAAAATTTTACAAATTGGGTGATTTTTAACAAAGTTATTGCTCTTCAATGTTGACAAAATCGTCAATTTTTTACTAAAAAACGATTACACTGCTTTTTCTTTCTCTTTCAATCATAGTATCTATATGTAAATAAATTTAAATGCTAGTTGAAAAAAAGAATTAAAGCGTTTTTCAGAAATTTAAAAATTGGGAAAATCGACTGAATTTTGGGAAAGTTATGACTTCTTAAAGTTGATAAAGGAATCCAAAAATGGCCAAAAATAGTCAAAAATATAAAAGATTCAACAGTAAAAAATTTTAATGCAGACTCAAACTATGTTCGATGCAATAAACAGAAATGTAAAAATTTAAAAAATTGGGTGATTTTTAACAAAGTTATTGTTCTTCAAAGTTGACACAATCGTAAATTTTCTACTAAAAAGCGATTGTACTGCAGTTTCTTTCTCTTTCACCGATAGTTTTTATATGTAAAGAATTTTAAATGCTAGTTTGTAAAAGAATTAAAGCGTTTTACAGAAGTGTATAAATTTTTAAATTGGCTGATTTTTGGAAAAGTTATGAATTCTTAAAGTTGATAAAGGAATCCAAAAATGGCCAAAAATAGTCAAAAATTAAAAAGTTTCAATAGTAAAAAAATTTAATGCATATTCAAACTATGTTCGATATTATAAACAGAAATGCAAAAATTTTACAAATTGGGTGATTTTTAACAAAGTTATTGCTCTTCAATGTTGACAAAATCGTCAATTTTTTACTAAAAAACGATTACACTGCTTTTTCTTTCTCTTTCAACCATAGTATCTATATGTAAATAAATTTAAATGCTAGTTGAAAAAAAGAATTAAAACGTTTTTCAGAAATTTATAAATTTTGAAAATCGGCTGAATTTTGGAAAAATTATGACTTTTTAAAGTTGATAAAGGAATCCAAAAATGGCCAAAATTAGTCAAAAATTGAAAAGTTTCAAAAGTAAAAAACTTTAATGCAGATTCAAACTATGTTCGATACCATAATCAGAAATCCAAAAATTTTAAAAATTGGGTGTTTTTAGCAAAGTTATTTTTCTTCAAAGTTGACAAAATTGTCAATTTTCTACTAAGATACGATTTCACTGCAATTTCTTTCTCTTTGAACCATAGTTCCTATATAGAAAGAATTTTAAATGCTATTTGTAAAAAGTTGGAAAAGTTATGACTTCTTAAAGTTGATAAAGGAATCCAAAAATGGCCAAAAATAGTCAAAAATTAAAAAGTTTCAATAGTAAAAAATTTTTATGCAGATTCAAACTATGCTCGATACCATAAACAGAAATGCAAAAATTTTAATTTTTTTTAGCAAAGTTACTGCTTTTCAAAGTTGACAAAATCGTCAATTTTCTACTAAAAAGCAATTTTACTGAAATTTCTTTCTCTTTCAACGATAGTTTTTATATGTAAAGAATTTTAAATGCTAGTTTTTTTTTTTTTTTTTTCTTTTTAATCGTATTTATTAGAAATATTTATTACAGCTGAATAGTATTCTATTACCTTTGTGGCAACTTAAGCTAGTGAGAAAAAAAATAATTTAAAGTAAAACTATGTCTAGATAAACTAAGGTTGAAAATTTACAATATTTACAATTAAGATAATCTTGATTAGGAATTGGTGTCTAAGATAATTTCTATTTGAACGATGCTCTTGGAGTTCACTACGTCAAGATCTGTTGTGGGAGATCTTTGGGGTGGAATCGTTTAAGTAACCTTTTTAGCTCTTAATCCAGCGCTGTGTTGTCGCCTTTCAAGAGTGTTTGGGTGATACTCTAGCCTCTCTGCGTATTTGCTAGCTATCTTTTGAATCCTGTCTCCAATCAGTGGAACATTCAGATCTCGCTCAATGTCTCTGTTTCGTATATACCAGGGAGCGTTTGAAATTTTTTTAAGTGTTTTGGCTTGCAGTACCCGTAATTTGTTTATTATGTGTACTGGCTGCAATTCCAAACACTTGGATAGCGTAAAAGAGGCTAGGAGCTAGTATAGCCTTATAGATCTTAGTTTTGTTTGCCAGAGATAGCTTATTATTGGAAGACAGAAGCCAGGACATCTTGGACACTTTGTTTCTGTAAGCGTGTTGTAATGCCGATATATGCTTGCCAAAAGTTAAACTTCTGTCCAGAGTGACACCCAAGTTCTTATGAGCTGACGTGTGACTTATAACGCTTCCATTTAGAGTTACACCAGGGCAGCTGCGGACTCTATTGGTGAAGGTTATATTGGCGCATTTGCTAGCATTGACGCAAATATTCCATTTCTTCGCCCATTCTTGAAACGAGTCCAAGTACTCTTGTAGTGCACTCGTGGCATGAAATATGTTGTCGTTTTTAGTAAGCACTGCGGTGTCATCAGCGTATGTAGCAATAAGAGTGTCTCTGTGTTGCAACTCCGAGATCACATTTTGATTGGGCATATCAGCAGTAAAAATGGGGTAGAGAGTCGGACCTAGAACACCAGCTGCGATCCTTCTGACGGTCGACTTGCTTCAGAAAGTGATACGCTGAACGACCGCCCGTCCAGGATGCTCTTTACAAGTGTAAATAGCTGTGGGGTCAACACCTTCTTAGCCTTATAGGCAAGCCAGGATGCCACACTCTGTCAAAGGCTTGTTGGATATCAAGAAAAGCGGCAAAACGAAAAGGATTAAAGCGTTTTTACAAAAAGTTAAAAGTTTTGAAAATCGGTTGATTTTTGGGAAAGTTATGACTTCGTAAAGTTGATAAAGGAATCCAAAAATGGCCAAAAATAGTCAAAAATTAAAAAGTTTCAATAGTAAAAAAATTTTAATGCAGATTCAAACTATGTTCGATACCATAAACAAAAATGTAAAAATTTAAAAATTGGTGATTTTTAGCAAAGTTATTGTTCTTCAAAGTTGACAAAATCGTCAATTTTTACTGAAATACGATTTCACTGCAATTTTTCTTCTCTTTCAACCATAGTTCCCTATATGGAAAAAAATTTTAAATGCTATTTAAAAAAAGGATTAAAGGGTTTTCAGAACTGTAAAATTTTGAAAATCGGCTAATTTTGGAAAAGTTATGACTTCGTAAAGTTGATAAAGGAATCCAAAAATGGCCAAAAATAGTCAAAAATTAAAAAGTTTCAATAGTAAAAAAATTTAATGCATATTCAAACTATGTTCGATACCATAAACAGAAATGCAAAAATTTAAAAGTTGGGTGATTTTTAGCAAAGTCATTGCTCTTCAAAGTTGACAAAATCGTCAATTTTTACTAAAAAATGATTTCACTGCAATTTCTTTCTGATTAAACCATAGTTTTTATATGTAAAGAATATGAAATGCTATTTGAAGGAGTAATAAAGTGTTTTTCAGAACTGTAAAAATTTTGAAAATCAGTTGATTTTTGGAAAAGTTATGACTTCTTAAAGTTGATAAACAAATCCAAAAATGGCCAAAAATAGTCAAAAATAAAAAAGAATCAACAGTAAAAAATTTTAATGCAGACTCAAACTATGTTCGATGCAATAAAAAGAAATGTAAAAATTTTAAAAATTGGGTGATTTTTAGCAAAGTTACTGCTTTTCAAAGTTGACAAAATCGTCAATTTTCTACTAAAAAACAATTTCACTGCAATTTCTTTCTCTTTCAACGATAGTTTTTATATGTAAAGAATTTTAAATGCTAGTTGCAAAAAAAATTAAAGCGTTTTTCAGAAGTTTATAAATTTTTAAACTGGCTGATTTTTGGAAAAGTTATGAATTCTTAGAGTTGATAAAGGAATCCAAAAATGGCCAAAAATAGTCAAAAAATAAAAAGTTTCAAAAGTAAATAACTTTAATGCAGATTCAAACTATGTTCGATACCATAAACAGAAATGCAAAAATTTTAAAAATTGGGTGATTTTTAGCAAAGTTATTGCTCTTCAAAGTTGACAAAATTGTCAATTTTTTACTGTAAAACGATTACACTGCATTTTCTTTCTGTTTCAACCATAATTTTTGTATGAAAAGAATTTAAAATGCTATTTGAAAAAAGGATTAAAGCGTTTTTCAGAAATGTAAAAATTTTTAAAATCGGCTGATTTTTGGAAAAGTTATGACTTCTTAAAGTTGATAAAGGAATCCAAAAATGGCCAAAATAGTCAAAAAATAAAAAAGATTCAACAGTAAAAAAATTTTAATGCAGACTCAAACTATGTTCGATGCAATAAACAGAAATGTAAAAATTTTAAAATTGGGTGATTTTTTAACAAAGTTATTGTTCTTCAAAGTTGACAAAATCGTAAATTTTCTACTAAAAAGCGATTGTACTGTAGTTTCTTTCTCTTTCAACGATAGTTTTTATATGTAAAGAATTTTAAATGCTAGTTGTAAAAAGAATTAAAGCGTTTTTCAGAAGTGTATAAATTTTAAAATCGGCTGATTTTTGGAAAAGTTATGATTTCTTAAAGTTGATAAAGGAATCCAAAAATGGCCAAAAATAGTCAAAAATTAAAAACTTTCAATAGTAAAAAAATTTAATGCATATTCAAATTATGTTCGATACCATAAACAGAAATGCAAAAATTTAAAAAATTGGGTGATTTTTAGCAAAGTCATTGCTCTTCTTTCTTTCTTTCTTTCTTTTCTGTTTAAACCATAGTTTTTATATATAACGAATTTTAAATGCAAGTTGAAAAAGAATAAAAAGCGTTTTTCAGAACTGTATAAATTTTTAAATTGTCTGATTTTGGAAAAGTTATGACTTCTTAAAGTTGATAAAGGAATACAAAAATGGCCAAAAATAGTCAAAAATTAAAAAGTTTCAATAGTAAAAAATTTTAATGCAGATTCAAACTATGTTCGATGCAATAAACAGAAATGTAAAAATTTTAAAAATTGGGTGATTTTTAACAAAGTCATTGCTCTTCAAAGTTGACAAAATCGTCAACTTTTACTAAAAAATGATTTCACTGCAATTTCTTTCTGATTAAACCATAGTTTTTATATGTAAAGAATATTAAATGCTGTTTGAAAAAAGAATAAAAGCGTTTTTCAGAACTGTAAAAATTTTGAAAATCGGCTGATTTTTGGAAAAGTTATGACTTCTTAAAGTTGATAAAGGAATCAAAAATGGCCAAAAATAGTCAAAAATTAAAAGTTTCAATAGTAAAAAATTTTTATGCAGATTCAAACTATGCTCGATACCATAAACAGAAATGCAAAAATTTTAATTTTTTTAGCAAAGTTACTGCTTTTCAAAGTTGACAAAATCGTCAATTTTCTACTTGAAAGCAATTTCACTGCAATTTCTTTCTCTTTCAACGATAGTTTTTATATGTAAAGAATTTTAAATGCTATTTTTTTTTTTTTTTTTTCTTATTAATCGTATTTATTAGAAATATTTATTACAGCTGAATAGTATTCTATTACCTTTGTGGCAACTTAAGCTAATGAGAAAAAAAATAATTTAAAGTAAAACTATGTCTAGATAAACTAAGGTTGGAAATTTACAATATTTACAATTAAGATAATCTTGATTAGAATTGGTGTCTAAGATAATTTCTATTTGAACGATGCTCTGGGAGTTCACTACGTCAAGATCCGTTGTGGGAGATCTTGAGGGTGGAATCGTTTAAGTCTTCTTTTTAGCTCTTAATTCAGCGCTGTGTTGTCGCCTCGCAAGAATCCTGTCTCCAATCAGTGGATCATTCAGATCTCGCTCAATGTCTCTGTTTCGTATATACCAGGGAGCGTTTGAAATTTTTTAAGTGTTTTGGCTTGCAGTACCCGTAATTTGTTTATATGTGTACTGGCTGCAATTCCAAACACTTGGATAGCGTAAAAGAGGCTAGGAGCTAGTATAGCCTTATAGATCTTAGTTTTGTTTGCCAGAGATAGGTTGCTTATTGGAAGACAGAAGCCAGGACATCTTGGATAATTTGTTTCTGTAAGCGTGTTGTAATGCCGATATATGCTTGCCAAAAGTTAAACTTCTGTCCAGAGTGACACCCATGTACTTATGAGCTGACGTGTGACTTATAACGCTTCCATTTAGAGTTACACCGGGGCAGCTGCGGACTCTATTGGTGAAGGTTATATTGGCGCAATTGCTAGCATTGACGCAAATATTCCATTTCTTCGCCCATTCTTGAAACGAGTCCAAGTACTCTTGTAGTGCACTCGTGGCATGAAATATGTTGTCGTTTTTAGTAAGCACTGCGGTGTCATCAGCGTATGTAGCAATGAGAGTGTCTCTGTGTTGCAACTCCGAGATCGCATATTGATTGGGCATATCAGCAGTAAAAATGGTAGTAGAGTCGGACCTAGAACACTGCCTTGTGGAACACCAGCTTCGATCCTTCTGACGGTCGACTTGCTCTCAGAAAGTGATACGCTGAACGACCGCCCGTCCAGGAAGCTCTTTACAAGTGTAAATAGCTGTGGGGTCAACACCTTCTTAGCCTTATAGAGCAAGCCAGGATGCCACACTCTGTCAAAGGCTTGTTGGATATCAAGAAAAGCGGCAAAGTAAAAAGGATTAAATCGTTTTACAAAAAGTTAAAAGTTTTGAAAATCGGCTGATTTTTGGGAAAGTTATGACTTCGTAAAGTTGATAAAGTAATCCAAAAATGGCCAAAAATAGTCAAAAATTAAAAAGTTTGAATAGTAAAAAATTTTAATGCATATTCAAATTATGTTCGATACCATAAACAGAAATGCAAAAATTTAAAAAATTGGGTCATTTTTTAGCAAAGTCATTGCTCTTCTTTCTTTCTTTCTTTCTTTCTGTTTAAACCATAGTTATTATATGTAAAGAATTTTAAATGCAAGTTGAAAAAGAATAAAATCGTTTTTCAGAACTGTAAAAATTTTTAAATTGTCTGATTTTTTGGAAAAGTTATGACTTCTTAAAGTTGATAAAGGAATACAAAAATGGCCAAAAATAGTCAAAAATTAAAAAGTTTCAATAGTAAAAAATTTTAATGCAGATTCAAACTATGTTGGATACCATAAACAGAAATGTAAAAATTTTAAAAATTGGGTGATTTTTAGCAAAGTTATTGCTCTTCAAACTTGACAAAATCGTCAATTTTTTACTGAAATACGATTTCACTGCAATTTTCTTCTCTTTCAACCATAGTTCCTATATGGAAAAAATTTTAAATGCTATTTAAAAAGGATTAAAGGGTTTTTCAGAACTGTAAAAATTTTGAAAATCGGCTAATTTTTGGAAAAGTTATGACTTCGTAAAGTTGATAAAGGAATCCAAAAATGGCCAAAAATGGTCAAAAATTAAAAAGTTTCAATAGTACAGAAATTTAATGCATATTCAAACTATGTTCGATACCATAAACAGAAATGCAAAAATTTAAAAGTTGGGTGATTTTTAGCAAAGTCATTGCTCTTCAAAGTTGAAAAGCGGCAAAGTAAAAAGGATTAAAGCGTTTTACAAAAAGTTAAAAGTTTTGAAAATCGGCTGATTTTTGGGAAAGTTATGACTTCGTAAAGTTGATAAAGGAATCCAAAAATGGCCAAAAATAGTCAAAAATTAAAAAGTTTCAATAGTAAAAAATTTTAATGCATATTCAAATTATGTTCGATACCATAAACAGAAATGCAAAAATTTAAAAAATTAGGTGATTTTTTAGCAAAGTCATTGCTCTTCTTTCTTTCTTTCTTTCTTTCTGTTTAAACCATAGTTTTTATATGTAACGAATTTTAAATGCAAGTTGAAAAAAGAATAAAAGCGTTTTTTCAGAACTGTATAAATTTTTAAATTGTCTGATTTTTGGAAAAGTTATGACTTCTTAAAGTTGATAAAGGAATACAAAAATGGCCAAAAATAGTCAAAAAATTAAAAAGTTTCAATAGTAAAAATTTTAATGCAGATTCAAACTATGTTCGATACCATAAACAAAAATGTAAAAATTTAAAAAATTGAGTGATTTTTAGCAAAGTTATTGTTCTTCAAAGTTGACAAAATCGTCAATTTTCTACTGAAATACGATTTCACTGCAATTTTCTTCTCTTTCAACCATAGTTCCTATATGGAAAAAATTTTAAATGCTATTTAAAAAAAAGGATTAAAGGGTTTTCAGAACTGTAAAAATTTTGAAAATCGGCGAATTTTTGGAAAAGTTATGACTTCGTAAAGTTGATAAAGGAATCCAAAAATGGCCAAAAAATAGTCAAAAATTAAAAAGTTTCAATAGTAAAAAAATTTAATGCATATTCAAACTATGTTCGATACCATAAACAGAAATGCAAAAATTTAAAAATTTGGGTGATTCTTAGCAAAGTCATTGCTCTTCAAAGTTGACAAAATCGTCAATTTTTACTAAAAAATGATTTCACTGCAATTTCTTTCTGATTAAACCATAGTTTTTATATGTAAAGAATATGAAATGCTATTTGAAAAGAGAATAAAAGTGTTTTTCAGAACTGTAAAAATTTTGAAAATCGGCTGATTTTTGGAAAAGTTATGACTTCTTAAAGTTGATAAACAAATCCAAAAATGGCCAAAAATAGTCAAAAATAAAAAAGATTCAACAGTAAAAAATTTTTATGCAGATTCAAACTATGCTCGATACCATAAACAGAAATGCAAAAATTTTAATTTTTTTTAGCAAAGTTACTGCTTTTCAAAGTTGACAAAATCGTCAATTTTCTACTAAAAAGCAATTTCACTGCAATTTCTTTCTCTTTCAACGATAGTTTTTATATGTAAAGAATTTTAAATGCTAGTTTTTTTTTTTTTTTTATTAATCGTATTTATTAGAAATATTTATTACAGCTGAATAGTATTCTATTACCTTTGTGGCAACTTAAGCTGAAAAGCGGCAAAGTAAAAAGGATTAAAGCGTTTTACAAAAAGTTAAAAGTTTTGAAAATCGGCTGATTTTTGGGAAAGTTATGACTTCGTAAAGTTGATAAAGGAATCCAAAAATGGCCAAAAATAGTCAAAAATTAAAAAGTTTCAATAGTAAAAAATTTTAATGCATATTCAAATTATGTTCGATACCATAAACAGAAATGCAAAAATTTAAAAAATTAGGTGATTTTTAGCAAAGTCATTGCTCTTCTTTCTTTCTTTCTTTCTTTCTGTTTAAACCATAGTTTTTATATGTAACGAATTTTAAATGCAATTTGAAAAAAGAATAAAAGCGTTTTTCAGAACTGTATAAATTTTTAAATTGTCTGATTTTTGGAAAAGTTATGACTTCTTAAAGTTGATAAAGGAATGCAAAAATGGCCAAAAATAGTCAAAAATTAAAAAGTTTCAATAGTAAAAAATTTTAATGCAGATTCAAACTATGTTCGATACCATAAACAAAAATGTAAAAATTTAAAAAATTGAGTGATTTTTAGCAAAGTTATTGTTCTTCAAAGTTGACAAAATCGTCAATTTTCTACTGAAATACGATTTCACTGCAATTTTCTTCTCTTTCAACCATAGTTCCTATATGGAAAAAATTTTAAATGCTATTTAAAAAAAGGATTAAAGGGTTTTCAGAACTGTAAAAATTTTGAAAATCGGCTAATTTTTGGAAAAGTTATTACTTCGTAAAGTTGATAAAGGAATCCAAAAATGGCCAAAAATAGTCAAAAATTAAAAAGTTTCAATAGTAAAAAAATTTAATGCATATTCAAACTATGTTCGATACCATAAACAGAAATGCAAAAATTTAAAATTTGGGTGATTTTTAGCAAAGTCATTGCTCTTCAAAGTTGACAAAATCGTCAATTTTTACTAAAAAATGATTTCACTGCAATTTCTTTCTGATTAAACCATAGTTTTTATATGTAAAGAATATGAAATGCTATTTGAAAAGAGAATAAAAGTGTTTTTCAGAACTGTAAAAATTTTGAAAATCGGCTGATTTTTGGAAAAGTTATGACTTCTTAAAGTTGATAAACAAATCCAAAAATGGCCAAAAATAGTCAAAAATAAAAAAGATTCAACAGTAAAAAATTTTAATGCAAACTATGTTCGATGCAATAAAAAGAAATGTAAAAATTTTAAAAATTGGGTGATTTTTAGCAAAGTAACTGCTTTTCAAAGTTGACAAAATCGTCAATTTTCTACTAAAAAACAATTTCACTGCAATTTCTTTCTCTTTCAACGATAGTTTTTATATGTAAAGAATTTTAAATGCTAGTTGCAAAAATAATTAAAGCGTTTTTCAGAAGTTTATAAATTTTTAAATTGGCTGATTTTTGGAAAAGTTATGAATTCTTAGAGTTGATAAAGGAATCCAAAAATGGCCAAAAATAGTCAAAAAATAAAAAGTTTCAATAGTAAAAAATTTTAATGCAGATTCAAACTATGTTCGATACCATAAACAGAAATGCAAAAATTTAAAAAATTGGGTGATTTTTAGCAAAGTTATTGCTCTTCAAAGTTGACAAAATTGTCAATTTTTTACTGTAAAACGATTACACTGCATTTTCTTTCTGTTTCAACCATAATTTTTGTATCAAAAGAATTTAAAATGCTATTTGAAAAAAGGATTAAAGCGTTTTTCAGAAATGTAAAAATTTTGAAAATCGGCTGATTTTTGGAAAAGTTATGACTTCTTAAAGTTGATAAAGGAATCCAAAAATGGCCAAAAATAGTCAAAAATAAAAAAGATTCAACAGTAAAAAATTTTAATGCAGACTCAAACTATGTTCGATGCAATAAACAGAAATGTAAAAATTTTAAAAATTGGGTGATTTTTAACAAAGTTATTGTTCTTCAAAGTTGACAAAATCGTAAATTTACTACTAAAAAGCGATTGTACTGCAGTTTCTTTCTCTTTCAACGATAGTTTTTATATGTAAAGAATTTTAAATGCTAGTTGTAAAAAGAATTAAAGCGTTTTTCAGAAGTGTATAAATTTTAAAATCGGCTGATTTTTGGAAAAGTTATGAATTCTTAAAGTTGATAAAGGAATCCAAAAATGGCCAAAAATAGTCAAAAATTAAAAAGTTTCAATAGTAAAAAATTTTAATGCATATTCAAATTATGTTCGATACCATAAACAGAAATGCAAAAATTTAAAAAATTGGGTGATTTTTAGCAAAGTCATTGCTCTTCTTTCTTTCTTTCTGTTTAAACCATAGTTTTTATATATAACGAATTTTAAATGCAAGTTGAAAAAAGAATAAAAGCGTTTTTCAGAACTGTATAAATTTTTAAATTGTCTGATTTTTGGAAAAGTTATGACTTCTTAAAGTTGATAAAGGAATACAAAAATGGCCAAAAATAGTCAAAAATTAAAAAGTTTCAATAGTAAAAAATTTTAATGCAGATTCAAACTATGTTCGATGCAATAAACAGAAATGTAAAAATTTTAAAAATTGGGTGATTTTTAACAAAGTCATTGCTCTTCAAAGTTGACAAAATCGTCAACTTTTACTAAAAAATGATTTCACTGCAATTTCTTTCTGATTAAACCATAGTTTTTATATGTAAAGAATATTAAATGCTGTTTGAAAAAAGAATAAAAGCGTTTTTCAGAACTGTAAAAATTTTGAAAATCGGCTGATTTTTGGAAAAGTTATGACTTCTTAAAGTTGATAAAGGAATCCAAAAATGGCCAAAAATAGTCAAAAATTAAAAAGTTTCAATAGTAAAAAATTTTTATGCAGATTCAAACTATGCTCGATACCATAAACAGAAATGCAAAAATTTTAATTTTTTTTAGCAAAGTTACTGCTTTTCAAAGTTGACAAAATCGTCAATTTTCTACTAAAAAGCAATTTCACTGCAATTTATTTCTCTTTCAACGATAGTTTTTATATGTAAAGAATTTTAAATGCTAGTTTTTTTTTTTTTCTTATTAATCGTATTTATTTGAAATATTTATTACAGCTGAATAGTATTCTATTACCTTTGTGGCAACTTAAGCTAATGAGAAAAAAAATAATTTAAAGTAAAACTATGTCTAGATAAACTAAGGTTGGAAATTTACAATATTTACAATTAAGATAATCTTGATTAGGAATTGGTGTCTAAGATAATTTCTATTTGAACGATGCTCTGGGAGTTCACTACGTCAAGATCCGTTGTGGGAGATCTTGAGGGTGGAATCGTTTAAGTCTTCTTTTAGCTCTTAATTCAGCGCTGTGTTGTCGCCTCGCAAGAATCCTGTCTCCAATCAGTGGAACATTCAGATCTCGCTCAATGTCTCTGTTTCGTATATACCAGGGAGCGTTTGAAATTTTTTTAAGTGTTTTGGCTTGCAGTACCCGTAATTTGTTTATATGTGTACTGGCTGCAATTCCAAACACTTGGATAGCGTAAAAGAGGCTAGGAGCTAGTATAGCCTTATAGATCTTAGTTTTGTTTGCCAGAGATAGCTTATTATTGGAAGACAGAAGCCAGGACATCTTGGATAATTTGTTTCTGTAAGCGTGTTGTAATGCCGATATATGCTTGCCAAAAGTTAAACTTCTGTCCAGAGTGACACCCAAGTACTTATGAGCTGACGTGTGACTTATAACGCTTCCATTTAGAGTTACACCGGGGCAGCTGCGGACTCTATTGGTGAAGGTTATATTGGCGCAATTGCTAGCATTGACGCAAATATTCCATTTCTTCGCCCATTCTTGAAACGAGTCCAAGTACTCTTGTAGTGCACTCGTGGCATGAAATATGTTGTCGTTTTTAGTAAGCACTGCGGTGTCATCAGCGTATGTAGCAATGAGAGTGTCTCTGTGTTGCAACTCCGAGATCGCATATTGATTGGGCATATCAGCAGTAAAAATGGAGTAGAGAGTCGGACCTAGAACACTGCCTTGTGGAACACCAGCTTCGATCCTTCTGACGGTCGACTTGCTCTCAGAAAGTGATACGCTGAACGACCGCCCGTCCAGGAAGCTCTTTACAAGTGTAAATAGCTGTGGGGTCAACACCTTCTTAGCCTTATAGAGCAAGCCAGGATGCCACACTCTGTCAAAGGCTTGTTGGATATCAAGAAAAGCGGCAAAGTAAAAAAGGATTAAATCGTTTTACAAAAGTTAAAAGTTTTGAAAATCGGCTGATTTTGGGAAAGTTATGACTTCGTAAAGTTGATAAAGGAATCCAAAAATGGCCAAAAATAGTCAAAAATTAAAAAGTTTCAATAGTAAAAAATTTTAATGCATATTCAAATTATGTTCGATACCATAAACAGAAATGCAAAAATTTAAAAAATTGGGTCATTTTTAGCAAAGTCATTGCTCTTCTTTCTTTCTTTCTTTCTTTCTGTTTAAACCATAGTTATTATATGTAAAGAATTTTAAATGCAAGTTGAAAAAAGAATAAAATCGTTTTTCAGAACTGTATAAATTTTTAAATTGTCTGATTTTTGGAAAAGTTATGACTTCTTAAAGTTGATAAAGGAATACAAAAATGGCCAAAAATAGTCAAAAATTAAAAAGTTTCAATAGTAAAAAATTTTAATGCAGATTCAAACTATGTTGGATACCATAAACAGAAATGTAAAAATTTTAAAAATTGGGTGATTTTTAGCAAAGTTATTGCTCTTCAAACTTGACAAAATCGTCAATTTTTTACTGAAATACGATTTCACTGCAATTTTCTTCTCTTTCAACCATAGTTCCTATATGGAAAAAATTTTAAATGCTATTTAAAAAAAGGATTAAAGGGTTTTCAGAACTGTAAAAATTTTGAAAATCGGCTAATTTTTGGAAAGTTATGACTTCGTAAAGTTGATAAAGGAATCCAAAAATGGCCAAAAATAGTCAAAAATTAAAAAGTTTCAATAGTAAAGAAATTTAATGCATATTCAAACTATGTTCGATACCATAAACAGAAATGCAAAAATTTAAAAGTTGGGTGATTTTTAGCAAAGTCATTGCTCTTCAAAGTTGACAAAATCGTCAACTTTTACTAAAAAATGATTTCACTGCAATTTCTTTCTGATTAAACCATAGTTTTTATATGTAAAGAATATTAAATGCTGTTTGAAAAAAGAATAAAAGCGTTTTTCAGAACTGTAAAAATTTTGAAAATCGGTTGATTTTTTGAAAAGTTATGACTTCGTAAAGTTGATAAAGGAATCCAAAAATGGCCAAAAATAGTCAAAAATTAAAAAGTTTCAATAGTAAAAAATTTTTATGCAGATTCAAACTATGTTCGATACCATAAGCAGAAATGCAAAAATTTTAAAAATTGGGTGATTTTTAGCAAAGTTACTGCTTTTCAAAGTTGACAAAATCGTCAATTTTCTACTAAAAAACAATTTCACTGCAATTTCTTTCTCTCTTTCAACGATAGTTTTTATATGTAAAGAATTTTAAATGCTAGTTTTTTTTTTTCTTTTTCTTGTTAATCGTATTTATTAGAAATATTTATTACAGTTGAATAGTATTCTTTTTACCTTTGTGGCAACTTAAGCTAATGAGAAAAAAAATAATTTAAAGTAGAACTATGTCTAGATAAACTAAGGTTGAAAATTTACAATATTTACAATTAAGATAATCTTGATTAGGAATTGGTGTCTAAGATAATTTCTATTTGAACGATGCTCTGGGAGTTCACTACGTCAAGATCCGTTGTGGGAGATCTTGAGGGTGGAATCGTTTAAGTCTTCTTTTAGCTCTTAATCCGGGTTTGTTGTCGCCTCGCAAGAGCGTTTGGGTGATACTCTAGCCTCTCTGCGTATTTGCTAGCTATCTTTTGAATCCTGTCTCCAATCAGTGGAACATTCAGATCTCGCTCAATGTCTCTGTTTATATACCAGGGAGCGTTTGAAATTTTTTAAGTGTTTTGGCTTGCAGTACCCGTAATTTGTTTATATGTGTACTGGCTGCAATTCCAAACACTTGGATAGCGTAAAAGAGGCTAGAGCTAGTATAGCCTTATAGATCTTAGTTTTGTTTGCCAGAGATAGCTTATTATTGGAAGACAGAAGCCAGGACATCTTGGATAATTTGTTTCTGTAAGCGTGTTGTAATGCCGATATATGCTTGCCAAAAGTTAAACTTCTGTCCAGAGGGACACCCAAGTACTTATGAGCTGACGTGTGACTTATAACGCTTCCATTTAGAGTTACACCGGGGCAGCTGCGGACTCTATTGGTGAAGGTTATATTGGCGCAATTGCTAGCATTGACGCAAATATTCCATTTCTTCGCCCATTCTTGAAACGAGTCCAAGTACTCTTGTAGTGCACTCGTGGCATGAAATATGTTGTCGTTTTTAGTAAGCACTGCGGTGTCATCAGCGTATGTAGCAATGAGAGTGTCTCTGTGTTGCAACTCCGAGATCGCATATTGATTGGGCATATCAGCAGTAAAAATGGAGTAGAGAGTCGGACCTAGACCTTGTGGAACACCAGCTTCGATCCTTCTGACGGTCGACTTGCTCTCAGAAAGTGATACGCTGAACGACCGCCCGTCCAGGAAGCTCTTTACAAGTGTAAATCTGTGGGGTCAACACCTTCTAGCCTTATAGAGAAGCCAGGATGCCACACTCTGTCAAAGGCTTGTTGGATATCAAGAAAAGGGCAAAGTAAAAAGGATTAAATCGTTTTACAAAAAGTTAAAAGTTTTGAAAATCGGCTGATTTTTGGGAAAGTTATGACTTCGTAAAGTTGATAAAGTAATCCAAAAATGGCCAAAAATAGTCAAAAATTAAAAAGTTTGAATAGTAAAAAATTTTAATGCATATTCAAATTATGTTCGATACCATAAACAGAAATGCAAAAATTTAAAAAATTGGGTCATTTTTAGCAAAGTCATTGCTCTTCTTTCTTTCTTTCTTTCTTTCTGTTTAAACCATAGTTATTATATGTAAAAGAATTTTAAATGCAAGTTGAAAAAAGAATAAAATCGTTTTTCAGAACTGTAAAAATTTTTAAATTGTCTGATTTTTGGAAAAGTTATGACTTCTTAAAGTTGATAAAGGAATACAAAAATGGCCAAAAATAGTCAAAAAATTAAAAAGTTTCAATAGTAAAAATTTTAATGCAGATTCAAACTATGTTCGATACCATAAACAGAAATGTAAAAATTTAAAAAATTGGGTGATTTTTAGCAAAGTTATTGTTCTTCAAAGTTGACAAAATCGTCAATTTTCTACTGAAATACGATTTCACTGCAATTTTCTTCTCTTTCAACCATAGTCCTATATGGAAAAAATTTTAAATGCTATTTAAAAAAAGGATTAAAGGGTTTTCAGAACTGTCAAAATTTTGAAAATCGGCTGATTTTTGAAAAGTTATGACTTCGGTAAAGTTGATAAAGGAATCCAAAAATGGCCAAAAAATAGTCAAAAATTAAAAGTTTTAATAGTAAAGAAATTTAATGCATATTCAAACTATGTTCGATACCATAAACAGAAATGCAAAAATTTAAAAGTTGGGTGATTTTTCGCAAAGTCATTGCTCTTCAAAGTTGACAAAATCGTCAATTTTCTACTAAAAAGCAATTTCACTGCAATTTCTTTCTCTTTCAACGATAGTTTTTATATGTAAAGAATTTTAAATGCTAGTTTTTTTTTTTCTTTTTTTCTTGTTAATCGTATTTATTAGAAATATTTATTACAGCTGAATAGTATTCTATTACCTTTGTGACAACTTAAGCTAATGAGAAAAAAAATAATTTAAAGTAAATCTATGTCTAGATAAACTAAGGTTGAAAATTTACAATATTTACAATTAAGATAATCTTGATTAGGAATTGGTGTCTAAGATAATTTCTATTTAAACGATGCTCTGGGAGTTCACTACGTCAAGATCCGTTGTGGGAGATCTTGAGGGTGGAATCGTTTAAGTCTTCTTTTAGCTCTTAATCCAGCGCTGTGTTGTCGCCTCGCAAGAGCGTTTGGGTGATACTCTAGCCTCTCTGCGTATTTGCTAGCTATCTTTTGAATCCTGTCTCCAATCAGTGGAACATTCAGATCTCGCTCAATGTCTCTGTTTCGTATATACCAGGGAGCGTTTGAAATTTTTTAAGTGTTTTGGCTTGCAGTACCCGTAATTTGTTTATATGTGTACTGGCTGCAATTCCAAACACTTGGATAGCGTAAAAAAGGCTAGGAGCTAGTATAGCCTTATAGATCTTAGTTTTGTTTGCCAGAGATAGCTTATTATTGGAAGACAGAAGCCAGGACATCTTGGATAATTTGTTTCTGTAAGCGTGTTGTAATGCCGATATATGCTTGCCAAAAGTTAAACTTCTGTCCAGAGTGACACCTAAGTAATTATGAGCTGACGTGTGACTTATAACGCTTCCATTTAGAGTTACACCGGGGCAGCTGCGGACTCTATTGGTGAAGGTTATATTGGCGCAATTGCTAGCATTGACGCAAATATTCCATTTCTTCGCCCATTCTTGAAACGAGTCCAAGTACTCTTGTAGTGCACTCGTGGCATGAAATATGTTGTCGTTTTTAGTAAGCACTGCGGTGTCATCAGCGTATGTAGCAATGAGAGTGTCTCTGTGTTGCAACTCCGAGATCGCATATTGATTGGGCATATCAGCAGTAAAAATGGAGTAGAGAGTCGGACCTAGAACACTGCCTTGTGGAACACCAGCTTCGATCCTTCTGACGGACGACTTGCTCTCAGAAAGTGATACGCTGAACGACCGCCCGTCCAGGAAGCTCTTTACAAGTGTAAATAGCTGTGGGGTCAACACCTTCTTAGCCTTATAGAGCAAGCCAGGATGCCACACTCTGTCAAAGGCTTGTTGGATATCAAGAAAAGCGGCAAAGTAAAAAGGATTAAAGCGTTTTACAAAAAGTTAAAAGTTTTGAAAATCGGCTGATTTTTGGGAAAGTTATGACTTCGTAAAGTTGATAAAGGAATCCAAAAATGGCCAAAAATAGTCAAAAATTAAAAGTTTCAATAGTAAAAAATTTTAATGCATATTCAAATTATGTTCGATACCATAAACAGAAATGCAAAAATTTAAAAAATTGGGTCATTTTTAGCAAAGTCATTGCTCTTCTTTCTTTCTTTCTTTCTTTCTGTTTAAACCATAGTTATTATATGTAAAGAATTTTAAATGCAAGTTGAAAAAAGAATAAAAGCGTTTTTCAGAACTGTATAAATTTTTAAATTGTCTGATTTTTGGAAAAGTTATGACTTCTTAAAGTTGATAAAGGAATACAAAAATGGCCAAAAATAGTCAAAAATTAAAAAGTTTCAATAGTAAAAATTTTAATGCAGATTCAAACTATGTTCGATACCATAAACAGAAATGTAAAAATTTTAAAAAATTGGGTGATTTTTAGCAAAGTTATTGTTCTTCAAAGTTGACAAAATCGTCAATTTTCTACTGAAATACGATTTCACTGCAATTTTCTTCTCTTTCAACCATAGTTCCTATATGGAAAAAATTTTAAATGCTATTTAAAAAAAGGATTAAAGGGTTTTCAGAACTGTAAAAATTTTGAAAATCGGCTAATTTTTGGAAAAGTTATGACTTCGTAAAGTTGATAAAGGAATCCAAAAATGGCCAAAAATAGTCAAAAATTAAAAAGTTTCAATAGTAAAGAAATTTAATGCATATTCAAACTATGTTCGATACCATAAACAGAAATGCAAAAATTTAAAAGTTGGGTGATTTTTAGCAAAGTCATTGCTCTTCAAAGTTGACAAAATCGTCAACTTTAACTAAAAAATGATTTCACTGCAATTTCTTTCTGATTAATCCATAGTTTTTATATGTAAAGAATATTAAATGCTGTTTGAAAAAAGAATAAAAGCGTTTTTCAGAACTGTAAAAATTTTGAAAATCGGCTGATTTTTTGAAAAGTTATGACTTCGTAAAGTTGATAAAGGAATCCAAAAATGGCCAAAAATAATCAAAAATTAAAAAGTTTCAATTTTAAAAAATTTTTGTGCAGATTCAAACTATGTTCGATACCATAAACAGAAATGCAAAAGTTTTAAAAATTGGGTGATTTTTAGCAAAGTTACTGCTTTTCAAAGTTGACAAAATCGTCAATTTTCTACTAAAAAGCAATTTCACTGCAATTTCTTTCTCTTTCAACGATAGTTTTTATATGTAAAGAATTTTAAATGCTAGTTTTTTTTTTTTTTTTCTTGTTAATCGTATTTATTAGAAATATTTATTACAGCTGAATAGTATTCTATTACCTTTGTGGCAACTTAAGCTAATGAGAAAAAAAATAATTTAAAGTAAATCTATGTCTAGATAAACTAAGGTTGAAAATTTACAATATTTACAATTAAGATAATCTTGATTAGGAATTGGTGTCTAAGATAATTTCTATTTGAACGATGCTCTGGGAGTTCACTACGTCAAGATCCGTTGTGGGAGATCTTGAGGGTGGAATCGTTTAAGTCTTCTTTTAGCTCTTAATCCAGCGCTGTGTTGTCGCCTCGCAAGAGCGTTTGGGTGATACTCTAGCCTCTCTGCGTATTTGCTAGCTATCTTTTGAATCCTGTCTCCAATCAGTGGAACATTCAGATCTCGCTCAATGTCTCTGTTTCGTATATACCAGGGAGCGTTTGAAATTTTTTTAAGTGTTTTGGCTTGCAGTACCCGTAATTTGTTTATATGTGTACTGGCTGCAATTCCAAACACTTGGATAGCGTAAAAGAGGCTAGGAGCTAGTATAGCCTTATAGATCTTAGTTTTGTTTGCCAGAGATAGCTTATTATTGGAAGACAGAAGCCAGGACATCTTGGATAATTTGTTTCTGTAAGCGTGTTGTAATGCCGATATATGCTTGCCAAAAGTTAAACTTCTGTCCAGAGTGACACCCAAGTACTTATGAGCTGACGTGTGACTTATAACGCTTCCATTTAGAGTTACACCGGGGCAGCTGCGGACTCTATTGGTGAAGGTTATATTGGCGCAATTGCTAGCATTGACACAAATATTCCATTTCTTCGCCCATTCTTGAAACGAGTCCAAGTACTCTTGTAGTGCACTCGTGGCATGAAATATGTTGTCGTTTTTAGTAAGCACTGCGGTGTCATCAGCGTATGTAGCAATGAGAGTGTCTCTGTGTTGCAACTCCGAGATCGCATATTGATTGGGCATATCAGCAGTAAAAATGGAGTAGAGAGTCGGACCTAGAACACTGCCTTGTGGAACACCAGCTTCGATCCTTCTGACGGTCGACTTGCTCTCAGAAAGTGATACGCTGAACGACCGCCCGTCCAGGAAGCTCTTTACAAGTGTAAATAGCTGTGGGGTCAACACCTTCTTAGCCTTATAGAGCAAGCCAGGATGCCACACTCTGTCAAAGGCTTGTTGGATATCAAGAAAAGCGGCAAAGTAAAAAGGATTAAAGCGTTTTACAAAAAGTTAAAAGTTTTGAAAATCGGCTGATTTTTGGGAAAGTTATGACTTCGTAAAGTTGATAAAGGAATCCAAAAATGGCCAAAAATAGTCAAAAATTAAAAAGTTTCAATAGTAAAAAATTTTAATGCATATTCAAATTATGTTCGATACCATAAACAGAAATGCAAAAATTTAAAAATTGGGTCATTTTTAGCAAAGTCATTGCTCTTCTTTCTTTCTTTCTTTCTTTCTGTTTAAACCATAGTTATTATATGTAAAGAATTTTAAATGCAAGTTGAAAAAAGAATAAAAGCGTTTTTCAGAACTGTATAAATTTTGAAAATCGGCTGATTTTTTGAAAAGTTATGACTTCTTAAAGTTGATAAAGGAATCCAAAAATGGCCAAAAATAGTCAAAAATTAAAAAGATTCAACAGTAAAAAATTTTAATGCAGATTCAAACTATGTTCGATACCATAAACAGAAATGTAAAAATTTTAAAAATTTGGTGATTTTTAGCTAAGTTATTGCCTTTCAAATTTGTCAAAATTGTCAATTTTCTACTAAAAAACGATTTCACTGCAATTTCTTTCTGTTTCAACCATAGTTTCTATATGTAAAGAATTTTAAATGCTATTTGAAAAAGGATTAAAGCGTTTTTCAGAAATGTAAAAATTTTGAAAATCGTCTGATTTTTGGAAAAGTTATGACTTCTTAAATTTGATAAAGGAATCCAAAAATGGCCAAAAAAAGTCTAAAATTAAAAGGTTTCAAAAGTAAAAAATTTTTATGCAGATTCAAACTATGGTCGATACCATAAACACAAATGTAAGAATTTTAAATATTGGGTGATTTTTAGCTAAGTTATTGCTCTTCAAAGCTGACAAAATCGTCAATGTTTTCCTAAAAAACGATTACACTGCAATTTCTTTCTCTTTGAACCATAGTTCCTATATGGAAAGAATTAAAAATGCTATTTGAAAAAAGGATTAAAGCGTTTTTCAGAAATGTAAAAATTTTGAAAATCGTCTGATTTTTGGAAAAGTTATGACTTCTTAAAGTTGATAAAGGAATCCAAAAATGGCCAAAAATAGTCAAAAATTAAAAAGATTCAACAGTAAAAAATTTTAATGCAGATTCAAACTATGTTCGATACCATAAACAGAAATGTAAAAATTTTAAAAATTGGGTGATTTTTAGCTAAGTTATTGCCTTTCAAATTTGTCAAAATCGTCAATTTTCTACTAAAAAACGATTTCACTGCAATTTCTTTCTGTTTCAACCATAGTTTCTATATGTAAAGAATTTTAAATGCTATTTGAAAAAAGGATTAAAGCGTTTTTCAGAAATGTAAAAATTTTGAAAATCGGCTGATTTTTGATAAAGTTATGACTTCTTAAAGTTGATAAAGGAATCCAAAAATGGCCAAAAATAGTCAAAAATTAAAAAGATTCAACAGTAAAAAATTTTAATGCAGATTCAAACTATGTTCGATACCATAAACAGAAATGTAAAAATTTAAAAAATTGGGTGATTTTTAGCTAAGTTATTGCCTTTTAAATTTGTCAAAATCGTCAATTTTCTACTAAAAAATGATTTCACTGCAATTTCTTTCTGTTTTCAACCATAGTTTCTATATGTAAAGAATTTTAAATGCTATTTGAAAAAGGATTAAAACGTTTTTCAGAAATGTAAAAATTTTGAAAAACGTCTGATTTTTTGAAAAGTTATGACTTCTTAAAGTTGATAAAGGAATCCAAAAATGGCCAAAAATAGTCAAGAATAAAAAAGATTCAACAGTAAAAAATTTTAATGCAGACTCAAACTATTTTCGATGCAATAAACAGAAATGTAAAAGTTTTAAAAATTGGGTGATTTTTAACAAAGTTATTGTTCTTTAAAGTTGACAAAATCGTCAATTTTCTACTAAAAAGCGATTGTACTGCAGTTTCTTTCTCTTTGAACCATAGTTTCTATATGTAAAGAATTTTAATTGCTAGTTGAAAAATGGATTAAAGCGTTTTTCAGAAATGTAAAAATTTGGAAAAGCGGCTGATGTTTGGAAAAGTTATGACTTCTTAAAGTTGATAAAGGAATCCAAAAATGGCCAAAAATAGTCAAAAATTAAAAAGATTTAACAGTAAAAAATTTTAATGCAGATTCAAACTATGTTCGATACCATAAACAGAAATGTAAAAATTTAAAAAATTGGATGATTTTTAGCAAAGTTATTGCTCTTCAAAGTTGACAAAATCGTCAATTTTCTACTATAAAACGATTTCATTGCAATTTCTTTCTGTTTCAACCATAAGCTTTAAATGTAAAGAATTTAAAATGCTATTTGAAAAATGATTAAAGCGTTTTTCAGAAATTTAAAAATTTTGAAAATCGGCTGATTTTTGGAAAAGTTTTGGCCAAAATTAGTCAAAAATTAAAAAGTTTCAAAAGTAAAAAACTTTAATGCAGATTCAAACTATGTTCGATACCATAAACAGAAATGTAAAAATTTTAAAAATTGGGTGATTTTTAGCAAAATTATTGCTCTTCAAAGTTGTCAAAATCGTCAATTTTCTACCAAAAAACGATTTTACTGCAGTTTCTTTCTCTTTGAACCATTGTTCCTATATGGAAAGAATTAAAAATGCTATTTGAAAAAAGGATTAAAGCGTTTTTCAGAAATGTAAAAATTTTTTAAATCGGCTGATTTTTGGAAAAGTTATGATTTTTTAAAGTTGATAAAGGAATCCAAAAATGGCCAAAATTAGTCAAAAATTAAAAAGTTTCAAAAGTAAAAAACTTTAATGCAGATTCAATCTATGTTCGATACCATAAACAGAAATTCTAGAACTTTAAAAATAAGGTGATTTTTAGCAAAGTTATTGCTCTTCAAAGTTGACAAAATCGTCAATTTTCTACTATAAAACGATTTCACTGCAATTTCTCTCTGTTTCAACCATAAGCTTTAAATGTAAAGAATTAAAAATGCTATTTGAAAAAGGATTAAAGCGTGTTTCAGAAATGTATAAATTTTTTAAATCGGCTGATTTTTGGAAAAGTTATTAAATTTTAAAGTTGATAAAGGAATCCAAAAATGGCCAAAATTAGTCAAAAATTAAAAAGTTTCAAAAGTAAAAAACTTTAATGCAGATTCAAACTATGTTCGATACCATAAACAGAAATGCAAAAATTTAAAAAATTGGGTGATTTTTAGCAAAGTTATTGCTCTTCAAAGTTGACAAAATCGTCAATTTTCTACTATTAAACGATTTCACTGCAATTTCTCTCTGTTTCAACCATAAGCTTTAAATGTAAAGAATTTAAAATGCTATTTGAAAAAAGGATTAAAGCGTTTTTCAGAAATGTAAAATTTTGAAAATCGGCTGATTTTTGGAAAAGTTATGACTTTTTAAAGTTGATAAATTAATCCAAAAATGGCCAAAAATAGTCAAAAATAAAAAAGATTCAACAGTAAAAAATTTTAATGCAGATTCAAACTATGTTCGATACCATAAACAGAAATGTAAAAATTTTAAAAATTGGGTGATTTTTAGCTAAGTTATTGCCTTTCAAATTTGACAAAATCGTCAATTTTCTACTAAAAAACGATTTCACTGCAATTTCTTTCTGTTTCGACCATAGTTTCTATATGTAAAGAATTTTAAATGCTATTTGAAAAAGGATTAAAGTGTTTTCCAGAAATGTAAAAATTTTGAAAATCGGCTGATTTTTGGAAAAGTTATGACTTCTGAAAGTATATAAAGGAATCCAAAAATTGCCAAAAATAGTCAAAAATTAAAAAGTTTCAAAAGTAAAAAATTTTTATGCAGATTCAAACTATGTTCGATACCATAAACAGAAATGCAAAAATTTTAAAAATTGGGTGATTTTTAGCAAAATTATTGCTTTTCAAAGTTGACAAAATCGTCCATTTTCGACTAAAAAACGATTTCACTGCAGTTTCTTTCTCTTTGAACCATAGTTCCTATATGGAAAGAATTTTAAATGCTATTTAAAAAAAAAGGATTAAAGCGTTTTTCAGAAATTTAAAAATTTTGAAAATCGGCTGAATTTTGGAAAAGTTATGACTTCTTATAGTTGATAAAGGAATCCAAAAATGAATAAAAATTGTCAAAAATAAAAAAGATTCAACAGTAAAAATTTTAATGCAGATTCAAACTATGTTCGATACCATAAACAGAAATGTAAAAATTTTAAAAATTGGGTGATTTTTAACAAAGTTATTGCTCTTCAAAGTTGAGAAAATCGTCAGCGATTGTACTGCAGTTTCTTTCTCTTTGAACCATAGTTTCTATATGTAATGAATTTTAAATGCTATTTAAAAAATAAGATTAAAGCGTTTTTCAGAAATATAAAAATTTTGAAAATCGGTTGATTTTTGGAAAAGTTATGACTTCTTAAAGTTGATAAAGGAATCCAAAAATGGCCTAAAATAGTCAAAAATTAAATAGTTTCAAAAGTAAAAAACTTTAATGCAGATTCAAACTATGTTCGATACCATAAACAGAAATGTAAAAATTTAAAAAATGGGTGATTTTTAGCTAAGTTATTGCCTTTCAAATTTGACAAAATCGTCAATTTTATACTAAAAACGATTTCACTGCAATTTCTTTCTGTTTCAACCATAGTTTCTATATGTAAAGAATTTTAAATGCTATTTGAAGAAGGATTAAAGTGTTTTCCAGAAATGTAAAAATTTTGAAAATCGGCTGATTTTTGGAAAAGTTATGACTTCTTAAAGTTGATAAAGGAATCCAAAAATGGCCAAAAATAGTCAAAAATTAAAAAGTTTCAAAAGTAAAAAATTTTTATGCAGATTCAAACTATGTTCGATACCATAAACAGAAATGCAAAAATTTTAAAAATTGGGTGATTTTTAGCAAAATTATTGCTTTTCAAAGTTGACAAAATCGTCCATTTTCGACTAAAAAACGATTTCACTGCAGTTTCTTTCTCTTTGAACCATAGTTCCTATATGGAAAGAATTTTAAATGCTATTTAAAAAAAAAGGATTAAAGCGTTTTTCAGAAATTTAAAAATTTTGAAAATCGGCTGAATTTTGGAAAAGTTATGACTTCTTATAGTTGATAAAGGAATCCAAAAATGGCCAAAAATAGTCAAAAATAAAAAAGATTCAACAGTAAAAAAATTTTAAAAATTGGGTGATTTTTAACAAAGTTATTGCTCTTCAAAGTTGAGAAAATCGTCAGCGATTGTACTGCAGTTTCTTCTCTTTGAACCATAGTTTCTATATGTAAAGAATTTTAATTGCTAGTTGAAAAATGGATTAAAGCGTTTTTCAGAAATGTAAAAGTTTGGAAAATCGGCTGATGTTTGGAAAAGTTATGAATTCTTAAAGTTGATAAAGGAATCCAAAAATGAATAAAAATTGTCAAAAATAAAAAGATTCAACAGTAAAAAAATTTTAATGCAGATTCAAAGTATGTTCGATACCATAAACAGAAATGCAAAAATTTTAAAAATTGGGTGATTTTTAGCAAAATTATTGCTTTTCAAAGTTGTCAAAATCATCAATTTTCTACCAAAAAACGATTTTACTGCAGTTTCTTTCTCATTGAACCATAGTTTCTATATGTAATGAATTTTAAATGCTTTTTAAAAAATAAGATTAAAGCGTTTTTCAGAAATATAAAAATTTTGAAAATCGGTTGATTTTTGGAAAAGTTATGACTTCTTAAAGTTGATAAAGGAATCCAAAAATGGCCTAAAATAGTCAAAAATTAAATAGTTTCAAAAGTAAAAAACTTTAATGCAGATTCAAACTATGTTCGATACCATAAACAGAAATGTAAAAATTTAAAAAAATGGGTGATTTTTAGCTAAGTTATTGCCTTTCAAATTTGACAAAATCGTCAATTTTCTACTAAAAAACGATTTCACTGCAATTTCTTTCTGTTTCAACCATAGTTTCTATATGTAAAGAATTTTAAATGCTATTTGAAAAAGTATTAAAGTGTTTTCCAGAAATGTAAAAATTTTGAAAATCGGCTGATTTTTGGAAAAGTTATGACTTCTTAAAGTTGATAAAGGAATCCAAAAATGGCCAAAAATAGTCAAAAATTAAAAAGTTTCAACAGTAACAATTTTAATGCAGATTCAAACTATGTTCGATACCATAAACAGAAATGCAAAAATTAAAAAAATTGGGTGATTTTTAGCAAAGTTATTGCTCTTCAAAGTTGACAAAATCGTCAATTTTTACTAAAAAAACGATTACGCTGCAATTTCTTTCTCTTTGAACCATAGTATCTATATGTAAATAATTTTAAATGCTAGTTGAAAATAAGTATAAAAGCGTTTTTCAGAAATTTAAAAATTTTGAAAATCGGCTAATTTTTGGAAAAGTTATGACTTCTTAAAGTTGAGAAAGGAATCCAAAAATGGCCAAAAATAGATTCAAAAGTAGAAAAACTTTAATGCAGATTCAAACTATGCTCGATACCATAAACAGAAATGTAAAAATTTAAAAAATTGGGTGATTTTTAGCAAAATTATTGCTTTTCAAAGTTGTCAAAATCGTCAATTTTCTACTATAAAACGATTTCACTGCAATTTCTCTCTGTTTCAACCATAAGGATTAAAGCGTTTTTCAGAAATTTAAAAATTTTGAAAATCGGCTGAATTTTGGAAAAGTTATGACTTCTTATAGTTGATAAAGGAATCCAAAAATGGCCAAAAATAGTCAAAAATAAAAAAGATTCAACAGTAAAAAATTTTAAAAATTGGGTGATTTTTAACAAAGTTATTGCTCTTCAAAGTTGAGAAAATCGTCAGCGATTGTACTGCAGTTTCTTCTCTTTGAACCATAGTTTCTATATGTAAAGAATTTTAATTGCTAGTTGAAAAATGGATTAAAGCGTTTTTCAGAAAAAAAATTAAAAAAATTAAAAAGTTTCAAAAGTAAAAATTTTTATGCAGATTCAAAGTATGTTCGATACCATAAACACAAATGTAAGAATTTTAAAAATTGGGTGATTTTTAGCAAAGTTATTGCTCTTCAAAGTTGACAAAGTCGTCAATTTTCTACTAAAAAACGATTTCACTGCAATTTCTTTCTGTTTCAACTATAGTTTTTAAATGTAAAGAATTTAAAATGCTAGTTGAAAAAAGGATTAAAGCGTTTTTCAGATATGTAAAAATTTTGAAAATCGGCTAATTTTTGGAAAAGTTATGACTTCTTAAAGTTGATAAAAGAATCCAAAAATGGCCAAAAATAGTCAAAAATTAAAAAGTTTCAAGAGTAAAAAATTTTTATGCAGATTCAAACTATGTTCGATACCATAAACAGAAATGCAAAAATTTTAAAAATTGGGTGATTTTTAGCAAAATTATTGCTTTTCAAAGTTGTCAAAATCATCAATTTTCTACCAAAAAACGATTTTACTGCAGTTTCTTTCTCATTGAACCATAGTTTCTATATGTAATGAATTTTAAATGCTTTTTAAAAAATAAGATTAAAGCGTTTTTCAGAAATATAAAAATTTTGAAAATCGGTTGATTTTTGGAAAAGTTATGACTTCTTAAAGTTGATAAAGGAATCCAAAAATGGCCTAAAATAGTCAAAATTAAATAGTTTCAAAAGTAAAAAACTTTAATGCAGATTCAAACTATGTTCGATACCATAAACAGAAATGTAAAAATTTAAAAAAATGGGTGATTTTTAGCTAAGTTATTGCCTTTCAAATTTGACAAAATCGTCAATTTTCTACTAAAAAACGATTTCACTGCAATTTCTTTCTGTTTCAACCATAGTTTCTATATGTAAAGAATTTTAAATGCTATTTGAAAAAGTATTAAAGTGTTTTCCAGAAATGTAAAAATTTTGAAAATCGGTTGATTTTTGGAAAAGTTATGTCTTCTTATAGTTGATGAAGGAATCCAAAAATGGCCAAAAATAGTCAAAATTAAAAAGTTTCAAAAGTAAAAATTTTTTATGCAGATTCAAAGTATGTTCGATACCATAAACACAAATGTAAGAATTTTAAAAAATTGGGTGATTTTTAGCAAAGTTATTGCTCTTCAAAGTTGACAAAGTCGTCAATTTTCTACTAAAAAACGATTTCACTGCAATTTCTTTCTGTTTAAACTATAGTTTTTAGATGTAAAGAATTTAAAATGCTAGTTGAAAAAAGGATTAAAGCGTTTTTCAGAAATTTAAAAATTTTAAAAATCGGCTGAATTTTGGAAAAGTTATGTATTCTTATAGTTGATAAAGGAATCCAAAAATGGCCAAAAATAGTCAAAAATTAAAAAGTTTCAACAGTAAATAATTTTAATGCAGATTCAAATTATGTTCGATACCATAAACAGAAATGTAAAAATTTTTAAAATTGGGTGATATTTAGCAAAGTTATTGCTCTTCAAAGTTGACAAAATCGTCAATTTTTTACTAAAAAACGATTACACTGCAATTTCTTTCTCTTTGAACCATAGTTCCTATATGGAATGATTTTTAAAAGCTATTTAAAATAAGGATTAAAGGGTTCTTCAGAACTGTAAAAATTTTGAAAATCGGCTGCTCTTTGGAAAAGTATTGACTTCGTAAAGTTGATAAAGGAATCCAAAAATGGCCAAAAATAGTCAAAAATTAAAAAGTTTCAACAGTAAAAATTTTAATGCAGATTCAAACTATGTTCGATACCATAAACAGAAATGCAAAAATTAAAAAAATTGGGTGATTTTTAGCAAAGTTATTGCTCTTCAAAGTTGACAAAATCGTCAATTTTTTACTAAAAAACGATTACGCTGCAATTTCTTTCTCTTTGAACCATAGTATCTATATGTAAATAATTTTAAATGCTAGTTGAAAATAAGTATAAAAGCGTTTTTCAGAAATTTAAAAATTTTTAAAATCGGCTGTTTTTTGGAAAAGTTATGACTTCTTAAAGTTGAGAAAGGAATCCAAAAATGGCCAAAAATAGATTCAAAAGTAAAAAACTTTAATGCAGATTCAAACTATGCTCGATACCATAAACAGAAATGTAAAAATTTAAAAAATTGGGTGATTTTTAGCAAAATTATTGCTTTTCAAAGTTGTCAAAATCGTCAATTTTCTACTATAAAACGATTTCACTGCAATTTCTCTCTGTTTCAACCATAAGCTTTAAATGTAAAGAATTTAAAATGCTATTTGAAAAAGGATTAAAGCGTTTTTCAGAAATGTATAAATTTTTTAAATCGGCTGATTTTTGGAAAAGTTATAACTTTTTAAAGTTGATAAAGGAATCCAAAAATGGCCAAAATTAGCCAAAAATTAAAAAGTTTCAAAAGTAAAAAACTTTAATGCAGATTCAAACTATGCTCGATACCATAAACAGAAATGTAAAAATTTTAAAAATTGGGTGATTTTTAGCTAAGTTATTGCTCTTCAAAGTTGACAAAATTGTAAATTTTTTACTGTAAAACGATTTCACTGCATTTTCTTTCTGTTTCAACCATAGTTTTTATATGAAAAGAATTTAAAAAGCTATTTGAAAAAAGGCGTTTTTCAGAAATGTAAAAATTTTGAAAATCGGCTGATTTTTGGAAAAGTTATGACTTCTTAAAGTTGATAAAGGAATCCAAAAATGAATAAAAATTGTCAAAAATAAAAAAGATTCATCAGTAAAAAATTTTAATGCAGATTCAAACTATGTTCGATACCATAAACAGAAATGCAAAAATTTTAAAAATTGGGTGATTTTTAGCAAAATTATTGATTTTCAAAGTTGTCAAAATCGTCAATTTTCTACTAAAAAACGATTTTACTGCAGTTTCTTTCTCATTGAACCATAGTTTCTATATGTAATGAATTTTAAATGCTATTTGAAAAAAGGATTAAAGCGTTTTTCAGAAATATAAAAATTTTGAAAATCGGTTGATTTTTGGAAAAGTTATGACTTCTTAAAGTTGATAAAGGAATCCAAAAATGGCCTAAAATAGTCAAAATTTAAATAGTTTCAAAAGTAAAAAACTTTAATGCAGATTCAAACTATGTTCGATACCATAAACAGAAATGTAAAAATTTTAAAATTTGTATGATTTTTAGCTAAGTTATTGCCTTTCAAATTTGACAAAATCGTCAATTTTCTACTAAAAAACGATTTCACTGCAATTTCTTTCTGTTTCAACCATAGTTTCTATATGTAAAGAATTTTAAATGCTATTTGAAAAAGGATTAAAGCGTTTTTCAGAAATGTAAAAATTTTGAAAATCGGTTGATTTTTGGAAAAGTTATGACTTCTTAAAGTTGATAAAGGAATCCAAAAATGGCCTAAAATAGTCAAAATTTAAATAGTTTCAACAGAAAAAAACTTTAATGCAGATTCAAACTATGTTCGATACCATAAACAGAAATGTAAAAATTTAAAAATTGGGTGATTTTTAGCAAAATTATTGCTTTTCAAAGTTGTCAAAATCGTCAATTTTCTACTATAAAACGATTTCACTGCAATTTCTCTCTGTTTCAACCATAAGCTTTAAATGTAAAGAATTTAAAATGCTATTTGAAAAAGGATTAAAGCGTTTTTCAGAAATTTAAAAATTTTTAAAATCGGCTGTTTTTTGGAAAAGTTATGACTTCTTAAAGTTGAGAAAGGAATCCAAAAATGGCCAAAAATAGTCAAAAATAAAAAAGATTCAAAAGTAAAAAACTTTAATGCAGATTCAAACTATGCTCGATACCATAAACAGAAATGTAAAAATTTAAAAATTGGGTGATTTTTAGCAAAATTATTGCTCTTCAAAGTTGTCAAAATCGTCAATTTTCTACTATAAAACGATTTCACTGCAATTTCTCTCTGTTTCAACCATAAGCTTTAAATGTAAAGAATTTAAAATGCTATTTGAAAAAGGATTAAAGCGTTTTTCAGAAATGTATAAATTTTTTAAATCGGCTGATTTTTGGAAAAGTTATAACTTTTTAAAGTTGATAAAGGAATCCAAAAATGGCCAAAATTAGCCAAAAATTAAAAAGTTTCAAAAGTAAAAAACTTTAATGCAGATTCAAACTATGCTCGATACCATAAACAGAAATGTAAAAATTTTAAAATTGGGTGATTTTTAGCTAAGTTATTGCTCTTCAAAGTTGACAAAATTGTAAATTTTTTACTGTAAAACGATTTCACTGCATTTTCTTTCTGTTTCAACCATAGTTTTTATATGAAAAGAATTTAAAAAGCTATTTGAAAAAAGGCGTTTTTCAGAAATGTAAAAATTTTGAAAATCGGCTGATTTTGGAAAAGTTATGACTTCTTAAAGTTGATAAAGGAATCCAAAAATGAATAAAAATTGTCAAAAATAAAAAAGATTCATCAGTAAAAATTTTAATGCAGATTCAAACTATGTTCGATACCATAAACAGAAATGCAAAAATTTTAAAAATTGGGTGATTTTTAGCAAAATTATTGATTTTCAAAGTTGTCAAAATCGTCAATTTTCTACCAAAAAACGATTTTACTGCAGTTTCTTTCTCATTGAACCATAGTTTCTATATGTAATGAATTTTAAATGCTATTTGAAAAAAGGATTAAAGCGTTTTTCAGAAATATAAAAATTTTGAAAATCGGTTGATTTTTGGAAAAGTTATGACTTCTTAAAGTTGATAAAGGAATCCAAAAATGGCCTAAAATAGTCAAAATTTAAATAGTTTCAAAAGTAAAAAACTTTAATGCAGATTCAAACTATGTTCGATACCATAAACACAAATGTAAGAATTTTAAAAATTGGGTGATTTTTACCTAAGTTATTGCTCTTCAAAGTTGACAAAATCGTCAATTTTTTACTAAAAAACGATTACACTGCAATTTCTTTCTCTTTGAACCATAGTTCCTATATGGAAAGAATTTAAAATGCTATTTGAAAAAAGGATTATAGCGTTTTTCAGAAATGTATAAATTTTTTAATCGTCTGATTTTTGGAAAAGTTATGACATCTTAAAGTTGATAAAGGAATCCAAAAATGGCCAATAATAGTCAAATATTAAAAAATTTCAACAGAAAAAAACTTTAATGCAGATTCAAACTATGTTCGATACCATAAACAGAAATGTAAAAATTTAAAAAATTGGGTGATTTTTAGCAAAATTATTGCTTTTCAAAGTTGTCAAAATCGTCAATTTTCTACTATAAAACGATTTCACTGCAATTTCTCTCTGTTTCAACCATAAGCTTTAAATGTAAAGAATTTAAAATGCTATTTGAAAAAGGATTAAAGCGTTTTTCAGAAATGTATAAATTTTTTAAATCGGCTGATTTTTGGAAAAGTTATGACTTTTTAAAGTTGATAAAGGAATCCAAAAATGGCCAAAATTAGCCAAAAATTAAAAAGTTTCAAAAGTAAAAAACTTTAATGCAGATTCAAACTATGCTCGATACCATAAACAGAAATGTAAAAATTTTAAAAATTGGGTGATTTTTAGCAAAGTTATTGCTCTTCAAAGTTGACAAAATTGTCAATTTTTTACTAAAAAACGATTACACTGCTTTTTCTTTCTGTTTCAACCATAGTTTTTATATGAAAAGAATTTAAAAAGCTATTTGAAAAAAGGCGTTTTTCAGAAATGTAAAAATTTTGAAAATCGGCTGATTTTTGGAAAAGTTATGACTTCTTAAAGTTGATAAAGGAATCCAAAAATGAATAAAAATTGTCAAAAATAAAAAAGATTCAACAGTAAAAAATTTTAATGCAGATTCAAACTATGTTCGATACCATAAACAGAAATGTAAAAATTTTAAAAATTGGGTGATTTTAGCAAAATTATTGCTTTTCAAAGTTGTCAAAATCGTCAATTTTCTACCAAAAAACGATTTTACTGCAGTTTCTTTCTCTTTGAACCATAGTTTCTATATGTAATGAATTTTAAATGCTATTTGAAAAAGGATTAAAGCGTTTTTCAGAAATATAAAAATTTTGAAAATCGGTTGATTTTTGGAAAAGTTATGACTTCTTAAAGTTGATAAAGGAATCCAAAAATGGCCTAAAATAGTCAAAATTTAAATAGTTTCAAAAGTAAAAAACTTTAATGCAGATTCAAACTATGTTCGATACCATAAACAGAAATGTAAAAATTTTAAAAATTGTATGATTTTTAGCTAAGTTATTGCCTTTCAATTTTGACAAAATCGTCAATTTTCTACTAAAAAACGATTTCACTGCAATTTCTTTCTGTTTCAACCATAGTTTCTATATGTAAAGAATTTTAAATGCTATTTGAAAAAGGATTAAAGCGTTTTTCAGAAATGTATAAATTTTTTAAATCGGCTGATTTTTGGAAAAGTTATGACTTTTTAAAGTTGATAAAGGAATCCAAAAATGGCCAAAATTAGCCAAAAATTAAAAAGTTTCAAAAGTAAAAAACTTTAATGCAGATTCAAACTATGCTCGATACCATAAACAGAAATGTAAAAATTTTAAAAATTGGGTGATTTTTAGCTAAGTTATTGCTCTTCAAAGTTGACAAAATTGTAAATTTTTTACTAAAAAACGATTACACTGCTTTTTCTTTCTGTTTCAACCATAGTTTTTATATGAAAAGAATTTAAAAAGCTATTTGAAAAAAGGCGTTTTTCAGAAATGTAAAAATTTTGAAAATCGGCTGATTTTTGGAAAAGTTATGACTTCTTAAAGTTGATAAAGGAATCCAAAAATGAATAAAAATTGTCAAAAATAAAAAAGATTCAACAGTAAAAAATTTTAATGCAGATTCAAACTATGTTCGATACCATAAACAGAAATGCAAAAATTTTAAAAATTGGGTGATTTTAGCAAAATTATTGCTTTTCAAAGTTGTCAAAATCGTCAATTTTCTACCAAAAAACGATTTTACTGCAGTTTCTTTCTCATTGAACCATAGTTTCTATATGTAATGAATTTTAAATGCTATTTGAAAAAAGGATTAAAGCGTTTTTCAGAAATATAAAAATTTTGAAAATCGGTTGATTTTTGGAAAAGTTATGACTTCTTAAAGTTGATAAAGGAATCCAAAAATGGCCTAAAATAGTCAAAATTTAAATAGTTTCAAAAGTAAAAAATTTTAATGCAGATTCAAACTATGTTCGATACCATAAACAGAAATGTAAAAATTTTAAAAATTGTATGATTTTTAGCAAAGTTATTGCTCTTTCAAATTTTGACAAAATCGTCAATTTTCTACTAAAAAACGATTTCACTGCAATTTCTTTCTGTTTCAACCATAGTTTCTATATGTAAAGAATTTTAAATGCTATTTGAAAAAGGATTAAAGCGTTTTTCAGAAATGTAAAAATTTTGAAAATCGTCTGATTTTTGGAAAAGTTATGACTTCTTAAAGTTGATAAAGGAATCCAAAAATGGCCAAAAATAGTCAAAAATTAAAAAGTTTCAAAAGTAAAAAATTTTAATGCAGATTCAAACTATGTTCGATACCATAAACAGAAATGTAAAAATTTTAAAAATTGGGTGATTTTTAGCTAAGTTATTGCTCTTCAAAGTTGACAAAATCGTCAATTTTTTACTAAAAAACGATTACACTGCAATTTCTTTCTCTTTGAACCATAGTTCCTATATGGAAAGAATTTAAAATGCTATTTGAAAAAGGATTAAAGCGTTTTTCAGAAATGTAAAAATTTTGAAAATCGTCTGATTTTTGGAAAAGTTATGACTTCTTAAAGTTGATAAAGGAATCCAAAAATGGCCAAAAATAGTCAAAAATTAAAAAGTTTCAACAGTAAAAAATTTTAATGCAGATTCAAACTATGTTCGATACCATAAACAGAAATGTAAAAATTTAAAAAATTGGGTGATTTTTAGCAAAGTTATTGCTCTTCAAAGTTGACAAAATCGTCAATTTTCTACTATAAAACGATTTCACTGCAATTTCTCTCTGTTTCAACCATAAGCTTTAAATGTAAAGAATTTAAAATGCTATTTGAAAAAAGGATTAAAGCGTTTTTCAGAAATGTAAAAATTTTTAAATCGGCTGATTTTTGGAAAAGTTATGACTTTTTAAAGTTGATAAAGGAATCCAAAAATGGCCAAAATTAGCCAAAAATTAAAAAGTTTCAAAAGTAAAAAACTTTAATGCAGATTCAAACTATGTTCGATACCATAAACAGAAATGTAAAAATTTTAAAAATTGGGTGATTTTTAGCAAAGTTATTGCTCTTCAAAGTTGTCAAAATCGTCAATTTTTTACTTAAAAAACGATTTCACTGCATTTTCTTTCTGTTTCAACCATAGTTTTTATATGAAAAGAATTTAAAAAGCTATTTGAAAAAGTTAGCGTTTTTCAGAAATGTAAAAATTTTGAAAATCGGCTGATTTTTGGAAAAGTTATGACTTCTTAAAGTTGATAAAGGAATCCAAAAATGAATAAAAATTGTCAAAAATAAAAAAGATTCAACAGTAAAAAATTTTAATGCAGATTCAAACTATGTTCGATACCATAAACAGAAATGCAAAAATTTTAAAAATTGGGTGATTTTTAGCAAAATTATTGCTTTTCAAAGTTGTCAAAATCGTCAATTTTCTACAAAAAACGATTTTACTGCAGTTTCTTTCTCTTGAACCATAGTTTCTATATGTAATGAATTTTAAATGCTATTTGAAAAAAGTATTAAAGCGTTTTTCAGAAATGTAAAAATTTTGAAAATCGGTTGATTTTTGGAAAAGTTATGACTTCTTAAAGTTGATAAAGGAATCCAAAAATGGCCTAAAATAGTCAAAATTTAAATAGTTTCAAAAGTAAAAACTTTAATGCAGATTCAAACTATGTTCGATACCATAAACAGAAATGTAAAAATTTTTAAAAATTGGATGATTTTTAGCAAAGTTATTGCTCTTTCAATTTTGACAAAATCGTCAATTTTCTACTAAAAAACGATTTCACTGCAATTTCTTTCTGTTTCAACCATAGTTTCTATATGTAAAGAATTTTAAAATGCTATTTGAAAAAGGATTAAAGCGTTTTTCAGAAATGTAAAAATTTTGAAAATCGGCTGATTTTTGGAAAAGTTATGACTTCTTAAAGTTGATAAAGGAATCCAAAAATGGCCAAAAATAGTCAAAAATTAAAAAGTTTCAAAAGTAAAAAATTTTTATGCAGATTCAAACTATGTTCGATACCATAAATACAAATGTAAGAATTTTAAAAATTGGGTGATTTTTAGCAAAATTATTGCTCTTCAAAGTTGACAAAATCGTCAATTTTCTACTAAAAAACGATTTCACTGCAATTTCTTTCTCTTTGAACCATAGTTTCTATATGGAAAGAATTTAAAATGCTATTTGAAAAAAGGATTAAAGCGTTTTTCAGAAATGTATAAATTTTTTAATCGTCTGATTTTTGGAAAAGTTATGACTTCTTAAAGTTGATAAAGGAATCCAAAAATGGCCAATAATAGTCAAAAATTAAAAAGTTTCAACAGTAAATAATTTTAATGCAGATTCAAACTATGTTCGATACCATAAACAGAAATGTAAAAATTTTAAAAATTGGGTGATTTTTAGCAAAGTTATTGCTCTTCAAAGTTGACAAAATCGTCAATTTTTTACTAAAAAACGATTACACTGCAATTTCTTTCTCTTTGAACCATAGTTCCTATATGGAAAGAATTTTAAATGCTATTTGAAAAAAGGATTAAAGCGTTTTTCAGAAATGTATAAATTTCTTTTAATCAGCTGATTTTTGGAAAAGTTATGACTTCTTAAAGTTGATAAAGGAATCCAAAAATGGCCAAAAATAGTCAAAAATTAAAAAGTTGCAAAAGAAAAAATTTTAATGCAGATTCAAACTATGTTCGATACCATAAACAGAAATGTAAAAATTTTAAAAATTGGGTGATTTTTAGCAAAGTTATTGCTCTTCAAAGTTGTCAAAATCGTCAATTTTCTACTATAAAACGATTTCACTGCAATTTCTCTCTGTTTCAACCATAAGTTTTATATGTAAAGAATTTAAAATGCTATTTGAAAAAAGGATTAAAGCGTTTTTCAGAAATGTATAAATTTTTTAAATCGGCTGATTTTTGGAAAAGTTATGACTTTTTAAAGTTGATAAAGGAATCCAAAAATGGCCAAAATTAGTCAAAAATAAAAAGATTCAAAAGTAAAAAACTTTAATGCAGATTCAAACTATGTTCGATACCATAAACAGAAATGTAAAAATTTTAAAAATTGGGTGATTTTTAGCAAAGTTATTGCTTTTCAAAGTTGACAAAATCGTCAATTTTCTACTATAAAAACGATTTCACTGCAATTTCTTTCTGTTTCAACCATAATTTTTAAATGTAAAGAATTTAAAATGCTATTTGAAAAAGGATTAAAGCGTTTTTCAGAAATGTAAAAATTTTTAAATCGGCTGATTTTTGGAAAAGTTATGACTTTTAAAGTTGATAAAGGAATCCAAAAATGGCCAAAATTAGTCAAAAATTAAAAAGTTTCAAAAGTAAAAAACTTTAATGCAGATTCAAACTATGTTCGATACCATAAACAGAAATGTAAAAATTTTAAAAATTGGGTGATTTTTAGCTAAGTTATTGCTCTTCAAAGTTGACAAAATTGTCAATTTTTACTGAAAAACGATTTCACTGCATTTTCTTTCTGTTTCAACCATAGTTTTTATATGAAAAGAATTTAAAAGCTATTTGAAAAGGATTAAAGCGTTTTTCAGAAATGTAAAAATTTTGAAAATCGGCTGATTTTTGGAAAAGTTATGACTTCTTAAAGTTGATAAAGGAATCCAAAAATGGACAAAAATTGTCAAAAAATTAAAAAGATTCAACAGTAAAAATTTTAATGCAGATTCAAACTATGTTCGATACCATAAACAGAAATGCAAAAATTTTAAAAATTGGGTGATTTTTAGCAAAATTATTGCTTTTCAAAGTTGTCAAAATCGTCAATTTTCTACCAAAAAACGATTTTACTGCAGTTTCTTTCTCATTGAACCATAGTTTCTATATGTAATGAATTTTAAATGCTATTTGAAAAAAGGATTAAAGCGTTTTTCAGAAATATAAAAATTTTGAAAATCGGTTGATTTTTGGAAAAGTTATGACTTCTTAAAGTTGATAAAGGAATCCAAAAATGGCCAAAAATAGTCAAAAATTAAAAAGTTTCAAAAGTAAAAAATTTTTATGCAGATTCAAACTATGTTCGATACCATAAACACAAATGTAAGAATTTTAAAAATTGGGTGATTTTTACCTAAGTTATTGCTCTTCAAAGTTGACAAAATCGTCAATTTTTTACTAAAAAACGATTACACTGCAATTTTTTTCTCTTTGAACCATAGTTCCTATATGGAAAGAATTTAAAATGCTATTTGAAAAAAGGATTATAGCGTTTTTCAGAAATGTATAAATTTTTTAATCGTCTGATTTTTGGAAAAGTTATGACATCTTAAAGTTGATAAAGGAATCCAAAAATGGCCAATAATAGTCAAATATTAAAAAATTTCAACAGAAAAAAACTTTAATGCAGATTCAAACTATGTTCGATACCATAAACAGAAATGTAAAAATTTTAAAAATTGGGAGATTTTTAGCAAAGTTATTGCTCTTGAAAGTTGACAAAATTGTCAATTTTTTACTGTAAAACGATTTCACTGCATTTTCTTTCTGTTTCAACCATAATTTTTGTATGAAAAGAATTTAAAATGCTATTTGAAAAAAGGTTTGAAGCGTTTTTCAGATATATAAAAATTTTGAAAATCGGTTGATTTTTGGAAAAGTTATGACTTCTTAAAGTTGATAAAGGAATCCAAAAATGGCCAATAATAGTCAAATATTAAAAAATTTCAACAGAAAAAACTTTAATGCAGATTCAAACTATGTTCGATACCATAAACAGAAATGTAAAAATTTTAAAAATTGGGAGATTTTCAGCAAAGTTATTGCTCTTCAAAGTTGACAAAATTGTCAATTTTTTAATGTAAAACGATTTCACTGCATTTTCTTTCTGTTTCAACCATAATTTTTGTATGAAAAGAATTTAAAATGCTATTTGAAAAAAGGATTGAAGCGTTTTTCAGAAATGTAAAAATTTTGAAAAATCGGCTGATTTTTGGAAAAGTTATGACTTCTTAAAGTTGATAAAGGAATCCAAAAATGGCCAAAAATAGTCAAAAATAAAAAAGATTCAACAGTAAAAAATTTTAATGCATATTCAAACTATGTTCGATGCCATAAACAGAAATGTAAAAATTTTAAAAATTGGGTGATTTTTAGCAAAGTTATTGCTCTTCAAAGTTGTCAAAATCGTCAATTTTCTACTAAAAACGATTTCACTGCAATTTCTTTCTGTTTCAACCATAGTTTCTAAATGTAAAGAATTTTAAAATGCTATTTGAAAAAAGGATTAAAGCGTTTTTCAGAAATGTATAAATTTTTAAAATCGGCTGATTTTTGGAAAAGTTATGACTTCTTAAAGTTGATAAAGGAATCCAAAAATGGCCAAAAATAGTCAAAAATTAAAAAGTTTCAAAAGTAAAAAATTTTAATGCAGATTCAAACTATGTTCGATACCATAAACAGAAATGTAAAAATTTTAAAATTTGGGTGATTTTTAGCTAAGTTATTGCTCTTCAAAGTTGACAAAATCGTCAATTTTTTACTGTAAAACGATTTCACTGCATTTTCTTTCTGTTTCAACCATAGTTTTTATATGAAAAGAATTTAAAATGCTATTTGAAAAAGGATTAAAGCGTTTTTCAGAAATGTAAAAATTTTGAAAATCGGCTGATTTTTGGAAAAGTTATGACTTCTTAAAGTTGATAAAGGAATCCAAAAATGGCCAAAAATAGTCAAAAATAAAAAAGATTCAACAGTAAAAAATTTTAATGCAGATTCAAACTATGTTCGATACCATAAACAGAAATGCAAAAATTTTAAAAATTGGGTGATTTTTAACAAAGTTATTGCTCTTCAAAGTTGACAAAATCGTCAATTTTCTACCAAAAAACGATTTCACTGCAGTTTCTTTCTCATTGAACCATAGTTTCTATATGTAAAGAATTTTAAATGCTATTTGAAAAAAGGATTAAAGCGTTTTTCAGAAATATAAAAATTTTGAAAATCGGTTGATTTTTGGAAAAGTTATGACTTCTTAAAGTTGATAAAGGAATCCAAAAATGGCCAAAATAGTCAAAAATTAAAAAGTTTCAAAAGTAAAAAACTTTAATGCAGATTCAAACTATGTTCGATACCATAAACAGAAATGTAAAAATTTTAAAAATTGTATGATTTTTAGCAAAGTTATTGCTCTTCAAAGTTGACAAAATCGTCAATTTTCTACTAAAAAACGATTTCACTGCAATTTCTTTCTGTTTCAACCATAGTTTCTATATGTAAAGAATTTTAAATGCTATTTAAAAAAGGATTAAAGCGTTTTTCAGAAATGTAAAATTTTGAAAATCGTCTGATTTTGGAAAAGTTATGACTTCTTAAAGTTGATAAAGGAATCCAAAAATGGCCAAAAATAGTCAAAAATTAAAAGCTTCAAAAGTAAAAAATTTTTATGCAGATTCAAACTATGTTCGATACCATAAACACAAATGTAAGAATTTTAAAAATTGGGTGATTTTTCCTAAAGTTATTGCTCTTCAAAGTTGACAAAATCGTCAATTTTTTACTAAAAAACGATTACACTGCAATTTCTTTCTCTTTGAACCATAGTTCCTATATGGAAAGAATTTTAAATGCTATTTAAAAAAGGATTAAAAGCGTTTTTCAGAAATGTAAAAATTTTTTAATCGGCTGATTTTGGAAAAGTTATGACATCTTAAAGTTGATAAAGGAATCCAAAAATGGCCAATAATAGTCAAATATTAAAAAATTTCAACAGAAAAAAACTTTTAATGCAGATTCAAACTATGTTCGATACCATAAACAGAAATGTAAAAATTTTAAAAATTGGGAGATTTTTAGCAAAGTTATTGCTCTTGAAAGTTGACAAAATTGTCAATTTTTTACTGTAAAACGATTTCACTGCATTTTCTTTCTGTTTCAACCATAATTTTTGTATGAAAAGAATTTAAAATGCTATTTGAAAATATATAAGCGCTTTTTCAGATATATAAAAATTTTGAAAATCGGTTGATTTTTTGGAAAAGTTATGACTTCTTAAAGTTGATAAAGGAATCCAAAAATGGCCAAAAATAGTCAAAT
>JAECWN010000348.1:0-232088 GCA_018150725.1 Drosophila quadrilineata
TCCAAAAATCGGCCAATTTTCAAAATTTTTACATTTCTGAAACGCGCTTTAATCCTTTTTTCAACTAGCAATAATTATTCTTTACATATAGAAACTATGTGTGAAAGAGAAAGAAATTGCAGTGAAATCGTTTTTTAGTAAAAATTGACGATTTTGTCAACTTTGAAGAGCAATAACTTTGCTAAAAATCTCCCAAATTTTAAAATTTGTACATTTCTGTTTATGGTATCGAACATAGTTTGAAAATGCATTCAAATTTTTGACTTTTGCAACTTTTTAATTTTTGACTATTTTTGGCCATTTTTGGATTCCTTTATCAATTATAAGAAGTCTTAACTTTTCCAAAAATCGGCCAATTTTCAAAATTTTTACATTTCTGAAACGCGCTTTAATCCTTTTTTCAACTAGCAATTAATATTCTTTACATATAGAAACTATTTGTGAAAGAGAAAGAAATTGCAGTGAAATCGTTTTTTAGTAGAAAATTGACGATTTTGTCAACTTTGAAGAGCAATAACTTTGCTAAAAATCACCCAATTTTTAAAATTTTTTACTTTTGCAACTTTTTAATTTTGACTATTTTTGGCCATTTTTGGATTCCTTTATCAACTTTAAGATGTCATAAGTTTTCCAAAAATCGGGCAATTTTCAAAATTTTTGCATTTCTGAAACGCGCTTTAATCCTTTTTTCAACTAGCAATTAATATTCTTTACATATAGAAACTATGTGTGAAAGAGAAAGAAATTGCAGTAAAATCGTTTTTTAGTAGAAAATTGACGATTTTGTCAACTTTGAAGAGCAATAACTTTGCTAAAAATCTCCCAATTTTTAAAATTTGTACATTTCTGTTTATGGTATCGAACATAGTTTGAAAATGCATTAAAATTTTTTACATTTGAAACTTTTGAATTTTCGACTATTTTTGGCCATTTTTGGATTCCTTTATCAACTTTAAGAAGTCATAACTTTTCCAAAAATCGGCCAATTTTCAAAATTTTTACATTTCTGAAAAACGCCTTAATCATTTTCTCAAATAGCATTTAAAATTCTTTACATATAGAAACTGTGGTTCAAAGAGAAAGAAATTGCAGTGAAATCGTTTTTTAGTAGAAAATTGACGATTTTGTCAACTTTGAAGAGCAATAACTTTGCTAAAAATCACCCAATTTTTAAAATTTTTGAATTTCTGTTTATGATATCGAACATAGTTTGAATCTGCATTAAAATTTATTACTTTTGAAACATTTTATTTTTTGACTATTTTTTACCATTTTTGTATTCCTTTATCAACTTTAAGAAGTCATAACTTTTCCAAAAATGAGCCGATTTTCAACATTTTTACATTTTTGAAGAACGTTTTCATCCTTTTTCAACTAGCAGTTAAAATTCTTTACATGTATAAACTATGGTTGAAAGAGAAAAAAATTGCAGGGAAATCGTTTTTTAGTAGAAAATTGACGATTTTGTCAACTTTGAAGAACAATAATTTTGCTAAAAATCACCCAATTTAAAAAATTTTTGGAATTTCGTTTTATTTTAACGAACATAGTTTGAAAATGCATTCAAATTTTTTACTTTTGCAACTTGTTAATTTTTGACTATTTTTGGCCATTTTTGGATTCCTTTATCAACTATAAGAAGTCATAACTTTCCCAAAAATCAGCCGATTTTCAAAATTTTTTAATTTCTGAAAAACGCTTTAATCCTTCTTTCAATTAGCAATTAAAATTCTTTACATATAGATACTATGTGTGAAGGAGAAAGAAATTGCAGTGAAATCGTTTTTTAGTAAAAATTGACGATTTTGTCAACTTTGAAGAGCAATAACTTTGCTAAAAATCTCCCAATTTTTAAAATTTGTACATTTCTGTTTATGGTATCGAACATAGTTTAAAAATGCATAAAAAATTTTTACATTTGAAACTTTTGAATTTTCGACTATTTTTGGCCATTTTTGGATTCCTTTATTAACTTTAAGAAGTCATAACTTTTCCAAAAATCAGACAATTTTCAAAATTTTTACATTTCTGAAAACGCTTTAATCATTTTTTCAAATAGCATTTAAATTTCTTTACATATAGAAACTGTGGTTCAAAGAGAAAGAAATTGCAGTGAAATCGTTTTTTAGTAGAAAATTGACGATTTTGTCAACTTTGAAGAACAATAATTTTGCTAAAAATCACCCAATTTAAAAAATTTTTGCATTTCTGTTTATGGTATCGAACATAATTTGAAAATGCAATCAAATTTTTTACTTTTGAAACTTTTTAATTTTTGACTATTTTTGGCCATTTTTGGATTCCTTTATCAATTATAAGAAGTCTTAACTTTTCCAAAAATCGGCCAATTTTCAAAATTTTTACATTTCTGAAAGCGCTTTAATCCTTTTTTTCAACTAGCAATTAATATTCTTTACATATAGAAACTATGTGTGAAAGAGAAAGAAATTGCAGTGAAATCGTTTTTTAGTAGAAAATTGACGATTTTGTCAACTTTGAAGAGCAATAACTTTGCTAAAAATCTCCCAATTTTTAAAATTTGTACATTTCTGTTTATGGTATCGAACATAGTTTGAAAATACATTAAAATTTTTACATTTGAAACTTTTGAATTTTCGACTATTTTTGGCCATTTTTGGATTCCTTTATCAACTTTAAGAAGTCATAACTTTTCCAAAAATCAGCCAATTTTCAAAATTTTTACATTTCTGAAAAACGCCTTAATCATTTTCTCAAATAGCCTTTAAAATTCTTTACATATAGAAACTGTGGTTCAAAGAGAAAGAAATTGCAGCGAAATCGTTTTTTAGTAGAAAATTGACGATTTTGTCAACTTTGAAGAGCAATAACTTTGCTAAAAATCACCCAATTTTTAAAATTTTTGAATTTCTGTTTATGATATCGAACATAGTTTGAATCTGCATTAAAATTTATTACTTTTGAAACATTTTATTTTTTGACTATTTTTTACCATTTTTGTATTCCTTTATCAACTTTAAGAAGTCATAACTTTTCCAAAAATGAGCCGATTTTCAACATTTTTACATTTTTGAAGAACGTTTTCATCCTTTTTTCAACTAGCAGTTAAAATTCTTTACATGTATAAACTATGGTTGAAAGAGAAAAAAATTGCAGGGAAATCGTTTTTTAGTAGAAAATTGACGATTTTGTCAACTTTGAAGAACAATAATTTTGCTAAAAATCACCCAATTTAAAAAATTTTTGGAATTTCGTTTTATTTTATCGAACATAGTTTGAAAATGCATTCAAATTTTTTACTTTTGCAACTTGTTAATTTTTGACTATTTTTGGCCATTTTTGGATTCCTTTATCAACTATAAGAAGTCATAACTTTCCCAAAAATCAGCCGATTTTCAAAATTTTTAATTTCTGAAAAACGCTTTAATCCTTCTTTCAATTAGCAATTAAAATTCTTTACATATAGATACTATGTGTGAAGGAGAAAGAAATTGCAGTGAAATCGTTTTTTAGTAAAAATTGACGTTTTTGTCAACTTTGAAGAGCAATAACTTTGCTAAAAATCTCCCAATTTTTAAAATTTGTACATTTCTGTTTATGGTATCGAACATAGTTTAAAAATGCATAAAAATTTTTTACATTTGAAACTTTTGAATTTTCGACTATTTTTGGCCATTTTTGGATTCCTTTATTAACTTTAAGAAGTCATAACTTTTCCAAAAATCAGACAATTTTCAAAATTTTTACATTTCTGAAAACGCTTTAATCATTTTTTCAAATAGCATTTAAATTTCTTTACATATAGAAACTGTGGTTCAAAGAGAAAGAAATTGCAGTGAAATCGTTTTTTAGTAGAAAATTGACGATTTTGTCAACTTTGAAGAACAATAATTTTGCTAAAAATCACCCAATTTAAAAAATTTTTGCATTTCTGTTTATGGTATCGAACATAATTTGAAAATGCAATCAAATTTTTTACTTTTGAAACTTTTTAATTTTTGACTATTTTTGGCCATTTTTGGATTCCTTTATCAACTATAAGAAGTCATAACTTTCCCAAAAATCAGCCGATTTTCAAAATTTTTACATTTCTGAAAAACGATTTAATCCTTCTTTCAATTAGCAATTAAAATTCTTTACATATAGAAACTATGTGTGAAGGAGAAAGAAATTGCAGTGAAATCGTTTTTTAGTAAAAATTGACGATTTTGTCAACTTTGAAGAGCAATAACTTTGCTAAAAATCTCCCAAATTTTAAAATTTGTACATTTCTGTTTATGGTATCGAACATAGTTTGAAAATGCATTAAAATTTTTGACTTTTGCAACTTTTTAATTTTTGACTATTTTTGGCCATTTTTGGATTCCTTTATCAATTATAAGAAGTCTTAACTTTTCCAAAAATCGGCCAATTTTCAAAATTTTTACATTTCTGAAACGCGCTTTAATCCTTTTTTCAACTAGCAATTAATATTCTTTACATATAGAAACTATGTGTGAAAGAGAAAGAAATTGCAGTGAAATCGTTTTTTAGTAGAAAATTGACGATTTTGTCAGCTTTGAAGAGCAATAACTTTGCTAAAAATCTCCCAATTTTTAAAATTTGTACATTTCTGTTTATGGTATCGAACATAGTTTGAAAATGCATTAAAATTTTTTACATTTGAAACTTTTGAATTTTCGACTATTTTTGGCCATTTTTGGATTCCTTTATCAACTTTAAGAAGTCATAACTTTTCCAAAAATCAGCCAATTTTCAAAATTTTTACATTTCTGAAAAACGCCTTAATCATTTTCTCAAATAGCATTTAAAATTCTTTACATATAGAAACTGTGGTTCAAAGAGAAAGAAATTGCAGTGAAATCGTTTTTTAGTAGAAAATTGACGATTTTGTCAACTTTGAAGAGCAATAACTTTGCTAAAAATCACCCAATTTTTAAAATTTTTGAATTTCTGTTTATGATATCGAACATAGTTTGAATCTGCATTAAAATTTTTTACTTTTGAAACATTTTATTTTTTGACTATTTTTTGCCATTTTTGTATTCCTTTATCAACTTTAAGAAGTCATAACTTTTCCAAAAATGAGCCGATTTTCAACATTTTTACATTTTTGAAGAACGTTTTCATCCTTTTTTCAACTAGCAGTTAAAATTCTTTACATGTATAAACTATGGTTGAAAGAGAAAAAAATTGCAGGGAAATCGTTTTTTAGTAGAAAATTGACGATTTTGTCAACTTTGAAGAACAATAATTTTGCTAAAAATCACCCAATTTAAAAAATTTTTCGAATTTCGTTTTATTTTATCGAACATAGTTTGAAAATGCATTGAAATTTTTTACTTTTGCAACTTGTTAATTTTTGACTATTTTTGGCCATTTTTGGATTCCTTTATCAACTATAAGAAGTCATAACTTTCCCAAAAATCAGCCGATTTTCAAAATTTTTTAATTTCTGAAAAACGCTTTAATCCTTCTTTCAATTAGCAATTAAAATTCTTTACATATAGATACTATGTGTGAAGGAGAAAGAAATTGCAGTGAAATCGTTTTTTAGTAAAAATTGACGATTTTGTCAACTTTGAAGAGCAATAACTTTGCTAAAAATCTCCCAATTTTTAAAATTTGTACATTTCTGTTTATGGTATCGAACATAGTTTGAAAATGCATTAAAATTTTTTACATTTGAAACTTTTGAATTTTCGACTATTTTTGGCCATTTTTGGATTCCTTTATCAACTTTAAGAAGTCATAACTTTTCCAAAAATCAGCCAATTTTCAAAATTTTTACATTTCTGAAAAACGCCTTAATCATTTTCTCAAATAGCATTTAAAATTCTTTACATATAGAAACTGTGGTTCAAAGAGAAAGAAATTGCAGTGAAATCGTTTTTTAGTAGAAAATTGACGATTTTGTCAACTTTGAAGAGCAATAACTTTGATAAAAATCACCCAATTTTTAAAATTTTTGAATTTCTGTTTATGATATCGAACATAGTTTGAATCTGCATTAAAATTTTTTACTTTTGAAACATTTTATTTTTTGACTATTTTTTGCCATTTTTGTATTCCTTTATCAACTTTAAGAAGTCATAACTTTTCCAAAAATGAGCCGATTTTCAACATTTTTACATTTTTGAAGAACGTTTTTTTCCTTTTTTCAACTAGCAGTTAAAATTCTTTACATGTATAAACTATGGTTGAAAGAGAAAAAAATTGCAGGGAAATCGTTTTTTAGTAGAAAATTGACGATTTTGTCAACTTTGAAGAACAATAATTTTGCTAAAAATCACCCAATTTAAAAAATTTTTGGAATTTCGTTTTATTTTATCGAACATAGTTTGAAAATGCATTCAAATTTTTTACTTTTGCAACTTGTTAATCTTTGACTATTTTTGGCCATTTTTGGATTCCTTTATCAACTTTAAGAAGTCATAACTTTTCCAAAAATGAGCCGATTTTCAAAATTTTACATTTTGGAAAAAGGTTTTCATACTTTTTACAACTAGCAGTTAAAATTATTTACATGTATTAACTATGGTTGAAAGAGAAAGAAATTGCAGTGAAATCGTTCTTTATTAGAAATTTGACGATTTTGTCAACTTTGAAGAGCAATAACTTTGCTAAAAATCTCCCAATTTTTTAAATTTGTACATTTCTGTTTATGGTATCGAACATAGTTTGAAAATGCATTAAAATTTTTTACATTTGAAACTTTTGAATTTTCGACTATTTTTGGCCATTTTTGGATTCCTTTATCAACTTTAAGAAGTCATAACTTTTCCAAAAATGAGCCGATTTTCAAAATTTTACATTTTGGAAAAAGGTTTTCATACTTTTTACAACTAGCAGTTAAAATTATTTACATGTATTAACTATGGTTGAAAGAGAAAGAAATTGCAGTGAAATCGTTCTTTATTAGAAATTTGACGATTTTGTCAACTTTGAAGAGCAATAACTTTGCTAAAAATCTCCCAATTTTTTAAATTTGTACATTTCTGATTATGGTATCGAAGATAGTTTGAAAATGCATTAAAATTTTTTACATTTGAATCTTTTGAATTTTCGACTATTTTTGGCCATTTTTGGATTCCTTTATCAACTTTAAGAAGTCATAACTTTTCCAAAAATCATCCAATTTTAAAAATTTTACATTTTTGAAAAACGCCTAATCATTTTCTCAAATAGCATTTAAAATTCTTTACATATAGAAACTGTGGTTCAAAGAGAAAGAATTTGCAGTGAAATCGTTTTTTAGTAGAAAATTGACGATTTTGTCAACTTTGAAGAACAATAATTTTGCTAAAAATCACCCAATTTAAAATTTTTTTGCAATTCTGTTTATGGTATCGAACATAGTTTGAAAATGTATTAAAATTTTTTACTTTTGCAACTTGTTAATTTTTGACTATTTTTGGCCATTTTTGGATTCCTTTATCAACTTTAAGAAGTCATAACTTTTCCAAAAATCAGCCAATTTTCAAAATTTTTACATTTCTGAAAAACGCCTTAATCATTTTCTCAAATAGCATTTAAAATTCTTTACATATAGAAACTGTGGTTCAAAGAGAAAGAAATTGCAGTGAAATCGTTTTTTAGTAGAAAATTGACGATTTTGTCAACTTTGAAGAGCAATAACTTTGCTAAAAATCACCCAATTTTTAAAATTTTTGAATTTCTGTTTATGATATCGAACATAGTTTGAATCTGCATTAAAATTTTTTACTTTTGAAACATTTTATTTTTTGACTATTTTTTGCCATTTTTGTATTCCTTTATCAACTTTAAGAAGTCATAACTTTTCCAAAAATGAGCCGATTTTCAACATTTTTACATTTTTGAAGAACGTTTTCATCCTTTTTTCAACTAGCAGTTAAAATTCTTTACATGTATAAACTATGGTTGAAAGAGAAAAAAATTGCAGGGAAATCGTTTTTTAGTAGAAAATTGACGATTTTGTCAACTTTGAAGAACAATAATTTTGCTTAAAAATCACCCAATTTAAAAAATTTTTGGAATTTCGTTTTATTTTATCGAACATAGTTTGAAAATGCATTCAAATTTTTTACTTTTGCAACTTTTTAATTTTTGACTATTTTTGGCCATTTTTGGATTCCTTTATCAACTATAAGAAGTCATAACTTTCCCAAAAATCAGCCGATTTTCAAAATTTTTTAATTTCTGAAAAACGCTTTAATCCTTCTTTCAATTAGCAATTAAAATTCTTTACATATAGATACTATGTGTGAAGGAGAAAGAAATTGCAGTGAAATCGTTTTTTAGTAAAAATTGACGATTTTGTCAACTTTGAAGAGCAATAACTTTGCTAAAAATCTCCCAATTTTTAAAATTTGTACATTTCTGTTTATGGTATCGAACATAGTTTGAAAATGCATAAAAATTTTTTACATTTGAAACTTTTGAATTTTCGACTATTTTTGGCCATTTTTGGATTCCTTTATTAACTTTAAGAAATCATAACTTTTCCAAAAATCAGACAATTTTCAAAATTTTTACATTTCTGAAAACGCTTTAATCATTTTTTCAAATAGCATTTAAAATTCTTTACATATAGAAACTGTGGTTCAAAGAGAAAGAAATTGCAGTGAAATCGTTTTTTTGTAGAAAATTGACGATTTTGTAAACTTTGAAGAGCAATAACTTTGCTAAAAATCTCCCAATTTTTAAAATTTGTACATTTCTGTTTATGGTATCGAACATAGTTTGAAAATGCATTAAAATTTTTTACATTTTAAACTTTTGAATTTTCGACTATTTTTGGCCATTTTTGGATTCCTTTATCAACTTTAAGAAGTCATAACTTTTCCAAAAATGAGCCGATTTTCAAAATTTTACATTTTTGAAAAACGTTTTCATACTTTTTACAACTAGCAGTTAAAATTATTTACATGTATTAACTATGGTTGAAAGAGAAAGAAATTGCAGTGAAATCGTTGTTTATTAGAAATTTGACGATTTTGTCAACTTTGAAGAGCAATAACTTTGCTAAAAATCTCCCAATTTTTAAAATTTGTACATTTCTGTTTATGGTATCGAACATAGTTTAAAAATGCATAAAAATTTTTACATTTGAAACTTTTGAATTTTCGACTATTTTTGGCCATTTTTGGATTCCTTTATCAACTTTAAGAAGTTATAATTTTTCCAAAAATGAGCCGATTTTCAAAATTTTACATTTTTGAAAAACGTTTTCATACTTTTTACAACTAGCAGTTAAAATTATTTACATGTATTAACTATGGTTGAAAGAGAAAAAAATTGCAGTGAAATCGTTCTTTATTAGAAATTTGACGATTTTGTCAACTTTGGAGAGCAATAACAATTTGTACATTTCTGTTTATGGTATCGAACATAGTTTAAAAATGCATAAAAATTTTTTACATTTGAAACTTTTGAATTTTCGACTATTTTTGGCCATTTTTGGACTCCTTTATCAACTTTAAGAAGTCATAACTTTTCCAAAAATGAGCCGATTTTCAAAATTTTACATTTTGGAAAAACGTTTTCATACTTTTTACAACTAGCAGTTAAAATTATTTACATGTATTAACTATGGTTGAAAGAGAAAGAAATTGCAGTGAAATCGTTCTTTATTAGAAATTTGACGATTTTGTCAACTTTGAAGAGCAATAACTTTGCTAAAAATCTCCCAATTTTTTAAATTTGTACATTTCTGATTATGGTATCGAACATAGTTTGAAAATGCATTAAAATTTTTTACATTTGAATCTTTTGAATTTTCGACTATTTTTGGCCATTTTTGGATTCCTTTATCAACTTTAAGATGTCATAAGTTTTCCAAAAATCGGCCAATTTTCAAAATTTTTGCATTTCTGAAACGCGCTTTAATCCTTTTTTCAACTAGCAATTAATATTCTTTACATATAGAAACTATGTGTGAAAGAGAAAGAAATTGCAGTGAAATCGTTTTTTAGTAGAAAATTGACGATTTTGTCAACTTTGAAGAACAATAACTTTGCTAAAAATCTCCCAATTTTTAAAATTTGTACATTTCTGTTTATGGTATCGAACATAGTTTGAAAATGCATTCAAATTTTTTACTTTTGCAACTTTTTAATTTTGACTATTTTTGGCCATTTTTGGATTCCTTTATCAACTTTAAGATGTCATAAGTTTTCCAAAAATCGGCCAATTTTCAAAATTTTTGCATTTCTGAAACGCGCTTTAATCCTTTTTTCAACTAGCAATTAATATTCTTTACATATAGAAACTATGTGTGAAAGAGAAAGAAATTGCAGTGAAATCGTTTTTTAGTAGAAAATTGACGATTTTGTCAACTTTGAAGAACAATAACTTTGCTAAAAATCTCCCAATTTTTAAAATTTGTACATTTCTGTTTATGGTATCGAACATAGTTTAAAAATGCATAAAAATTTTTTACATTTGAAACTTTTGAATTTTCGACTATTTTTGGCCATTTTTGGACTCCTTTATCAACTTTAAGAAGTCATAACTTTTCCAAAAATGAGCCGATTTTCAAAATTTTACATTTTGGAAAAACGTTTTCATACTTTTTACAACTAGCAGTTAAAATTATTTACATGTATTAACTATGGTTGAAAGAGAAAGAAATTGCAGTGAAATCGTTGTTTATTAGAAATTTGACGATTTTGTCAACTTTGGAGAGCAATAACAATTTGTACATTTCTGTTTATGGTATCGAACATAGTTTAAAAATGCATAAAAATTTTTTACATTTGAAACTTTTGAATTTTCGACTATTTTTGGCCATTTTTGGACTCCTTTATCAACTTTAAGAAGTCATAACTTTTCCAAAAATGAGCCGATTTTCAAAATTTTACATTTTGGAAAAACGTTTTCATACTTTTTACAACTAGCAGTTAAAATTATTTACATGTATTAACTATGGTTGAAAGAGAAATAGAGAAAGAGAAATTGCAGTGAAATCGTTCTTTATTAGAAATTTGACGATTTTGTCAACTTTGAAGAGCAATAACTTTGCTAAAAATCTCCCAATTTTTTAAATTTGTACATTTCTGATTATGGTATCGAACATAGTTTGAAAATGCATTAAAATTTTTTACATTTGAAACTTTTGAATTTTCGACTATTTTTGGCCATTTTTGGATTCCTTTATCAACTATAAGAAGTCATAACTTTCCCAAAAATCAGCCGATTTTCAAAATTTTTTCATTTCTGAAAAACGTTTTCATCCTTTTTTCAACTAGCAGTTAAAATTCTTTACATGTATAAACTATGGTTGAAAGAGAAAAAAATTGCAGGGAAATCGTTTTTTAGTAGAAAATTGACGATTTTGTCAACTTTGAAGAGCAATAACTTTGCTAAAAATCTCCCAATTTTTAAAATTTATACATTTCTGTTTATGGTATCGAACATAGTTTAAAAATGCATAAAAATTTTTTACATTTGAAACTTTTGAATTTTCGACTATTTTTGGCCATTTTTGGATTCCTTTATCAACTTTAAGAAGTTATAATTTTTCCAAAAATGAGCCGATTTTCAAAATTTTACATTTTTGAAAAACGTTTTCATACTTTTTACAACTAGCAGTTAAAATTATTTACATGTATTAACTATGGTTGAAAGAGAAAAAAATTGCAGTGAAATCGTTGTTTATTAGAAATTTGACGATTTTGTCAACTTTGGAGAGCAATAACAATTTGTACATTTCTGTTTATGGTATCGAACATAGTTTAAAAATGCATAAAAATTTTTTACATTTGAAACTTTTGAATTTTCGACTATTTTTGGCCATTTTTGGACTCCTTTATCAACTTTAAGAAGTCATAACTTTTCCAAAAATGAGCTGATTTTCAAAATTTTACATTTTGGAAAAACGTTTTCATACTTTTTACAACTAGCAGTTAAAATTATTTACATGTATTAACTATGGTTGAAAGAGAAAGAAATTGCAGTGAAATCGTTGTTTATTAGAAATTTGACGATTTTGTCAACTTTGAAGAGCAATAACTTTGCTAAAAATCTCCCAATTTTTTAAATTTGTACATTTCTGATTATGGTATCGAACATAGTTTGAAAATGCATTAAAATTTTTTACATTTGAATCTTTTGAATTTTCGACTATTTTTGGCCATTTTTGGATTCCTTTATCAACTTTAAGAAGTCATAACTTTTCCAAAAATCATCCAATTTTCAAAATTTTACATTTCTGAAAAACGCCTAAATCATTTTCTCAAATAGCATTTAAAATTCTTTACATATAGAAACTGTGGTTCAAAGAGAAAGAATTTGCAGTGAAATCGTTTTTTAGTAGAAAATTGACGATTTTGTCAACTTTGAAGAACAATAATTTTGCTAAAAATCACCCAATTTAAAAATTTTTTGCAATTCTGTTTATGGTATCGAACATAGTTTGAAAATGCATTCAAATTTTTTACTTTTGCAACTTTTTAATTTTGACTATTTTTGGCCATTTTTGGATTCCTTTATCAACTTTAAGATGTCATAAGTTTTCCAAAAATCGGCCAATTTTCAAAATTTTTGCATTTCTGAAACGCGCTTTAATCCTTTTTTCAACTAGCAATTAATATTCTTTACATATAGAAACTATGTGTGAAAGAGAAAGAAATTGCAGTGAAATCGTTTTTTAGTAGAAAATTGACGATTTTGTCAACTTTGAAGAACAATAACTTTGCTAAAAATCTCCCAATTTTTAAAATTTGTACATTTCTGTTTATGGTATCGAACATAGTTTAAAAATGCATAAAAATTTTTTACATTTGAAACTTTTGAATTTTCGACTATTTTTGGCCATTTTTGGACTCCTTTATCAACTTTAAGAAGTCATAACTTTTCCAAAAATGAGCCGATTTTCAAAATTTTACATTTTGGAAAAACGTTTTCATACTTTTTACAACTAGCAGTTAAAATTATTTACATGTATTAACTATGGTTGAAAGAGAAAGAAATTGCAGTGAAATCGTTGTTTATTAGAAATTTGACGATTTTGTCAACTTTGGAGAGCAATAACTTTAATTTGTACATTTCTGTTTATGGTATCGAACATAGTTTGAAAATGCATAAAAATTTTTTACATTTGAAACTTTTGAATTTTCGACTATTTTTGGCCATTTTTGGACTCCTTTATCAACTTTAAGAAGTCATAACTTTTCCAAAAATAAGCCGATTTTCAAAATTTTTCATTTTGGAAAAACGTTTTCATACTTTTTACAACTAGCAGTTAAAATTATTTACATGTATTAACTATGGTTGAAAGAGAAAGAAATTGCAGTGAAATCGTTCTTTATTAGAAATTTGACGATTTTGTCAACTTTGAAGAGCAATAACTTTGCTAAAAATCTCCCAATTTTTTAAATTAGTTTGAAAATGCATTAAAATTTTTTACATTTGAAACTTTTGAATTTTCGACTATTTTTGGCCATTTTTGGATTCCTTTATCAACTATAAGAAGTCATAACTTTCCCAAAAATCAGCCGATTTTCAAAATTTTTTCATTTCTGAAAAACGTTTTCATCCTTTTTTCAACTAGCAGTTAAAATTCTTTACATGTATAAACTATGGTTGAAAGAGAAAAAAATTGCAGGGAAATCGTTTTTTAGTAGAAAATTGACGATTTTGTCAACTTTGAAGAACAATAATTTTGCTAAAAATCACCCAATTTAAAAAATTTTTGGAATTTCGTTTTATTTTATCGAACATAGTTTGAAAATGCATTCAAATTTTTACTTTTGCAACTTGTTAATTTTTGACTATTTTTGGCCATTTTTGGATTCCTTTATCAACTATAAGAAGTCATAACTTTCCCAAAAATCAGCCGATTTTCAAAATTTTTTAATTTCTGAAAAACGCTTTAATCCTTCTTTCAATTAGCAATTAAAATTATTTACATATAGATACTTTGTGTGAAGGAGAAAGAAATTGCAGTGAAATCGTTTTTTAGTAAAAATTGACGATTTTGTCAACTTTGAAGAGCAATAACTTTGCTAAAAATCTCCCAATTTTTAAAATTTGTACATTTCTGTTTATGGTATCGAACATAGTTTGAAAATGCATTAAAATTTTTTACATTTGAAACTTTTGAATTTTCGACTATTTTTGGCCATTTTTGGACTCCTTTATCAACTTTAAGAAGTCATAACTTTTCCAAAAATCAGCCAATTTTCAAAATTTTTACATTTCTGAAAAACGCTATAATCATTTTCTCAAATAGCATTTAAAATTCTTTACATATAGAAACTGTGGTTCAAAGAGAAAGAAATTGCAGTGAAATCGTTTTTCAGTAGAAAATTGACGATTTTGTCAACTTTGAAGAGCAATAACTTTGCTAAAAATCACCCAATTTTTAAAATTTTTGAATTTCTGTTTATGATATCGAACATAGTTTGAATCTGCATTAAAATTTTTTACTTTTGAAACATTTTATTTTTTGACTATTTTTTGCCATTTTTGTATTCCTTTATCAACTTTAAGAAGTCATAACTTTTCCAAAAATGAGCCGATTTTCAACATTTTTACATTTTTGAAGAACGTTTTCATCCTTTTTTCAACTAGCAGTTAAAATTCTTTACATGTATAAACTATGGTTGAAAGAGAAAAAAATTGCAGGGAAATCGTTTTTTAGTAGAAAATTGACGATTTTGTCAACTTTGAAGAACAATAATTTTGCTAAAAATCACCCAATTTAAAAAATTTTTGGAATTTCGTTTTATTTTATCGAACATAGTTTGAAAATGCATTAAAATTTTTTACTTTTGCAACTTTTTAATTTTTGACTATTTTTGGCCATTTTTGGATTCCTTTATCAACTATAAGAAGTCATAACTTTCCCAAAAATCAGCCGATTTTCAAAATTTTTTAATTTCTGAAAAACGCTTTAATCCTTCTTTCAATTAGCAATTAAAATTCTTTACATATAGATACTATGTGTGAAGGAGAAAGAAATTGCAGTTAAATCGTTTTTTAGTAAAAATTGACGATTTTGTCAACTTTGAAGAGCAATAACTTTGCTAAAAATCTCCCAACTTTTAAAATTTGTACATTTCTGTTTATGGTATCGAACATAGTTTGAAAATGCATTAAAATTTTTTACATTTCAAACTTTTGAATTTTCGACTATTTTTGGCCATTTTTGGATTCCTTTATCAACTTTAAGAAGTCATAACTTTTCCAAAAATGAGCCGATTTTCAAAATTTTTACATTTTGAAAAACGTTTTCATACTTTTTACAACTAGCAGTTAAAATTATTTACATGTATTAACTATGGTTGAAAGAGAAAGAAATTGCAGTGAAATCGTTTTTTAGTAAAAATTGACGATTTTGTCAACTTTGAAGAGTAATAACTTTGCTAAAAATCTCCCAATTTTTAAAATTTGTACATTTCTGTTTATGGTATCGAACATAGTTTGAAAATGCATTAAAATTTTTTACATTTGAATCTTTTGAATTTTCGACTATTTTTGGCCATTTTTGGATTCCTTTATCAACTTTAAGAAGTCATAACTTTCCCAAAAATCAGCCAATTTTCAAAATTTTTACATTTCTGAAAAACGCCTTAATCATTTTCTCAAATAGCATTTAAAATTCTTTACATATAGAAACTGTGGTTCTAAGAGAAAGAAATTGCAGTCAAATCGTTTTTTAGTAGAAAATTAATTTTTCTGTCAACTTTGAAGAGCAATAACTTTGCTAAAAATCTCCCAATTTTTAAAATTTGTACATTTCTGTTTATGTTATCGAACATAGTTTGAAAATGCATAAAAATTTTTTACATTTGAAACTTTTGAGTTTTCGACAATTTTTGGCCATTTTTGGATTCATTTATTAACTTTAAGAAGTCATAACTTTTCCAAAATCAGCCGATTTTCAAAATATTTACATTTTTGAAAAACGTTTTCATCCTTTTTTCAACTAGCAGTTAAAATTCTTTACATGTATAAACTATGGTTGAAAGGGAAAAAAGTTGCAGGGAAATCGTTTTTTAGTAGAAAATTGACGATTTTGTCAACTTTGAAGAACAATAATTTTGCTAAAAATCACCCAATTTAAAAAATTTTTGCATTTCTGTTTATGGTATCGAACATAATTTGGAAATGCATTCAAATTTTTTACTTTTGAAACTTTTTAATTTTTGACTATTTTTGGCCCTTTTTGGATTCCTTTATCAACTATAAGAAGTCATAACTTTCCCAAAAATCAGCCGATTTTCAAAATTTTTACATTTCTGAAAAACGCTTTAATCCTTCTTTCAATTAGCAATTAAAATTCTTTACATATAGAAACTATGTGTGAAGGAGAAAGAAATTGCAGTGAAATCGTTTTTTAGTAAAAATTGACGATTTTGTCAACTTTGAAGAGCAATAACTTTGCTAAAAATCTCCCAATTTTTAAAATTTGTACATTTCTGTTTATGGTATCGAACATAGTTTGAAAATACATAAAAATTTTTTACATTTGAGACTTTTGAATTTTCGACTATTTTTGGCCATTTTTGGATTCCTTTATTAACTTTAAGAAGTCATAACTTTTCCAAAAATCAGACAATTTTCAAAATTTTTACATTTTTGAAAAACGTTTTCATCCTTTTTTCAACTAGCAGATAAAATTCTTTACATGTATAAACTATGGTTGAAAGGGAAAAAAGTTGAAGGGAAATCGTTTTTTAGTAGAAAATTGACGATTTTGTCAACTTTGAAGAACAATAATTTTGCTAAAAATCACCCAATTTAAAAAATTTTTGCATTTCTGTTTATGGTATCGAACATAATTTGGAAATGCATTCAAATTTTTTACTTTTGAAACTTTTTAATTTTTGACTATTTTTGGCCCTTTTTGGATTCCTTTATCAACTATAAGAAGTCATAACTTTCCCAAAAATCAGCCGATTTTCAAAATTTTTACATTTCTGAAAAACGCTTTAATCCTTCTTTCAATTAGCAATTAAAATTCTTTACATATAGAAACTATGTGTGAAGGAGAAAGAAATTGCAGTGAAATCGTTGTTTATTAGAAATTTGACGATTTTGTCAACTTTGAAGAGCAATAACTTTGCTAAAAATCTCCCAATTTTTAAAATTTGTACAATTCTGTTTATGGTATCGAACATAGTTTAAAAATGCATAAAAATTTTTTACATTTGAAACTTTTGAATTTTCGACTATTTTTGGCCATTTTTGGATTCCTTTATCAACTTTAAGAAGTCATAACTTTTCCAAAAATGAGCCGATTTTCAAAATTTTACATTTTTGAAAAACGTTTTCATACTTTTTACAACTAGCAGTTAAAATTATTTACATGTATTAACTATGGTTGAAAGAGAAAGAAATTGCAGTGAAATCGTTTTTTAGTAAAAATTGACGATTTTGTCAACTTTGAAGAGTAATAACTTTGCTAAAAATCTCCCAATTTTTAAAATTTGTACATTTCTGTTTATGGTATCGAACATAGTTTGAAAATGCATTCAAATTTTTTACATTTGAATCTTTTGAATTTTCGACTATTTTTGGCCATTTTTGGATTCCTTTATCAACTTTAAGAAGTCATAACTTTCCCAAAAATCAGCCAATTTTCAAAATTTTTACATTTCTGAAAAACGCCTTAATCATTTTCTCAAATAGCATTTAAAATTCTTTACATATAGAAACTGTGGTTCTAAGAGAAAGAAATTGCAGTCAAATCGTTTTTTAGTAGAAAATTTATTTTTCTGTCAACTTTGAAGAGCAATAACTTTGCTAAAAATCTCCCAATTTTTAAAATTTGTACATTTCTGTTTATGTTATCGAACATAGTTTGAAAATGCATAAAAATTTTTTACATTTGAAACTTTTGAGTTTTCGACAATTTTTGGCCATTTTTGGATTCATTTATTAACTTTAAGAAGTCATAACTTTTCCAAAATCAGCCGATTTTCAAAATATTTACATTTTTGAAAAACGTTTTCATCCTTTTTTCAACTAGCAGTTAAAATTCTTTACATGTATAAACTATGGTTGAAAGGGAAAAAAGTTGCAGGGAAATCGTTTTTTAGTAGAAAATTGACGATTTTGTCAACTTTGAAGAACAATAATTTTGCTAAAAATCACCCAATTTAAAAAATTTTTGCATTTCTGTTTATGGTATCGAACATAATTTGGAAATGCATTCAAATTTTTTACTTTTGAAACTTTTTAATTTTTGACTATTTTTGGCCCTTTTTGGATTCCTTTATCAACTATAAGAAGTCATAACTTTCCCAAAAATCAGCCGATTTTCAAAATTTTTACATTTCTGAAAAACGCTTTAATCCTTCTTTCAATTAGCAATTAAAATTCTTTACATATAGAAACTATGTGTGAAGGAGAAAGAAATTGCAGTGAAATCGTTTTTTAGTAAAAATTGACGATTTTGTCAACTTTGAAGAGCAATAACTTTGCTAAAAATCTCCCAATTTTTAAAATTTGTACATTTCTGTTTATGGTATCGAACATAGTTTAAAAATGCATAAAATTTTTTTACATTTGAAACTTTTGAATTTTCGACTATTTTTGGCCATTTTTGGATTCCTTTATCAACTTTAAGAAGTCATAACTTTTCCAAAAATGAGCCGATTTTCAAAATTTTACATTTTTGAAAAACGTTTTCATACTTTTTACAACTAGCAGTTAAAATTATTTACATGTATTAACTATGGTTGAAAGAGAAAAAAATTGCAGTGAAATCGTTCTTTATTAGAAATTTGACGATTTTGTCAACTTTGAAGAGCAATAACTTTGCTAAAAATCTCCCAATTTTTAAAATTTGTACATTTCTGTTTATGGTATCGAACATAGTTTGAAAATGCATTCAAATTTTTTACATTTGAATCTTTTGAATTTTCGACTATTTTTGGCCATTTTTGGATTCCTTTATCAACTTTAAGAAGTCATAACTTTCCCAAAAATCAGCCAATTTTCAAAATTTTTACATTTCTGAAAAACGCCTTAATCATTTTCTCAAATAGCATTTAAAATTCTTTACATATAGAAACTGTGGTTCTAAGAGAAAGAAATTGCAGTCAAATCGTTTTTTAGTAGAAAATTTATTTTTCTGTCAACTTTGAAGAGCAATAACTTTGCTAAAAATCTCCCAATTTTTAAAATTTGTACATTTCTGTTTATGGTATCGAACATAGTTTGAAAATACATAAAAATTTTTTACATTTGAGACTTTTGAATTTTCGACTATTTTTGGCCATTTTTGGATTCCTTTATTAACTTTAAGAAGTCATAACTTTTCCAAAAATCAGACAATTTTCAATATTTTTACATTTTTGAAAAACGTTTTCATCCTTTTTTCAACTAGCAGATAAAATTCTTTACATGTATAAACTATGGTTGAAAGGGAAAAAAGTTGAAGGGAAATCGTTTTTTAGTAGAAAATTGACGATTTTGTCAACTTTGAAGAACAATAATTTTGCTAAAAATCACCCAATTTAAAAAATTTTTGCATTTCTGTTTATGGTATCGAACATAATTTGGAAATGCATTAAAATTTTTTACTTTTGAAACTTTTTAATTTTTGACTATTTTTGGCCCTTTTTGGATTCCTTTATCAACTATAAGAAGTCATAACTTTCCCAAAAATCAGCCGATTTTCAAAATTTTTACATTTCTGAAAAACGCTTTAATCCTTCTTTCAATTAGCAATTAAAATTCTTTACATATAGAAACTATGTGTGAAGGAGAAAGAAATTGCAGTGAAATCGTTTTTTAGTAAAAATTGACGATTTTGTCAACTATGAAGAGCAATAACTTTGCTAAAAATCTCCCAATTTTTAAAATTTGTACATTTCTGTTTATGGTATCGAACATAGTTTGAAAATACATAAAAATTTTTTACATTTGAGACTTTTGAATTTTCGACTATTTTTGGCCATTTTTGGATTCCTTTATTAACTTTAAGAAGTCATAACTTTTCCAAAAATCAGACAATTTTCAAAATTTTTACATTTTTGAAAAACGTTTTCATCCTTTTTTCAACTAGCAGTTAAAATTCTTTACATGTATAAACTATGGTTGAAAGGGAAAAAAGTTGAAGGGAAATCGTTTTTTAGTAGAAAATTGACGATTTTGTCAACTTTGAAGAACAATAATTTTGCTAAAAATCACCCAATTTAAAAAAATTTTGCATTTCTGTTTATGGTATCGAACATAATTTAAAAATGCATTCAAATTTTTTACTTTTGAAACTTGTTAATTTTTGACTATTTTTGGCCATTTTTGGAATTCTTTATCAACTATAAGAAGTCATAACTTTCCCAAAAATCAGCCGATTTTCAAAATTTTTACATTTCTGAAAAACGCTTTAATCCTTCTTTCAATTAGCAATTAAAATTCTTTACATATATAAACTATGTGTGAAGGAGAAAGAAATTGCAGTGAAATCGTTTTTTAGTAAAAATTGACGATTTTGTCAACTTTGAAGAGTAATAACTTTGCTAAAAATCTCCCAAATTTTAAAATTTGTACATTTCTGTTTATGGTATCGAACATAGTTTGAAAATGCATTCAAATTTTTGACTTTTGCAACTTTTTAATTTTGACTATTTTTGGCCATTTTTGGATTCCTTTATCAACTTTAAGAAGTCATAACATTTCCAAAAATCAGCCAATTTTCAAAATTTTTGCATTTCTGAAACGCGCTTTAATCCTTTTTTCAACTAGCAATTAATATTCTTTACATATAGATACTATGTGTGAAGGAGAAAGAAATTGCAGTTAAATCGTTTTTTAGTAGAACATTGACGATTTTGTAAACTTTGAAGAGCAATAACTTTGCTAAAAATCACACAATTTTTCAAATTTTTGCATTTCTGTTTATGGTATCGAACATAGTTTGAATCTCCATTAAAATTTTTTACTTTTGAAACATTTTATTTGTTGACTATTTTTGGCCATTTTTGCATTCCTTTATTAACTTTAAGAAGTCATAACTTTTCCAAAAATGAGCCGATTTTCAAAATTTTTACATTTCTTAAAAACGTTTTCATCCTTTTTTCAACTAGCATTTAAAATTGTTTACATGTTGAAACTATGGTTGAAAGAGAAAGAAATAGCAGTGAAATTGTTTTTTAGTAGAAAATTGACGATTTTGTCAACTTTGAAGAGCAATAACTTTGCTAAAAATCACCCAATTTTTTAAATTTTTGCATTTCATTTGAAACTTTTGAATTTTCGACTATTTTTGGCCATTTTTGGATTCCTTTATCAACTTTAAGAAGTCATAACATTTCCAAAAATCAGCCAATTTTCAAAATTTTTACATTTCTGAAAAACGCCTTAATCATTTTCTCAAATAGCATTTAAAATTCTTTACATATAGAAACTGTGGTTCAAAGAGAAAGAAATTGCAGTGAAATCGTTTTTTAGTAGAAAATTGACGATTTTGTCAACTTTGAAGAGCAATAACTTTGCTAAAAATCACCCAATTTTTAAAATTTTTGAATTTCTGTTTATGATATCGAACATAGTTTGAATCTGCATTAAAATTTTTTACTTTTGAAACATTTTATTTTTTGACCATTTTTTGCCATTTTTGTATTCCTTTATCAACTTTAAGAAGTCATAACTTTTCCAAAAATGAGCCGATTTTCAACATTTTTACATTTTTGAAGAACGTTTTCATCCTTTTTTCAACTAGCAGTTAAAATTCTTTACATGTATAAACTATGGTTGAAAGAGAAAAAAATTGCAGGGAAATCGTTTTTTAGTAGAAAATTGACGATTTTGTCAACTTTGAAGAACAATAATTTTGCTAAAAATCACCCAATTTAAAAAATTTTTGGAATTTCGTTTTATTTTATCGAACATAGTTTGAAAATGCATTCAAATTTTTTACTTTTGCAACTTGTTAATTTTTGACTATTTTTGGCCATTTTTGGATTCCTTTATCAACTATAAGAAGTCATAACTTTCCCAAAAATCAGCCGATTTTCAAAATTTTTTAATTTCTGAAAAACGCTTTAATCCTTCTTTCAATTAGCAATTAAAATTCTTTACATATAGATACTATGTGTGAAGGAGAAAGAAATTGCAGTGAAATCGTTTTTTAGTAGAAAATTGACGATTTTGTCAACTTTGAAGAGCAATAAGTTTGCTAAAAATCTCCCAATTTTTAAAATTTGTACATTTCTGTTTATGGTATCGAACATAGTTTGAAAATGCATTAAAATTTTTTACATTTGAAACTTTTGAATTTTCGACTATTTTTGGCCATTTTTGGATTCCTTTATCAACTTTAAGAAGTCATAACTTTTCCAAAAATCAGCCAATTTTCAAAATTTTTACATTTCTGAAAAACGCTATAATCATTTTCTCAAATAGCATTTAAAATTCTTTACATATAGAAACTGTGGTTCAAAGAGAAAGAAATTGCAGTGACATCGTTCTTTATTAGAAATTTGACGATTTTGTCAACTTTGAAGAGCAATAACTTTGCTAAAAATCTCCCAATTTTTAAAATTTGTACAATTCTGATTATGGTATCGAACATAGTTTGAAAATACATAAAAATTTTTTACATTTGAGACTTTTGAATTTTCGACTATTTTAGGCCATTTTTGGATTCCTTTATTAACTTTAAGAAGTCATAACTTTTCCAAAAATCAGACAATTTTCAAAATTTTTACATTTTTGAAAAACGTTTTCATCCTTTTTTCAACTAGCAGTTAAAATTCTTTACATGTATAAACTATGGTTGAAAGGGAAAAAAGTTGAAGTGAAATCGTTTTTTAGTAGAAAATTGACGATTTTGTCAACTTTGAAGAACAATAATTTTGCTAAAAATCACCCAATTTAAAAAATTTTTGCATTTCTGTTTATGGTATCGAACATAATTTAAAAATGCATTCAAATTTTTTACTTTTGAAACTTTTTAATTTTTGACTATTTTTGGCCATTTTTGGATTTCTTTATCAACTATAAGAAGTCATAACTTTCCCAAAAATCAGACGATTTTCAAAATTTTTACATTTCTGAAAAACGCTTTAATCTTTCTTTCAATTAGCAATTAAAATTCTTTACATATAGAAACTATGTGTGAAGGAGAAAGCAATTGCAGTGAAATCGTTTTTTAGTAAAAATTGACGATTTTGTCAACTTTGAAGAGCAATAACTTTGCTAAAAATCTCCCAAATTTTAAAATTTGTACATTTCTGTTTATGGTATCGAACATAGTTTGAAAATGCATTCAAATTTTTGACTTTTGCAACTTTTTAATTTTGACTATTTTTGGCCATTTTTGGATTCCTTTATCAACTATAAGAAGTCTTAACTTTTCCAAAAATCGGCCAATTTTCAAAATTTTTGCATTTCTGAAACGCGCTTTAATCCTTTTTTCAACTAGCAATTAATATTCTTTACATATAGAAACTATGTGTGAAAGAGAAAGAAATTGCAGTGAAATCGTTTTTTAGTAGAAAATTGACGATTTTGTCAACTTTGAAGAGCAATAACTTTGCTAAAAATCTCCCAATTTTTAAAATTTGTACATTTCTGTTTATGGTATCGAACATAGTTTGAAAATGCATTAAAATTTTTTAAATTTGAAACTTTTGAATTTTCGACTATTTTTGGCCATTTTTGGATTCCTTTATCAACTTTAAGAAGTCATAACATTTCCAAAAATCAGCCAATTTTCAAAATTTTTACATTTCTGAAAAACGCCTTAATCATTTTCTCAAATAGCATTTAAAATTCTTTACATATAGAAACTGTGGTTCAAAGAGAAAGAAATTGCAGTGAAATCGTTTTTTAGTAGAAAATTGACGATTTTGTCAACTTTGAAGAGCAATAACATTGCTAAAAATCACCCAATTTTTAAAATTTTTGAAATTCTGTTTATGATATCGAACATAGTTTGAATCTGCATTAAAATTTTTTACTTTTGAAACATTTTATTTTTTGACCATTTTTTGCCATTTTTGTATTCCTTTATCAACTTTAAGAAGTCATAACTTTTCCAAAAATGAGCCGATTTTCAACATTTTTACATTTTTGAAGAACGTTTTCATCCTTTTTCAACTAGCAGTTAAAATTCTTTACATGTATAAACTATGGTTGAAAGAGAAAAAAATTGCAGGGAAATCGTTTTTTAGTAGAAAATTGACGATTTTGTCAACTTTGAAGAACAATAATTTTGCTAAAAATCACCCAATTTAAAAAATTTTTCGAATTTCGTTTTATTTTATCGAACATAGTTTGAAAATGCATTGAAATTTTTTACTTTTGCAACTTGTTAATTTTTGACTATTTTTGGCCATTTTTGGATTCCTTTATCAACTATAAGAAGTCATAACTTTCCCAAAAATCAGCCGATTTTCAAAATTTTTTAATTTCTGAAAAACGCTTTAATCCTTCTTTCAACTAGCAATTAAAATTCTTTACATATAGATACTATGTGTGAAGGAGAAAGAAATTGCAGTGAAATCGTTTTTTAGTAAAAATTGACGATTTTGTCAACTTTGAAGAGCAATAACTTTGCTAAAAATCTCCCAATTTTTAAAATTTGTACATTTCTGTTTGTGGTATCGAACATAGTTTGAAAATGCATTAAAATTTTTTAAATTTGAAACTTTTGAATTTTCGACTATTTTTGGCCATTTTTGGATTCCTTTATCAACTTTAAGAAGTCATAACTTTTCCAAAAATGAGCCGATTTTCAAAATTTTACATTTTTGAAAAACGTTTTCATACTTTTTACAACTAGCAGTTAAAATTATTTACATGTATTAACTATGGTTGAAAGAGAAAGAAATTGCAGTGAAATCGTTCTTTATTAGAAATTTGACGATTTTGTCAACTTTGAAGAGCAATAACTTTGCTAAAAATCTCCCAATTTTTTAAATTTGTACATTTCTGATTATGGTATCGAACATAGTTTGAAAATGCATAAAAATTTTTTACACTTGAATCTTTTGAATTTTCGACTATTTTTGGCCATTTTTGGATTCCTTTATCAACTTTAAGAAGTCATAACTTTTCCAAAAATCATCCAATTTTCAAAATTTTTACATTTCTGAAAACGCTTTAATAATTTTTTCAAATAGCATTTAAAATTCTTTACATATAGAAACTGTGGTTCAAAGAGAAAGAAATTGCAGTCAAATCGTTTTTTAGTAAAAATTGACGATTTTGTCAACTTTGAAGAGCAATAACTTTGCTAAAAATCTCCCAATTTTTAAAATTTGTACATTTCTGTTTATGGTATCGAACATAGTTTGAAAATGCATAAAAATTTTTTACATTTGAAACTTTTGAATTTTCGACTATTTTTGGCCATTTTTGGATACCTTTATTAACTTTAAGAAGTCATAACTTTTCCAAAATCAGCCGATTTTCAAAATTTTTACATTTTTGAAAAACGTTTTCATCCTTTTTTCAACTAGCAGTTAAAATTCTTTACATGTATAAACTATGGTTGAAAGGGAAAAAAGTTGCAGGGAAATCGTTTTTTAGTAGAAAATTGACGATTTTGTCAACTTTGAAGAACAATAATTTTGCTAAAAATCACCCAATTTAAAAAATTTTTGCATTTCTGTTTATGGTATCAAACATAATTTGAAAATGCATTCAAATTTTTTACTTTTGAAACTTTTTAATTTTTGACTATTTTCGGCCATTTTTGGATTCCTTTATCAACTATAAGAAGTCATAACTTTCCCAAAAATCAGCCGATTTTCAAAATTTTTACATTTCTGAAAAACGCTTTAATCCTTCTTTCAATTAGCAATTAAAATTCTTTACATATAGAAACTATGTGTGAAGGAGAAAGAAATTGCAGTGAAATCGTTTTTTAGTAAAAATTGACGATTTTGTCAACTTTGAAGAGCAATAACTTTGCTAAAAATCTCCCAATTTTTAAAATTTGTACATTTCTGTTTATGGTATCGAACATAGTTTGAAAATGCATAAAAATCTCCCAATTTTTAAAATTTGTACATTTCTGTTTATGGTATCGAACATAGTTTGAAAATGCATAAAAATTGTTTACATTTGAAACTTTTGAATTTTCGACTATTTTTGGCCATTTTTGGATTCCTTTATTAACTTTAAGAAGTCATAACTTTTCCAAAAATCAGACAATTTTCAAAATTTTTACATTTCTGAAATTGCTTTAATCATTTTTTCAAATAGCATTTAAAATTTTTTACATATAGAAACTGTGGTTCAAAGAGAAAGAAATTGCAGTGAAATCGTTTTTTAGTAGAAAATTGACGATTTTGTCAACTTTGAAGAGCAATAACTTTGCTAAAAATCTCCCAATTTTTAAATTTTGTACATTTCTGTTTATGATATCGAACATAGTTTGAAAATGCATTAAAATTTTTTACATTTCAAACTTTTGAATTTTCGACTATTTTTGGCCATTTTTGGATTCCTTTATCAACTTAAAGAAGTCATAACTTTTCCAAAAATGAGCCGATTTTCAAAATTTTACATTTTTGAAAAACGTTTTCATACTTTTTACAACTAGCAGTTAAAATTATTTACATTTATAAACTATTGTTGAAAGAGAAAGAAATTGCAGTGAAATCGTTTTTTATTAGAAATTTGACGATTTTGTCAACTTTGAAGAGCAATAACTTTGCTAAAAATCTCCCAATTTTTAAAATTTGTACATTTCTGTTTACGGTATCGAACATAGTTTGAAAATGCATTAAAATTTTTTACATTTGAATCTTTTGAATTTTCCACTGTTTTTGGCCATTTTTGGATTCCTTTATTAACTTTAAGAAGTCATAACTTTTCCAAAATCAGCCGATTTTCAAAATTTTTACATTTTTGAAAAACGTTTTCATCCTTTTTTCAACTAGCAGTTAAAATTCTTTACATGTATAAACTATGGTTGAAAGGGAAAAAAGTTGCAGGGAAATCGTTTTTTAGTAGAAAATTGACGATTTTGTCAACTTTGAAGAACAATAATTTTGCTAAAAATCACCCAATTTAAAAAATTTTTGCATTTCTGTTTATGGTATCAAACATAATTTGAAAATGCATTCAAATTTTTTACTTTTGAAACTTTTTAATTTTTGACTATTTTCGTCCATTTTTGGATTCCTTTATCAACTATAAGAAGTCATAACTTTCCCAAAAATCAGCCGATTTTCAAAATTTTTACATTTCTGAAAAACGCTTTAATCCTTCTTTCAATTAGCAATTAAAATTCTTTACATATAGAAACTATGTGTGAAGGAGAAAGAAATTGCAGTGAAATCGTTTTTAGTAAAAATTGACGATTTTGTCAACTTTGAAGAGCAATAACTTTGCTAAAAATCTCCCAATTTTTAAAATTTGTACATTTCTGTTTATGGTATCGAACATAGTTTGAAAATGCATAAAAATCTCCCAATTTTTAAAATTTGTACATTTCTGTTTATGGTATCGAACATAGTTTGAAAATGCATAAAAATTGTTTACATTTGAAACTTTTGAATTTTCGACTATTTTTGGCCATTTTTGGATTCCTTTATTAACTTTAAGAAGTCATAACTTTTCCAAAAATCAGACAATTTTCAAAATTTTTACATTTCTGAAATTGCTTTAATCATTTTTTCAAATAGCATTTAAAATTTTTTACATATAGAAACTGTGGTTCAAAGAGAAAGAAATTGCAGTGAAATCGTTTTTTAGTAGAAAATTGACGATTTTGTCAACTTTGAAGAGCAATAACTTTGCTAAAAATCTCCCAATTTTTAAATTTTGTACATTTCTGTTTATGATATCGAACATAGTTTGAAAATGCATTAAAATTTTTTACATTTCAAACTTTTGAATTTTCGACTATTTTTGGCCATTTTTGGATTCCTTTATCAACTTAAAGAAGTCATAACTTTTCCAAAAATGAGCCGATTTTCAAAATTTTACATTTTTGAAAAACGTTTTCATACTTTTTACAACTAGCAGTTAAAATTATTTACATTTATAAACTATTGTTGAAAGAGAAAGAAATTGCAGTGAAATCGTTTTTTATTAGAAATTTGACGATTTTGTCAACTTTGAAGAGCAATAACTTTGCTAAAAATCTCCCAATTTTTAAAATTTGTACATTTCTGTTTATGGTATCGAACATAGTTTGAAAATGCATTAAAATTTTTTACATTTGAATCTTTTGAATTTTCCACTGTTTTTGGCCATTTTTGGATTCCTTTATCAACTTTAAGAAGTCATAACTTTTCCAAAAATGAGCCGATTTTCCAAATTTTACATTTTTGAAAAACGTTTGCATACTTTTTACAACTAGCAGTTAAAATTATTTACATGTATAAACTGTGGTTCAAAGAGAAAGAAATTGCAGTGAAATCGTTTTTTATTAGAAATTTGACGATTTTGTTAACTTTGAAAAGCAATAACTTTGCTAAAAATCAGCCAAATTTTAAATTTCTGCATATCTGTTTATGGTATCGAACATAGTTTGAATCTGCATTAAAATAATTACTTTTGAAAGATATTATTTTTTGACTATTTTTTGCCATTTTTGTATTCGTTTATCAACTTTGAGAAGTCATAACTTTTCCAAAAATGAGCCGATTTTCAAAATTTTTACATTTTTGAAAAACGTTTTCATCATTTTTTCAACTAGTAGTTAAAATTCTTTACATGTATAAACTAATTTTCGACTATTTTGGGCCATTTTTGGATTCCTTTATCAACTTTAAGAAGTCATAACTTTTCCAAAAATGAGCCGATTTTCAAAATTTTACATTTTTGAAAAACGTTTTCATACTTTTTACAACTAGCAGTTAAAATTATTTACATGTATTAACTATGGTTGAAAGAGAAAGAAATTGCAGTGAAATCGTTCTTTATTAGAAATTTGACGATTTTGTCAACTTTGAAGAGCAATAACTTTGCTAAAAATCTCCCAATTTTTAAAATTTGTACATTTCTGTTTATGGTATCGAACATAGTTTAAAAATGCATAAAAATTTTTTACATTTGAAACTTTTGAATTTTCGACTATTTTTGGCCATTTTTGGATTCCTTTATCAACTTTAAGAAGTCATAACTTTTCCAAAAATGAGCCGATTTTCAAAATTTTACATTTTTGAAAAACGTTTTCATACTTTTTACAACTAGCAGTTAAAATTATTTACATGTATTAACTATGGTTGAAAGAAAAAGAAATTGCAGTGAAATCGTTCTTTATTAGAAATTTGACGATTTTGTCAACTTTGAAGAGCAATAACTTTGCTAAAAATCTCCCAATTTTTTAAATTTGTACATTTCTGATTATGGTATCGAACATAGTTTGAAAATGCATTCAAATTTTTTACATTTGAATCTTTTGAATTTTCGACTATTTTTGGCCATTTTTGGATTCCTTTATCAACTTTAAGAAGTCATAACTTTTCCAAAAATCATCCAATTTTCAAAATTTTACATTTCTGAAAAACGCCTTAATCATTTTCTCAAATAGCATTTAAAATTCTTTACATATAGAAACTGTGGTTCAAAGAGAAAGAAATTGCAGTCAAATCGTTTTTTAGTAAAAATTGACGATTTTGTCAACTTTGAAGAGCAATAACTTTGCTAAAAATCACCCAATTTTTAAAATTTTTAAATTTCTGTTTATGATATCGAACAAAGTTAGAATCTGCATTAAAATTTTTTACTTTTGAAACATTTTATTTTTTGAGTATTTTTTGCCATTTTTGTATTCCTTTAGCAACTTTAAGAAGTCATAACTTTTCCAAAAAAGAGCCGATTTTCAAAATTTTTACATTTTTGAAGAACGTTTTCATCCTTTTTTCAACTAGCAGTTAAAATTCTTTACATGAGTTAACAACAACAATTATTAAAACAAAATATGGCTAAGTGCACAAGTACTCAAAATGCACTCAGCCAAGCTTGCATCACGCTGCAGCGCATGCACCACATCCGGCACGCGCGCCTGGTCAGCACCATTTCACCGCGGGTCACCAGAGCAACGAACTCTTGGGAGACTTCCGCTACAATCGCCACCGTGGGATTGTCACCCCACCACTTGGGGTATGTGACACCCAAAAAGCACCGTCAGCATCAGCAGCGGTAGCAGCGACAGCAATGGGAACGCCAGCAGCAACGTCAGCGGCAGCAACAGCAGCAGAGTCGTCATTATTAATTTCTTTAGATTGTTTAAGATAGTCTTAATTTGACCATTAATAAAAGCACTAGCTTTTTTTTAAATAAATCCCTACAAGATTTATTAATTGGCGCCCGAGCAGGGACCAAGTGTTGTTCAAAAATCGGTCGTGTCGCGTACCAGTGCCTTAAGCAGCCACAAAGTGTACATCGTCAAAAGTGCCTCAAGGAGCCACAGTACGAACGCGATTATAAAAGAACAAAGAACATTCTTCGCGACTAACTTTGACACGCTTGGTCAAAAAAACATTATAACCGCCGACAGCCTGTAGTACCCGTACGCAGGCAACCACGTAAAAGAAAGTGTCCTAAAGATCCTTAATAGCCTACGCAACGCCGCTTCGCCGCACCGCAACAGGAGGAACAGGAGTCATCTGAAAGGATCAACGTGGGATAGACTCGCCGGATGTATTTGTATTTGTAAGCATAGTTCTTAAGAAAAGTGATTAATAATTCAAAGAAAAAATATAAATCAATGATCTAATTAGTAACCTAAGCCAGAACCGAAATACATCGAAAAAAAACCTATTCTTAAGAAAGAAGGAAAATTTTTAAATTAAGTGATAAACAACAGTAAAACTATAACAAATAAAACCCACTGCAAACGCAGTATAATATATTTCAATCTTGCGACTCCTAAGGGACCCTCCAGGATAGAAGAAAAAAAACCAGCAACTGGTTTTCAAAACAGAAAAATAAAAACGAAATAAAACAAAAGTAAAAAAAAAAATAGAATATTAAGCTACCAATCACTAATACCATTCCAATTATTCATATACCTTGCTGTTCAAGAAATTCCCTTGTAAAAAAGTGCTTCTTCATTGACCCAAAGTGTTCTATATTGTCCGAATACACACCTATATCAATTAGCAATGCCAGATAGGTTAGCAGCAGCTATGTCTAATCTCGATCTAGCCAGTAGTTCCCGACAGGCGAAACTTGGACCGTCTGTAATTAACCCCTCAACAACCACCCCAGAACTTAGGGATGTTATACTAGGGTTAATCAAAGAAGTTCTCCCGCAACAAGTAAATAACTACGGGCATGAGCATCTTACCGACATACCATTTGTAAGACCAGAAATAGGACAAGACCAAGGCAAAGTCCCCGACGTATGTCGACTAATCAAGGAATTCTCAGGTGAACGGTCTTCCTTTAATTCATGGAAAAGAAACGTCGAAAGGATCATGAATATGTTCGTAGGACAGGAAAACACGCACACGTTTTATCTAGTAACTTTAGCCATACGAACTAAGGTAGTTGGTGAGGCGGAAACAGTTCTAGAGTCTTACAATACTCCATTGAACTGGAAGGCAATTTCAAGATGTCTTACCTCACACTACGCTGATAAAAGGGACCTAAAAACTCTCGAGTATCAGATGTCATCATTGACCCAAGGTCGAATGACCATTAACGAATTCTATCAGGCTATTTACCATAATTTGTCTCTGATCCTAAACCAAATCGGAGCAACTGAGGAGTCCCCAGAGGCTATAAGGGTCTTGACAAACAACTATCGCAGCAAAGCTCTAGATGTCTTTATAAGAGGTCTTAATGGTGATTTGCCCAGACACCTAGGTATGAAAGAACCGGTTGACTTGAGTCATGCACTTCATCTATGTACTCTTTTAGAAAACCAAGAACATAGAAACCTGTTCACACCAAAGCCTAGACAACTACCCCCACCTTTACCACCTAAACAGACGATTTCCAGAATGCCTATTCCAAAACCGTTCAATAGTAATCCAAACCAATGGAGATCTTTCGACTCTAGGTTATACTATCAACCAAACAATAGACCCGTGTCCAATCATCAGAACCAACCCCCTGTGCCGCAAACATATAGACAGCAGCAACTAATACCTAACAGATCCTATCAAACACAGTTTACATCCAATGGAACTCATCAAGTTCCACCTCCTCGTCCATTCGCCCAAAAACCGGAACCCAAACCAATACCGATGGAAGTAGACTCATCTATTCAATCTAAAAGAGTAAATTACATGAACCGACCAAGCCCCAATGATTTCGTAGGCAAACGACCACCACCGCTATCTCATCCAGAGCAGGTATCCAAACACCAAAGACAGTTCCATGTAACCACAGGTGACGTTGAACTAGTACAGAAAGAGGCGGAACAAGAATCCGAATATCCCTCAGAAGTCTCAGAACAAGAATACTACGAGGCTTGGGAAAGAGACGGATCAGTCGATCTTCACGAGGAAACCTACCAAGTCGAGCACGAATATGCTTCGGAACTCGTAGACAACTCGGATATTCATTTTTTAGATTAAATAGTTCCTCGCTGCCATATTTCAACTGCATTTCGAGGAACGGTCAAAAATTTAAATTCTTAATAGATACAGGGTCAAATAAAAATTATATTCAATCTAATCTCGTCAAAAATCCCAAACCTAACATGAAGGCTTTCTTTGCGAACTCAGTAGGCGGACAAACAAAAATTTCGCACCACACTTATCTTAGTTTATTCAACTGTCCACACCAGCCGATAAAATTTTTCATACTCCCTACACTAAAGACATTCCACGGTATATTAGGGAACGATACTCTCAAATCCCTCAACGCAGTGATCGACGTCAAGAACGATGTTCTTATGATCAATGGCAATTATAGGATAAAAATAAAACAAATGGCTACCCAAGCCGTTAACAAAATCAACGTCAGAACAGATCACATGACCATAGACCAAAAGAATATCATGAACCATCTAACGAAAAGACACGCAGAACTCTTTGCAGAACCCAATGAAAAACTAACTTATACCACAGCCGTCGAAGGAGAAATTAGAACCAATTCAGACTCGGTAGTGCACAGTAAACACTACCCCTACCCAGCTTCTCTAAGATCAGAAGTCGAAAAACAAATTGACCAGTTATTAAGCGATGGCATCATAAGACCTTCACGTTCGCCTTATAACGCACCAGTCTGGATAGTTCCAAAAAAACAAGATGCATCTGGGGAAAAGAAGTATCGTATAGTTATTGACTATAGGAAGTTAAATGCCGTAACCATATCCGATCGATACCCAATTCCAGAGATCGGGGAAATCATAGCGCAATTAGGCAAAAATAAATATTTCACTGTCCTAGATCTCAAAAGCGGTTTTCACCAAATTCCGCTCAAAGCAAGAGACATAGAAAAGACAGCATTTTCAATAAATGGCGGAAAATTCGAATTCACTAGACTCCCATTCGGCTTAAAGAACTCTCCATCAATCTTTCAGAGGGCTCTCGACGACATATTGCGAGAACATGTAGGGAAACGATGTTATGTTTACATAGACGACATAATAATCTTTAGTAAATCCGAAAACGAACATAGCGAAGACCTTGAGAAAATATTTTCAACCCTTGCCAAGGCTAACATGAAGGTTCAGATCGACAAATGCGAGTTTTACAAAACCGAAGTAGACTTTCTAGGCTTCACTATTTCCGCTAACGGTGTAAAAACCAATAGTGAAAAGGTTAAAGCCATTAACAATTTCCCGATACCAAAAACTTTAAAAGATCTAAGATCGTTCTTAGGTCTCTCCAGTTATTATAGACGTTTTATTCGTGATTACGCAAAACTAGCGAAACCACTCACAACCTTACTCAGAGGAGAACATGGTCGTCTATCAAAGAACATATCCAACAAGATCAACATAACATTAGACCATAATAGTCTAGATGCCTTCAAGAAAATAAAAAACACACTAGTTTCACAAGACGTAATACTTGCCTATCCAGATTTCAAAAAAGAGTTCCAACTCACCACCGACGCTTCAAATTATGCTATAGGAGCCGTATTAGAACAAAATGGCAGACCCATTACCTTTATTTCGCGTACACTGACACAGACCGAAGAAAACTATGCCACAAATGAGAAAGAAATGTTGGCAATAGTATGGGCTCTTCAAAGTCTACGCATGTACCTTTACGGTACCTCTAGAGTCATAATCTATACTGACCACCAACCTTTAACTTTTGCACTCAGTAACAAAAACCATAATGGTAAGCTCAAAAGGTGGAAAAGTTACCTTGAAGAGTACAACCATGAGCTCCGTTACAAGCCGGGAACCTCTAATGTAGTGGCAGATGCTCTCTCTAGAAATCCAGTAGGCTCACAGATTAATAGCACCACAGCTACCATTCACAGTGACGAAAGTTCATCACATAATCTCATATCGGTCGCAGGCGCCCCAGTTAATGTATTTAAGAACCAACTTTGGCTGCTCACTTCAGGAGAAGATTCCTATAAATTTGAAATACCCTTCCCTCAATACCATAGACACATCATTAATAAGAGAGAGTATTCAGAAGAAGATCTAATAAAAATCATGAAAGAAAGATTGGATCCTAAATTAATAAATGGTTTATTTACCTCCGAACACGTAATGGGAAAAATCCAAAATATTTACCCCATTCATTTTAGTAACTATAGAATCCGATACACCCAAACTCAAGTCGAAGACGTTAAGACAGAGGTCGAGCAGACAGAAATAATTACAAAGGAACACCGCCGTGCACACAGAAATCAGATAGAAAACAAAATTCAAATCCTAAGCAAATACTTCTTTCCTGGTCTGTCAAAAAAGATCAGCAGTATCACAAAACAATGCGAAACGTGTAAGCTAGCCAAATACGATAGACATCCACAGCACGGAGAAATTCAGTCAACACCAATCCCAACTTATCCAGGAGAGATTGTTCATATAGACCTATACACAACTCAGGGAAATCTCGTATTGACAGCTATTGATAAATTTTCAAAGTATGCCCAGATAAAGTTGGTAAAATCTAAGGCAGCAGAGGATCTGAAAATCCCCTTGCGCGAAATAATCATTGCATTCGGTATACCAAAGTCTATCATAATGGACAATGAAAAAGCGCTAAACGCAGCCTCTATTAAATTTCTGCTGAAAGATCAGCTTAAAGTAGATGTCTATACGACACCACCATACGCTTCCACTAGCAACGGCCAAGTAGAAAGATTTCACTCTACAATGACCGAAATCATGCGATGCCTTAAGAAAGACGAACCCACAATAATTTTCCAAGACCTAATTTTTAAAACAGTTCAAGAATATAATCAAACAATCCATTCCACAACAAAGAAGAAACCCATAGACATATTTTTTGCTAACAAACTCATATCAAACCCTCAAGAACTACGGATAGCTAGAGAACAAGTCAGTAATGATATCAGCAAAAAACAAAAAATCGACCTTACACACCACAACCAGAAAAGACATCAAATAAGAAAATATATCGAAGGAGAAACAATTTATGTTAAAATTGATAAACGTTTAGGTTCCAAACTAACTCCGAGATACAAAAAAGAAATAGTCCTTTCCGATCATAATACTACAGTTAAGACACAGTCAGGAAGAACAGTTCACAAAAACAATATTAAAACCAAATAATTCACTTACAGATTTTTCTTGCCACTATGCCTGGATTGGCAACCATTCTAGATTACCCCATTCCCACTAATAACGATAAAAACAGGAATGCCTCAATCCAAGACGGTACATTTGTATTCATGTCCTTAACATGGAAGACTTGAAGGGTTGCATCAAACCTTGGATTCGCTAAAGACATGCTTTCCCATCATTGTATCCTTTTAGAATATGAGTTGAAAGCAATAAAACTGTTTGCGGCTTGACCACCAAAGAGCGATTAGATCTTAGACGCTTGGGAACAGCATGGATTGCCCAAGCGATCATGACATTCTAACAGCCAAAATAAACGAACAATTGGAAAACAATAATAGACAAGTAATCATTAATAATCAATTAAGCACTAGAATAAACGAGTTAAGCAGAATCACCAATTCCATAATTAAAACTACAGCAGAAAATTCAGACGTTAAAGAAAAGTTCATATCAATACTAAAATACCGATTACAACTATTTAAGAATGATCTAAATAATCTTATTAATGCAATAGGTTGGGCAAAAACAAATACGGTAAACTCTATTATATTATCGGAAGCAGAAGTCAGCAGAATAGAAACTATACTAGAAAACGATGAAGAAATGTTTAATAATATTGAAGAAATTTTAGAATTTGCAAAAATAAAGATTGCATCCAATGGCAAGAACATGTTATACATGGTAAATATACCTCTAATTAGCAGAGATCATTGTACTTCCATGATTATAAAAGCCGTTAAAATAAATAATATTATTAACGATCTAAAATACGAAAACATTGTAATTTGCAATAAAACAATATATGCCCAAATACAAGAATGCGAAACTCATAATGATAAGACCATTTGTAATCGAAATAATATTCTTAATATAAGTAACGACTCTTGCATAACACCGCTCCTACAACACCAAAAACCCAAATGTAAGTTCATCAACAACCAGCACATTCCAAATCATCAGGAGATAGTGCCCGGCACTATCCTACTTAACGACTACAAAGGGACAATCAAGATCAACGGTAAAGAAATGGAATTGGAAGGGACGTACCTCATACAGTTCCAGAACTCAACAATTATCGTCGACAACGATAGGTACGAAATAGTCGAAGCCAAATACGCTGAAGCGACCCCTCCACTTTTCCAGATGATGGCGGAAAAAACTTTAACGGAAGAAGTCCTCTCACTACAAATGCTGAAGGAAGTAAATATCAACAACACCCTGAAGCTGGACACGCTAAGATCAGCGAATTCCCAGGCTAACATCATCAGCCTTACACTTTCCGGCAGTTTATTGATAATATTGGTATGGAGACAAAAGTCTTCAATAGAACGCCAAAATACTGCAGAAGCTCAAAAAAACGAAGCTACCAACGAGGGAACGCAGAGACGTTTTTACATTGCGTCCGAGGACGTCCGCGCTTAAAGGGGGAGGAGTTAACAACAACAATTATTAAAACAAAATATGGCTAAGTGCACAAGTACTCAAAATGCACTCAGCCAAGCTTGCATCACGCTGCAGCGCATGCACCACACCCGGCACGCGCGCCTGGTCAGCACCATTTCACCGCGGGTCACCAGAGCAACGAACTCTTGGGAGACTTCCGCTACAATCGCCACCGTGGGATTGTCACCCCACCACTTGGGGTATGTGACACCCAAAAAGCACCGTCAGCATCAGCAGCGGTAGCAGCGACAGCAATGGGAACGCCAGCAGCAACGTCAGCGGCAGCAACAGCAGCAGAGTCGTCATTATTAATTTCTTTAGATTGTTTAAGTTAGTCTTAATTTGACCATTAATAAAAGCACTAGCTTTTTTTTAAATAAATCCCTACAAGATTTATTAATTCATGTATAAACTATGGTTGAAAGAGAAAAAAATTGCAGGGAAATCGTTTTTTAGTAGAAAATTGACGATTTTGTCAACTTTGAAGAACAATAATTTTCTAAAAATCACCCAATTTAAAAAATTTTTGGAATTTCGTTTTATTTTATCGAACATAGTTTGAAAATGCATTCAAATTTTTTACTTTTGCAACTTGTTAATTTTTGACTATTTTTGGCCATTTTTGGATTCCTTTATCAACTATAAGAAGTCATAACTTTCCCAAAAATCAGCCGATTTTCAAAATTTTTGCATTTCTGAAACACGCTTTAATCCTTTTTTCAACTAGCAATTAATATTCTTTACATATAGAAACTATGTGTGAAGGAGAAAGAAATTGCAGTGAAATCGTTTTTTAGTAAAAATTGACGATTTTGTCAACTTTGAAGAACAATAATTTTGCTAAAAATCACCCAATTTAAACAATTTTTGCAATTCTGTTTATGGTATCGAACATAATTTGAAAATGCATTCAAATTTTGTACTTTTGAAACTTTTTAATTTTTGACTATTTTTGGCCATTTTTGGATTCCTTTATCAACTATAAGAAGTCATAACTTTCCCAAAAATCAGCCGATTTTCAAAATTTTTACATTTCTGAAAAACGCTTTAATCCTTCTTTCAATTAGCAATTAAAATTCTTTACATATAGAAACTATGTGTGAAGGAGAAAGAAATTGCAGTGAAATCGTTTTTTAGTAAAAATTAACGATTTTGTCAACTTTGAAGAGCAATAACTTTGCTAAAAATCACCCAATTTTTAAAGTTTGTACATTTCTGTTTATGGTATCGAACATAGTTTGAAAATGCATAAAAATTTTTTACATTTGAGACTTTTGAATTTTCGACTATTTTTGGCCATTTTTGGATTCCTTTATTAACTTTAAGAAGTCATAACTTTTCCAAAAATCAGACAATTTTCAAAATTTTTACATTTCTGAAAACGCTTTAATAATTTTTTCAAATAGCATTTAAAATTCTTTACATATAGAAACTGTGGTTCAAAGAGAAAGAAATTGCAGTCAAATCGTTTTTTAGTAAAAATTGACGATTTTGTCAACTTTGAAGAGCAATAACTTTGCTAAAAATCTCCCAATTTTTAAAATTTGTACATTTCTGTTTATGGTATCGAACATAGTTTGAAAATGCATAAAAATTTTTTACATTTGAAACTTTTGAATTTTCGACTATTTTTGGCCATTTTTGGATACCTTTATTAACTTTAAGAAGTCATAACTTTTCCAAAATCAGCCGATTTTCAAAATTTTTACATTTTTGAAAAACGTTTTCATCCTGTTTTCAACTAGCAGTTAAAATTCTTTACATGTATAAACTATGGTTGAAAGGGAAAAAAGTTGCAGGGAAATCGTTTTTTAGTAGAAAATTGACGATTTTGTCAACTTTGAAGAACAATAATTTTGCTAAAAATCACCCAATTTAAAAAATTTTTGCATTTCTGTTTATGGTATCAAACATAATTTGAAAATGCATTCAAATTTTTTACTTTTGAAACTTTTTAATTTTTGACTATTTTCGGCCATTTTTGGATTCCTTTATCAACTATAAGAAGTCATAACTTTCCCAAAAATCAGCCGATTTTCAAAATTTTTACATTTCTGAAAAACGCTTTAATCCTTCTTTCAATTAGCAATTAAAATTCTTTACATATAGAAACTATGTGTGAAGGAGAAAGAAATTGCAGTGAAATCGTTTTTAAGTAAAAATTGACGATTTTGTCAACTTTGAAGAGCAATAACTTTGCTAAAAATCTCCCAATTTTTAAAATTTGTACATTTCTGTTTATGGTATCGAACATAGTTTGAAAATGCATAAAAATCTCCCAATTTTTAAAATTTGTACATTTCTGTTTATGGTATCGAACATAGTTTGAAAATGCATAAAAATTGTTTACATTTGAATCTTTTGAATTTTCGACTATTTTTGGCCATTTTTGATTCCTTTATTAACTTTAAGAAGTCATAACTTTTCCAAAAAATCAGACAATTTTCAAAATTTTTACATTTCTGAAATTGCTTTAATCATTTTTTCAAATAGCATTTAAAATTTTTTACATATAGAAACTGTGGTTCAAAGAGAAAGAAATTGCAGTGAAATCGTTTTTTTAGTAGAAAATTGACGATTTTGTCAACTTTGAAGAGCAATAACTTTGCTAAAAATCTCCCAATTTTTAAATTTTGTACATTTCTGTTTATGATATCGAACATAGTTTGAAAATGCATTAAAATTTTTTACATTTCAAACTTTTGAATTTTCGACTATTTTTGGCCATTTTTGGATTCCTTTATCAACTTAAAGAAGTCATAACTTTTCCAAAAATGAGCCGATTTTCAAAATTTTACATTTTTGAAAAACGTTTTCATACTTTTTACAACTAGCAGTTAAAATTATTTACATTTATAAACTATTGTTGAAAGAGAAAGAAATTGCAGTGAAATCGTTTTTTATTAGAAATTTGACGATTTTGTCACCTTTGAAGAGCAATAACTTTGCTAAAAATCTCCCAATTTTTAAAATTTGTACATTTCTGTTTATGGTATCGAACATAGTTTGAAAATGCATTAAAATTTTTACATTTGAATCTTTTGAATTTTCCACTGTTTTTGGCCATTTTTGATTCCTTTATCAACTTTAAGAAGTCATAACTTTTCCAAAAATGAGCCGATTTTCCAAATTTTACATTTTTGAAAAACGTTTGCATACTTTTTACAACTAGCAGTTAAAATTATTTACATGTATAAACTGTGGTTCAAAGAGAAAGAAATTGCAGTGAAATCGTTTTTTATTAGAAATTTGACGATTTTGTTAACTTTGAAAAGCAATAACTTTGCTAAAAATCAGCCAAATTTTAAATTTCTGCATATCTGTTTATGGTATCGAACATAGTTTGAATCTGCATTAAAATATTTACTTTTGAAAGATATTATTTTTTGACTATTTTTTGCCATTTTTGTATTCGTTTATCAACTTTGAGAAGTCATAACTTTTCCAAAAATGAGCCGATTTTCAAAATTTTTACATTTTTGAAAAACGTTTTCATCATTTTTTCAACTAGTAGTTAAAATTCTTTACATGTATAAACTATGGTTGAAAGAGAAAGAAATTGCAGGGAAATCGTTTTTTAGTAGAAAATTTACGATTTTGTCAACTTTGAAGAACAATAATTTTGCTAAAAATCACCCAATTTTTAAATTTTTTGCATTTCTGTTTATGGTATCGAACATAGTTTGAAAATGCATAAAAGTTTTTTACTTTTAAAACATTTTAATTTTGACTATTTTTGGCCATTTTTGGATTCCTTTATCAACTTTAAGAAGTCATAACTTTTCCAAAAATCAGCCAATTTTCAAAATTTTTACATATCTGAAAAACGCTTTAATACTTTTTTCAACTAGCACTTAAAATTCTTTACATATAGAAACTGTGGTTCAAAGAGAAAGAAATTGCAGTGAAATCGTTTTTTAGTAGAAAATTGACGATTTTGTCAACTTTGAAGAGCAATAACTTTGCTAAAAATCTCCCAACTTTTAAAATTTGTACATTTCTGTTTATGGTTTCGAACATAGTTTGAAAATGCATTAAAATTTTTTACATTTCAAACTTTTGAATTTTCGACTATTTTTGGCCATTTTTGGATTCCTTTATCAACTTTAAGAAGTCATAACTTTTCCAAAAATTAGCCGATTTTCAAAATTTTACATTTTTGAAAAACGTTTTCATCCTTTTTTCAACTAGCAGTTAAAATTCTTTACATGTGTAAACTATGTGTGAAAGAGAAAAAAATTGCAGGGAAATCGTTTTTTAGTAGAAAATTGACGATTTTGTCAACTTTGAAGAACAATAATTTTGCTAAAAATCACCCAATTTAAAAAATTTTTGCATTTCTGTTTATGGTATCGAACATAGTTTGAATATGCATAACAGTTTTTTACTCTTGCAACTTTTAATTTTTGACTATTCTTTGCCATTTTTGGATTCCTTTATCAACTTTAAGTAGTCAAAACTTTTCCAAAAATCAGCCGATTTTCAAAATTTTTACATTTCTGAAAAACGCTTTAATCCTTTATTCAAGTAGCAATTAATATTCTTTACATATAGAAACTATGTGTGAAAGAGAAAGAAAGTTGCAGGGAAATCGTTTTTTAGTAGAAAATTGACGATTTTGTCAACTTTGAAGAGCAATAACTTTGCTAAAAATCATCCAATTTTTAAAATTTTTGCATTTCTGTTTATGATATCGAACATAGTTTGAATCTGCATTAAAATTTTTTACTTTTGAAACATTTTATTTTTTTTCTATTTTTTGCCATTTTTGTATTCCTTTATCAACTTTAAGAAGTCATAACATTTCCAAAAATGAGCCGATTTTCAAAATTTTTATATTTTTGAAAAAACGTTTTCATCCTTTTTTCAACTAGCAGTTAAAATTTTTTGCATGTAGAAACTATGGTTGAAAGAGAAAGAAATTGCAGTGAAATCGTTTTTAAGTAGAAAATTGACGATTTTGTCAACTTTGAAGAGCAAAAAGTTTGCTAAAAATCACCCAATTTTTTAAATTTTTGCATTTCTGTTTATGATATCGAACATAGTTTGAATCTGCATTAAAATTTCTTACTTTTGAAACATATTATTTTTTGACTATTTTTGGCCATTTTTGAATTCCTTTATCAACTTTAAGTAGTCAAAACTTTTCCAAAAATCAGCCAATTTTCAAAATTTTTACATTTCTGAAAAACGCTTTAATCATTTTTTCAAATAGCAGTTAAAATTCTTTACATACAGAAACTATGTTTGAAAGAGAAAGAAATTGCAGTGAAATCGTTTTTTAGTAGAAAATTGACGATTTTGTAAATTTGAAGAGCAATAACTTTGCTAAAAATCACACAATTTTTAAAATTTGTACATTTCTGTTTATGGTATCGAACATAGTTTGAAAATGCATTAAAATTTTTTACATTTGAAACTTTTGAATTTTTGACTATTTTTGGCCATTTTTGGATTCCTTTATCAACTTTAAGAAGTCATAACTTTTCCAAAAATCAGTCAATTTTCAAAATTTTTTCATTTTTGTAAAACGTTTTCATCCTTTTTTCAACTAGCAGTTAAAATTCTTTACATGTGTAAACTATGGTTGAATGAGAAAGAAATTGCAGGGAAATCGTTTTTTAGTAAAAAATTGACGATTTTGTCAACTTTGAAGAACAATAATTATGGTAAAAATTACCCAATTTTAAAAATTTTTGCATATTTGTTTATGGTATAGAACAGTTTGAATCTGCATTAAAATTTTTTACTTTTGCAACTTTTTAAATTTTGACTATTTTTGGCTATTTTTGGATTCCTTTATCAACTTTAAGAAGTCATAACTTTTCCAAAAATCAGCCAATTTTCAAAATGTTTTCATTTCTGAAAAACGTTTTCATCCTTTTTTCAACTAGCAGTTAAAATTCTTTACATGTGTAAACTATGGTTGAAAGAGAAAGAAATTTCAGTGAAATCGTTTTTTAGTAGAAAATTGACGATTTTGTCAACTTTGAAGAGCAATAACTTTGCTAAAAATCTCCCAATTTTTAAAATTTTTGCATATCTGTTTATGGTATCGAACATAGTTTGAATCTGCATTAGAATTTTTTACTTTTGCAACTTTTTAATTTTTGACTATTTTTGGCCATTTTTGGATTCCTTTATCAACTATAAGAAGTCATAACTTTTCCAAAAATCAGCCGATTTTCAAAATTTTTACATTTCTGAAAACGCTTTAATCCTTTTTACAAATAGCATTTAAAATTCTTTACATATAGAAACTGTGGTTCAAAGAGAAAGAAATTGCAGTGAAATCGTTTTTTAGTAGAACATTGACGATTTTGTAAACTTTGAAGAGCAATAACTTTGCTAAAAATCAATACAATTTTTCAAATTTTTGCATTTCTGTTTATGGTATCGAACATAGTTTGAATCTGCATTAAAATTTTTTACTTTTGAAACATTTTATTTTTCGACTATTCTTTGCCATTTTTGGATTCCTTTATCAACTTTAAGAAGTCATAACTTTTCCAAAAATCAGCCGATTTTCAAAATTTTTACATTTCTGAAAAACGCTTTAATCCTTTTACAAATAGCATTTAAAATTCTTTACATATAGAAACTGTGGTTCAAAGAGAAAGAAATTGCAGTGAAATCGTTTTTTAGTAGAAAATTGAAGATTTTGTCAACTTTGAAGAGCGATAACTTTGCTAAAAATCTCCCAATTTTTAAAATTTGTACATTTCTGTTTATGGTATCGAACATAGTTTGAATTTGCATTAAAATTTTTTACATTTGAAACTTTTGAATTTTTGACTATTTTTGGCCATAGTTGGATTCCTTTATCAACTTTAAGAAGTCATAACTTTTCCAAAATTCAGGCAATTTAATAATTTATACATTTCTGAAAAACGCTTTAATCCTTTTTACAAATAGCATTTAAAATTCTTTACATATAGAAACTATGTGTGAAAGAGAAAGAAATTTCAGTGAAATCGTTTTTTAGTAGAAAATTGACGATTTTGTCAACTTTGAAGAGCAATAACTTTGCTAAAAATCTCCCAATTTTTAAAATTTTTGCATATCTGTTTATGGTATCGAACATAGTTTGAATCTGCATTAGAATTTTTTACTTTTGCAACTTTTTAATTTTTGACTATTTTTGGCCATTTTTGGATTCCTTTATCAACTTTAAGAAGCCATAACTTTTCCAAAAATCAGCCGATTTTCAAAATTTTTACATATCTGAAAACGCTTTAATCATTTCTTCAAATAGCATTTAAAACTCTTTACATATAGAAACTATGTGTGAAAGAGAAAGAAATTGCAGGGAAATCGTTTTTTAGTAGATAATTGACGATTTTGTCAACTTTGAAGAACAATAATTTTGCTAAAAATCACCCAATTTTTAAAATTTTTGCAATTCTGTTTATGGTATCGAACATAGTTTGAAAATGCATAAAAGTTTTTTACTTTTGAAACATTTTAATTTTTGACTATTTTTGGCCATTTTTGGATTCCTTTATCAACTTTAAGAAGTCATAACTTTTCCAAAAATGAGCCGATTTTGAAAATTTTTACATTTTTGAAAAACGTTTTCATCCTTTTTTCAACTAGCAGTTAAAATTCTTTGCATATAGAAACTATGGATGAAAGAGAAAGAAATTGCGTGAAATCGTTTTTTAGTAGAAAATTGACGATTTTGTCAACTTTGAAGAGCAATAACTTTGCTAAAAATCACCCAATTTTTTAAATTTTTGCATATTTGTTTATGGTATCGATTATAGTTTAAATCTGCATTAAAATTTTTTACTTTTGCAACTTTTTCATTTTTGAATTCATAACTTTTCCAAAAATCAGCCGATTTTCAAAATTTTTACATTTTTGAAAAACATTTTCATCCTTTTTTCAACTAGCAGTTAAAATTCTTTACATGTATAAACTATGGTTGAAAGAGAAAGAAACTGCAGTGAAATCGTTTTTTGTAGAAAATTGACGATTTTGTCAACTTTGAAGAACAATAATTTTGCTAAAAATCACCCAATTTTTAAAATTTTTGCAATTCTGTTTATGGTATCAACATAGTTTGAAAATGCATAAAAGTTTTTTACTTTTGAAACATTTTATTTTTTGACAATTTTTGGCCATTTTTGGATTCCTTTATCAACTTTAAGAAGTCATAACTTTCCAAAAATCACCCAATTTTTTAAATTTTTACATTTCTGTTTATGGTATCGAACATAGTTTGAATCTGCATTAAAGATTTTTACTTTAGAATCTTTTAAACTTTCGACTATTTTCGGCCATTTTTGGATTCCTTTATCAACTTTAAGAAGTCATAACTTCTCCAAAAATCACCCAATTTTTAAAATGTTTACATTTCTGTTTATGGTATCGAACATAGTTTGAATCTGCATTAAAGATTTTTACTTTAGAATCTTTTACACTTTCGACTATTTTTGGCCATTTTTTGATTCCTTTATCAACACTAAGAAGTCATAACTTTTCCAAAAATCAGCCGATTTTCGAAATTTTTACATTTCCGAAAAACGCTTTAATCATTTTTTCGAATAGCATTTAAAATTCTTTACATATAGAAACTATGTGTGAAAGAGAAAGAAATTGCAGTGAAATAGTTTTTTAGTAGAAAATTGACGATTTTGTCAACTTTGAAGAGCAATAACTTTGCTAAAAATCACCCAATTTTTGGCCATTTTTGGATTCCTTTATCAACTTTAAGAAGTCATTACTTTTCCAAAAATCAGCCAATTTTCAAAATTTTTACATTTTTGAAAAACGCTTTAATCCTTTTATTAACTAGCACTAAAAATTTTTTACATATAGAAACTATAGATGAAAGAGAAAGAAATTGCGTGAAATCGTTTTTTAGTAGAAAATTGACGATTTTGTCAACTTTGAAGAGCAATAACTTTGCTAAAAATCACCCAATTTTTAAAATTTTTGCATATTTGTTTATGGTATCGATTATAGTTTAAATCTGCATTAAATTTTTTTACTTTTGCAACTTTTTCATTTTTGACTATTTTTTGCCATTTTTGGATTCCTTTATCAACTTTAAGAAGTCATAACTTTTCCAAAAATCAGCCGATTTTCAAAATTTTTACATTATTGAAAAACGTTTTCATCCTTTTTTCAACTAGCAGTTAAAATTCTTTACATGTATAAACTATGATTGAAAGAGAAAGAAACTGCACTGAAATCGTTTTTTAGTAGAAAATTGACGATTTTGTCAACTTTGAAGAACAATAATTTTCTAAAAATCACCCAATTTAAAAAATTTTTGGAATTTCGTTTTATTTTATCGAACATAGTTTGAAAATGCATAAAAGTTTTTTACTTTTGAAACATTTTAATTTTTGACAATTTTTGGCCATTTTTGGATTCCTTTATCAACTTTAAGAAGTCATAACTTTCCAAAAATCAACCAATTTTTTAAATTTTTACATTTCTGTTTATGGTATCGAACATAGTTTGAATCTGCATTAAAGATTTTTACTTTAGAATCTTTTAAACTTTCGACTATTTTCGGCCATTTTTGGATTCCTTTATCAACTTTAAGAAGTCATAACTTTTGCAAAAATCAGCCGATTTTCAAAATTTTTATATTTTTGTAAAGCGTTTTAATCCTTTTATAAATAGCATTTAAAATTCTTTACATATAGAAACTATGGATGAAAGAGAAAGAAATTGCGTGAAATCGTTTTTTAGTAGAAAATTGACGATTTTGTCAACTTTGAAGAGCAATAACTTTGCTAAAAATCACCCAATTTTTAAAATTTTTGCATATTTGTTTATGGTATCGATTATAGTTTAAATCTGCATTAAAATTATTTACTTTTGCAACTTTTTCATTTTTGACTATTTTTTGCCATTTTTGGATTCCTTTATCAAGTTTAAAAAGTCATAACTTTTCCAAAAATCAGCCGATTTTCAAAATTTTTACATTTTTGAAAAACGTTTTCATCCTTTTTTCAACTAGCAGTTAAAATTCTTTACATGTATAAACTATGGTTGAAAGAGAAAGAAACTGCAGTGAAATCGTTTTTTAGTAGAAAATTGACGATTTTGTCAACTTTGAAGAACAATAATTTTCTAAAAATCACCCAATTTAAAAAATTTTTGGAATTTCGTTTTATTTTATCGAACATAATTTGAAAATGCATAAAAGTTTTTTACTTTTGAAACATTTTAATTTTTGACAATTTTTGGCCATTTTTGGATTCCTTTATCAACTTTAAGAAGTCATAACTTTCCAAAAATCACCCAATTTTTTAAATTTTTACATTTCTGTTTATGGTATCGAACATAGTTTGAATCTGCATTAAAGATTTTTACTTTAGAATCTTTTAAACTTTCGACTATTTTCGGCCATTTTTGGATTCCTTTATCAACTTTAAGAAGTCATAACTTTTGCAAAAATCAGCCGATTTTCAAAATTTTTACATTTTTGTATAGCGCTTTAATCCTTTCATAAAAAGCATTTAAAATTCTTTACATATAGAAACTATGTGTGACAGAGAAAGAAATTGCCGTGAAATCGTTTTTAGTAAAAAATTGACGATTTTGTCTACTTTGAAGAGCAATAACTTTGCAAAAATCACCCAATTTTAAAAATTTTCGCATTTCTGTTTAAGGTATCGAACACAGTTTGATTCGGTATTAAAATTTTTTACTTTTGAAACTTTTTAATTTTTGACTACTTTTGGCCATTTTTTGATTCCTTTATCAACACTAAGAAGTCATAACTTTTCCAAAAATCAGCCGATTTTCAAAATTTTTACATTTCTGAAAAACGCTTTAATCATTTTTTCAAATAGCATTTAAAATTCTTTACATATAGAAACTATGTGAAAGAGAAAGAAATTGCAGTGAAATCGTTTTTTAGTAAAAAATTGACGATTTTGTCTACTTTAAAGAGCAATAACTTTGCTAAAATTCACCCAATTTTAAAAATTTTCGCATTTCTGTTTAAGGTATCGAACACAGTTTGAGTCGGCATTAAAATTTTTTACTTTTGAAACTTTTTAATTTTTGACTATTTTTGGCCATTTTTGGATTCCTTTATCAACACTAAGAAGTCATAACTTTTCCAAAAATCAGCCGATTTTCAAAATTTTTACATTTCTGAAAAACGCTTTAATCATTTTTTCAAATAGCATTTAAAATTCTTTACATATAGAAACTATGTGTGAAAGAGAAAGAAATTGCAGTGAAATCGTTTTTTAGTAAAAAAATTGACGATTTAGTCTACTTTCAAGAGCAATAACTTTGCTAAAAATCACCCAATTTTTGGCCATTTTTGGATTCCTTTATCAACTTTAAGAAGTCATAACTTTTTCAAAAATCAGCCAATTTTCAAAATTTTTACATTTTTGAAAAACGCTTTAATTTTTGGCCATTTTTGGATTCCTTTATCAACTTTAAGAAGTCATAACTTTCCAAAAATCACCCAATTTTTTAAATTTTTACATTTCTGTTTATGGTATCGAACATAGTTTGAATCTGCATTAAAGATTTTTACTTTAGAATCTTTTAAACTTTCGACTATTTTCGGCCATTTTTGGATTCCTTTATCAACTTTAAGAAGTCATAACTTTTGCAAAAATCAGCCGATTTTCAAAATTTTTATATTTTTGTAAAGCGTTTTAATCCTTTTATAAATAGCATTTAAAATTCTTTACATATAGAAACTATGGATGAAAGAGAAAGAAATTGCGTGAAATCGTTTTTTAGTAGAAAATTGACGATTTTGTCAACTTTGAAGAACAATAATTTTCTAAAAATCACCCAATTTAAAAAATTTTTGGAATTTCGTTTTATTTTATCGAACATAATTTGAAAATGCATAAAAGTTTTTTACTTTTGAAACATTTTAATTTTTGACAATTTTTGGCCATTTTTGATTCCTTTATCAACTTTAAGAAGTCATAACTTTCCAAAATCACCCAATTTTTTAAATTTTTACATTTCTGTTTATGGTATCGAACATAGTTTGAATCTGCATTAAAGATTTTTACTTTAGAATCTTTTAAACTTTCGACTATTTTCGGCCATTTTTGGATTCCTTTATCAACTTTAAGAAGTCATAACTTTTGCAAAAATCAGCCGATTTTCAAAATTTTTACATTTTTGTAAAGCGCTTTAATCCTTTCATAAAAAGCATTTAAAATTCTTTACATATAGAAACTATGTGTGACAGAGAAAGAAATTGCCGTGAAATCGTTTTTTAGTAAAAAATTGACGATTTTGTCTACTTTGAAGAGCAATAACTTTGCCAAAAATCACCCAATTTTAAAAATTTTCGCATTTCTGTTTAAGGTATCGAACACAGTTTGATTCGGCATTAAAATTTTTTACTTTTGAAACTTTTTAATTTTTGACTACTTTTGGCCATTTTTTGATTCCTTTATCAACACTAAGAAGTCATAACTTTTCCAAAAAATCAGCCGATTTTCAAAATTTTTACATTTCTGAAAAACGCTTTAATCATTTTTTCAAATAGCATTTAAAATTCTTTACATATAGAAACTATGTGTGAAAGAGAAAGAAATTGCAGTGAAATCGTTTTTTAGTAAAAAATTGACGATTTTGTCTACTTTAAAGAGCAATAACTTTGCTAAAATTCACCCAATTTTAAAAATTTTCGCATTTCTGTTTAAGGTATCGAACACAGTTTGAGTCGGCATTAAAATTTTTTACTTTTGAAACTTTTTAATTTTTGACTATTTTTGGCCATTTTTGGATTCCTTTATCAACACTAAGAAGTCATAACTTTTCCAAAAATCAGCCGATTTTCAAAATTTTTACATTTCTGAAAAACGCTTTAATCATTTTTTCAAATAGCATTTAAAATTCTTTACATATAGAAACTATGTGTGAAAGAGAAAGAAATTGCAGTGAAATCGTTTTTTAGTAAAAAAATTGACGATTTAGTCTACTTTCAGGAGCAATAACTTTGCTAAAAATCACCCAATTTTTGGCCATTTTTGGATTCCTTTATCAACTTTAAGAAGTCATAACTTTTCCAAAATCAGCCAATTTTTAAAATTTTTACATTTTTGAAAAACGCTTTAATCCTTTTATTAAATAGCACTAAAAATTCTTTATATATAGAAACTATGGATGAAAGAGAAAGAAATTTCAGTGAAATCGTTTTTTAGTAGAAAATTGACGATTTTGTCAACTTTGAAGAGCAATAACTTTGCTAAAAATCACCCAATTTTAATAAAATTTTTGCATATTTGTTTATGGTATCGATTATAGTTTGAATCTGCATTAAAATTTTTTTTTGGAAATTTGGAATTTTTGATTATTTTTTGGGCATTTTTGGATTCCTTTATCAACTTTAAGAAGTCATAACTTTTCCAAAAATGAGCCGGTTTTCAAAATTTTTACATTTCTGAAAAACGTTTTCATCCTTTTTCAACTAGCAGTTATAATTCTTTACATGTATAAACTATGGTTGAAAGAGAAAAAATTGCAGGGAAATCGTTTTTAGTAGAAAATTGACGATTTTGTCAACTTTGAAGAACAATAATTTTGCTAAAAATCACCCAATTTTTTAAATTTTTGGAATTTCGTTTTATTTTATCGAACATAGTTTGAAAATGCATAAAAGTTTTTTACTTTTGAAACATTTTAATTTTTGACTATTTTGGCCATTTTTGGATTCCTTTATCAACTTTAAGAAGTCATAACTTTCCAAAAATCACCCAATTTTTTAAATTTTTACATTTCTGTTTATGGTATCGAACATAGTTTGAAAATGCATTAAAAGTTTTTACTTTTGAAACATTTTAATTTTTGACTATTTTTGGCCATTTTTGGATTCCTTTATCAACTTTAAGAAGTCATAACTTTTCCGAAAATCAGTCAATTTTAAAAATTTTTACATTTCTGAAAAACGCTTTAATTTTTTTTCAACTAGCAATTAATATTCTTTACATATAGAAACTATGTGAAAGAGAAGGAAATTGCAGTGAAATCGTTTCTTAGTAGAAAATTGACGATTTTGTCAACTTTAAAAGCAATAACTTTGCTAAAAATCTCCCAATTTTTAAAATTTGTACATTTCGGTTTATGGTATCGAACATAGTTTGAAAATGCATTAAAAGTTTTTACTTTTGAAACATTTTAATTTTTGACTATTTTTGGCCATTTTTTGGATTCCTTTATCAACTTTAAGATGTCATAACTTTTCCAAAAATCAGCCAATTTTCAAAATTTTTACATTTCTGAAAAACGCCTTAATCATTTTTCAAATAGCATTTAAAATTCTTTACATATAGAAACTGTGGTTTAAAGAGAAAGAAATTGCAGTGAAATCGTTTTTTAGTAGAAAATTGACGATTTTGTCAACTTTGAAGAACAATAATTTTGCTAAAAATCACCCAATTTTTTAAATTTTTGCAATTCTGTTTATGGTATCGAACATAGTTTGAAAATACATAAAGTTTTTTACTTTTGAAACATTTTAATTTTGACTATTTTTTGCCATTTTTGTATTCCTTTATCAACTTTAAGAAGTCATAACTTTTCCAAAAATCAGCCGATTTTCAAAATTTTTACATTTTTTGAAAAACGTTTTCATCCTTTTACAATTAGCAGTTAAAATTCTCTACATGTAGAAAGTATGGTTGAAAGAGAAAGAAATTGCAGGGAAATCGTTTTTTAGGGAGAAAATTGACGATTTTGTCAACTTTGAAGAACAAGAATTTTGCTAAAAATCACCCAATTTTTAAAATTTTTCCATTCTGTTTATGGTATCGAACATAGTTTGAAAATGCATAAAACTTTTTACTTTTGAAACATTTTAATTTTTTGACTATTTTTGGCCATTTTTGGATTTCTTTATCAACTTTAAGAAGTCATAACTTTCCAAAAATCACCCAATTTTTACATTTCTGTTTATGGTATCGAACATAGTTTGAATCAGCATTAAAGAATTTTACTTTAGAAACTTTTAAATTTTCGACTCTTTCGGCCATTTTTGGATTCTTTTATCAACTTTAAGAAGTCATAACTTTTGCAAAAATCAGCCGATTTTCAAAATTTTTGCATTTCTGAAATAGCGTTTTAATCCTTTTTCCAAATAGCAATTAATATTCTTTACATATAGAAACTATGTGTGAAAGAGAAAGAAATTGCCAGTGAAATCGTTTCTTAGTAGAAAATTGACGATTTGTCAACTTTAAAGAGCAATAACTTTGTTAAAAATCACCCAATTTTTTAAATTTTTGAATTTCTGTTTATGATATCGAACATAGTTTGAATCTGCATTAAAATTTTTTACTTTTGCAACTTTTAATTTTTGACTATTCTTTGCCATTTTTTGATTCCTTTATCAACTTTAAGAAGTCATAACTTTTCCAAAAATTAGCCAATTTTCAAAATTTTAACATTTCTGAAAAACGCTTTAATCCTTTATTCAACTAGCAATTAATATTCTTTACATATAGAAACTATGGATGAAAGAGAGAGAAATTGCAGTGAAATCGTTTTTTAGTAGAAAATTGACGATTTTGTAAATTTGAAGAGCAATAACTTTGCTAAAAATCACACGATTTTTAAAATTTTTGCATTTCTGTTTATGGTATCGAACATAGTTTGAATCTGCATTAAAATTTTTTACTTTTGCAACTTTTTAATTTTTGACTATTCTTTGCCATTTTTGGATTCCTTTATCAACTTTAAGAAGTCATAACTTTCCAAAAATTAGCCAATTTTCAAAATTTTTACATTTCTGAAAACGCTTTTAATCCTTTATTCAACTAGCAATTAATATTCTTTACATATAGAAACTATGGATGAAAGAGAAAGAAATTGCAGTGAAATCGTTTTTTAGTAGAAAATTGACGATTTTGTCAACTTTGAAGAGCAACACTTTGCTAAAAATCACCCAATTTTTAAAATTTGTACATTTCTGTTTATGACATCGAACATAGTTTGAAGCTGCATTAAATTTTTTACTTTTTGAAACATTTTATTTTTTGACTATTTTTTGCCATTTTTGTATTCCTTTATCAACTTTAAGAAGTCATAACTTTTTCAAAATGAGCCAATTTTCAAAATTTTTACAAATCTGAAAAACGCTTTAATCATTTTTTCCAATAGAATTTAAAATTCTTTACATATAGAAACTATGTGGAAAGAGGAAGAAATTGCAGTAAAATCGTTTTTTAGTAGAAAATTGACGATTTTGTCAACTTTGAAGAACAATAATTTTGCTCAAAATCACCCAATTTTTTAAATTTTGCAATTCTGTTTATGGTATCGAACATAGTTTGAATCTGCATTAAAGATTTTTACTTTAGAATCTTTTAAACTTTCGACTATTTTCGGCCATTTTTGGATTCCTTTATCAACTTTAAGAAGTCATAACTTTTGCAAAAATCAGCCGATTTTCAAAATTTTATATTTTTGTAAAGCGTTTTAATCCTTTATAAATAGCATTTAAAATTCTTTACATATAGAAACTATGGATGAAAGAGAAAGAAATTGCGTGAAATCGTTTTTTTAGTAGAAAATTGACGATTTTGTCAACTTTGAAGAACAATAATTTTCTAAAAATCACCCAATTTAAAAAATTTTGGAATTTCGTTTTATTTTATCGAACATAATTTGAAAATGCATAAAAGTTTTTTACTTTTGAAACATTTTAATTTTTGACAATTTTTGGCCATTTTTGGATTCCTTTATCAACTTTAAGAAGTCATAACTTTCCAAAAATCACCCAATTTTTTAAATTTTTACATTTCTGTTTATGGTATCGAACATAGTTTGAATCTGCATTAAAGATTTTTACTTTAGAATCTTTTAAACTTTCGACTATTTTCGGCCATTTTTGGATTCCTTTATCAACTTTAAGAAGTCATAACTTTTGCAAAAATCAGCCGATTTTCAAAATTTTTACATTTTTGTAAAGCGCTTTAATCCTTTCATAAAAAGCATTTAAAATTCTTTACATATAGAAACTATGTGTGACAGAGAAAGAAATTGCCGTGAAATCGTTTTTTAGTAAAAAATTGACGATTTTGTCTACTTTGAAGAGCAATAACTTTGCCAAAAATCACCCAATTTTAAAAATTTTCGCATTTCTGTTTAAGGTATCGAACACAGTTTGAGTCGGCATTAAAATTTTTTACTTTTGAAACTTTTTAATTTTTGACTATTTTTGGCCATTTTTGGATTCCTTTATCAACACTAAGAAGTCATAACTTTTCCAAAAATCAGCCGATTTTCAAAATTTTTACATTTCTGAAAAACGCTTTAATCATTTTTTCAAATAGCATTTAAAATTCTTTACATATAGAAACTATGTGTGAAAGAGAAAGAAATTGCAGTGAAATCGTTTTTTAGTAAAAAAATTGACGATTTAGTCTACTTTCAGGAGCAATAACTTTGCTAAAAATCACCCAATTTTTGGCCATTTTTGGATTCCTTTATCAACTTTAAGAAGTCATAACTTTTTCAAAAATCAGCCAATTTTTAAAATTTTTACATTTTTGAAAAACGCTTTAATCCTTTTATTAAATAGCACTAAAAATTCTTTATATATAGAAACTATGGATGAAAGAGAAAGAAATTTCAGTGAAATCGTTTTTTTAGTAGAAAATTGACGATTTTGTCAACTTTGAAGAGCAATAACTTTGCTAAAAATCACCCAATTTTTAAAATTTTTGCATATTTGTTTATGGTATCGATTATAGTTTGAATCTGCATTAAAATTTTTTACTTTTGAAACTTTTGAATTTTTGACTATTTTTGGGCATTTTTGATTCCTTTATCAACTTTAAGAAGTCATAACTTTTCCAAAAATGAGCCGGTTTTCAAAATTTTTACATTTCTGAAAAACGTTTTCATCCTTTTTCAACTAGCAGTTATAATTCTTTACATGTATAAACTATGGTTGAAAGAGAAAAAAATTGCAGGGAAATCGTTTTTTAGTAGAAAATTGACGATTTTGTCAACTTTGAAGAACAATAATTTTGCTAAAAATCACCCAATTTTTAAATTTTGGAATTTCGTTTTATTTTATCGAACATAGTTTGAAAATGCATAAAAGTTTTTTACTTTTGAAACATTTTAATTTTTGACTATTTTTGGCCATTTTTGGATTCCTTTATCAACTTTAAGAAGTCATAACTTTCCAAAAATCACCCAATTTTTTAAATTTTTACATTTCTGTTTATGGTATCGAACATAGTTTGAAAATGCATTAAAAGTTTTTACTTTTGAAACATTTTAATTTTTGACTATTTTTGGCCATTTTTGGATTCCTTTATCAACTTTAAGAAGTCATAACTTTTCCGAAAATCAGTCAATTTTAAAAATTTTTACATTTCTGAAAAACGCTTTAATTTTTTTTTCAACTAGCAATTAATATTCTTTACATATAGAAACTATGTGTGAAAGAGAAGGAAATTGCAGTGAAATCGTTTCTTAGTAGAAAATTGACGATTTTGTCAACTTTAAAGAGCAATAACTTTGCTAAAAATCTCCCAATTTTTAAAATTTGTACATTTCGGTTTATGGTATCGAACATAGTTTGAAAATGCATTAAAAGTTTTTACTTTTGAAACATTTTAATTTTTGACTATTTTTGGCCATTTTTGGATTCCTTTATCAACTTTAAGATGTCATAACTTTTCCAAAAATCAGCCAATTTTCAAAATTTTTACATTTCTGAAAAACGCCTTAATCATTTTTCAAATAGCATTTAAAATTCTTTACATATAGAAACTGTGGTTTAAAGAGAAAGAAATTGCAGTGAAATCGTTTTTTAGTAGAAAATTGACGATTTTGTCAACTTTGAAGAACAATAATTTTGCTAAAAATCACCCAATTTTTTAAATTTTTGCAATTCTGTTTATGGTATCGAACATAGTTTGAAAATACATAAAAGTTTTTTACTTTTGAAACATTTTAATTTTTGACTATTTTTTGCCATTTTTGTATTCCTTTATCAACTTTAAGAAGTCATAACTTTTCCAAAAATCAGCCGATTTTCAAAATTTTTACATTTTTGAAAAACGTTTTCATCCTTTTTACAATTAGCAGTTAAAATTCTCTACATGTAGAAAGTATGGTTGAAAGAGAAAGAAATTGCAGGGAAATCGTTTTTTAGGAGAAAATTGACGATTTTGTCAACTTTGAAGAACAAGAATTTTGCTAAAAATCACCCAATTTTTAAAATTTTTCCATTCTGTTTATGGTATCGAACATAGTTTGAAAATGCATAAAACTTTTTTACTTTTGAAACATTTTAATTTTTGACTATTTTTGGCCATTTTTGGATTTCTTTATCAACTTTAAGAAGTCATAACTTTTCCAAAAATCACCCAATTTTTACATTTCTGTTTATGGTATCGAACATAGTTTGAATCAGCATTAAAGAATTTTACTTTAGAAACTTTTAAATTTTCGACTCTTTCGGCCATTTTTGGATTCTTTTATCAACTTTAAGAAGTCATAACTTTGCAAAAATCAGCCGATTTTCAAAATTTTTGCATTTCTGAAACACGTTTTAATCCTTTTTCCAAATAGCAATTAATATTCTTTACATATAGAAACTATGTGTGAAAGAGAAAGAAATTGCAGTGAAATCGTTTCTTAGTAGAAAATTGACGATTTGTCAACTTTAAAGAGCAATAACTTTGTTAAAAATCACCCAATTTTTAAATTTTTGAATTTCTGTTTATGATATCGAACATAGTTTGAATCTGCATTAAAATTTTTTACTTTTGCAACTTTTTAATTTTTGACTATTCTTTGCCATTTTTGATTCCTTTATCAACTTTAAGAAGTCATAACTTTTCCAAAAATTAGCCAATTTTCAAAATTTTAACATTTCTGAAAAACGCTTTAATCCTTTATTCAACTAGCAATTAATATTCTTTACATATAGAAACTATGGATGAAAGAGAAAGAAATTGCAGTGAAATCGTTTTTTAGTAGAAAATTGACGATTTTGTAAATTTGAAGAGCAATAACTTTGCTAAAAATCACACGATTTTTAAAATTTTTGCATTTCTGTTTATGGTATCGAACATAGTTTGAATCTGCATTAAAATTTTTACTTTTGCAACTTTTTAATTTTTGACTATTCTTTGCCATTTTTGGATTCCTTTATCAACTTTAAGAAGTCATAACTTTTCCAAAAATTAGCCAATTTTCAAAATTTTTACATTTCTGAAAACGCTTTAATCCTTTATTCAACTAGCAATTAATATTCTTTACATATAGAAACTATGGATGAAAGAGAAAGAAATTGCAGTGAAATCGTTTTTTAGTAGAAAATTGACGATTTTGTCAACTTTGAAGAGCAATAACTTTGCTAAAAATCACCCAATTTTTAAAATTTGTACATTTCTGTTTATGACATCGAACATAGTTTGAAGCTGCATTAAAATTTTTTACTTTTGAAACATTTTATTTTTTGACTATTTTTTGCCATTTTTGTATTCCTTTATCAACTTTAAGAAGTCATAACTTTTCCAAAAATGAGCCAATTTTCAAAATTTTTACAAATCTGAAAAACGCTTTAATCATTTTTTCCAATAGAATTTAAAATTCTTTACATATAGAAACTATGTGTGAAAGAGGAAGAAATTGCAGTAAAATCGTTTTTTAGTAGAAAATTGACGATTTTGTCAACTTTGAAGAACAATAATTTTGCTCAAAATCACCCAATTTTTTAAATTTTTGCAATTCTGTTTATGGTATCGAACATAGTTTGAATCTGCATTAAAGATTTTTACTTTAGAATCTTTTAAACTTTCGACTATTTTCGGCCATTTTTGGATTCCTTTATCAACTTTAAGAAGTCATAACTTTTGCAAAAATCAGCCGATTTTCAAAATTTTTATATTTTTGTAAAGCGTTTTAATCCTTTTATAAATAGCATTTAAAATTCTTTACATATAGAAACTATGGATGAAAGAGAAAGAAATTGCAGTGAAATCGTTTTTTAGTAGAAAATTGACGATTTTGTCAACTTTGAAGAACAATAATTTTCTAAAAATCACCCAATTTAAAAAATTTTTGGAATTTCTGTTTATTTTATCGAACATAATTTGAAAATGCATTAAAGTTTTTTACTTTTGAAACATTTTAATTTTTGACAATTTTTGGCCATTTTTGGATTCCTTTATCAACTTTAAGAAGTCATAACTTTCCAAAAATCACCCAATTTTTTAAATTTTTACATTTCTGTTTATGGTATCGAACATAGTTTGAATCTGCATTAAAGATTTTTACTTTAGAATCTTTTAAACTTTCGACTATTTTCGGCCATTTTTGGATTCCTTTATCAACTTTAAGAAGTCATAACTTTGCAAAAATCAGCCGATTTTCAAAATTTTTACATTTTTGTAAAGCCTTTAATCCTTTCATAAAAAGCATTTAAAATTCTTTACATATAGAAACTATGTGTGACAGAGAAAGAAATTGCCGAAATCGTTTTTTAGTAAAAAATTGACGATTTTGTCTACTTTGAAGAGCAATAACTTTGCCAAAAATCACCCAATTTTAAAAATTTTTGCATTTCTGTTTAAGGTATCGAACATAGTTTGATTCGGCATTAAAATTTTTTACTTTTGAAACTTTTTAATTTTTGACAACTTTTGGCCATTTTTTGATTCCTTTATCAACACTAAGAAGTCATAACTTTTCCAAAAATCAGCCGATTTTCAAAATTTTTACATTTCTGAAAAACGCTTTAATCCTTTTTTCAAATAGCATTTAAAATTCTTTACATATAGAAACTATGTGTGAAAGAGAAAGAAATTGCAGTGAAATCGTTTTTTAGTAAAAAATTGACGATTTTGTCTACTTTAAAGAGCAATAACTTTGCTAAAATTCACCCAATTTTAAAAATTTTTGCATTTCTGTTTAAGGTATCGAACATAGTTTGAGTCGGCATTAAAATTTTTACTTTTGAAACTTTTTAATTTTTGACTATTTTTGGCCATTTTTGGATTCCTTTATCAACACTAAGAAGTCATAACTTTTCCAAAAATCAGCCGATTTTCAAAATTTTTACATTTCTGAAAAACGCTTTAATCCTTTTTTCAAATAGCATTTAAAATTCTTTACATATAGAAACTATGTGTGAAAGAGAAAGAAATTGCAGTGAAATCGTTTTTTAGTAAAAAAATTGACGATTTAGTCTACTTTCAGGAGCAATAACTTTGCTAAAAATCACCCAATTTTTGGCCATTTTTGGATTCCTTTATCAACTTTAAGAAGTCATAACTTTTTCAAAAATCAGCCAATTTTTAAAATTTTTACATTTTTGAAAAACGCTTTAATCCTTTTATTAAATAGCACTAAAAATTCTTTATATATAGAAACTATGGATGAAAGAGAAAGAAATTTCAGTGAAATCGTTTTTTAGTAGAAAATTGACGATTTTGTCAACTTTGAAGAGCAATAACTTTGCTAAAAATCACCCAATTTTTAAAATTTTTGCATATTTGTTTATGGTATCGATTATAGTTTGAATCTGCATTAAAATTTTTTACTTTTGAAACTTTTGAATTTTTGACTATTTTTGGGCATTTTTGGATTCCTTTATCAACTTTAAGAAGTCATAACTTTTCCAAAAATGAGCCGGTTTTCAAAATTTTTACATTTCTGAAAAACGTTTTCATCCTTTTTTCAACTAGCAGTTATAATTCTTTACATGTATAAACTATGGTTGAAAGAGAAAAAAATTGCAGGGAAATCGTTTTTTAGTAGAAAATTGACGATTTTGTCAACTTTGAAGAACAATAATTTTGCTAAAAATCACCCAATTTTTTAAATTTTTGGAATTTCGTTTTATTTTATCGAACATAGTTTGAAAATGCATAAAAGTTTTTTACTTTTGAAACATTTTAATTTTTGACTATTTTTGGCCATTTTTGGATTCCTTTATCAACTTTAAGAAGTCATAACTTTCCAAAAATCACCCAATTTTTTAAATTTTTACATTTCTGTTTATGGTATCGAACATAGTTTGAAAATGCATTAAAAGTTTTTACTTTTGAAACATTTTAATTTTTGACTATTTTTGGCCATTTTTGGATTCCTTTATCAACTTTAAGAAGTCATAACTTTTCCGAAAATCAGTCAATTTTAAAAATTTTTACATTTCTGAAAAACGCTTTAATTTTTTTTTCAACTAGCAATTAATATTCTTTACATATAGAAACTATGTGTGAAAGAGAAGGAAATTGCAGTGAAATCGTTTCTTAGTAGAAAATTGACGATTTTGTCAACTTTAAAGAGCAATAACTTTGCTAAAAATCTCCCAATTTTTAAAATTTGTACATTTCGGTTTATGGTATCGAACATAGTTTGAAAATGCATTAAAAGTTTTTACTTTTGAAACATTTTAATTTTTGACTATTTTTGGCCATTTTTGGATTCCTTTATCAACTTTAAGATGTCATAACTTTTCCAAAAATCAGCCAATTTTCAAAATTTTTACATTTCTGAAAAACGCCTTAATCATTTTTCAAATAGCATTTAAAATTCTTTACATATAGAAACTGTGGTTTAAAGAGAAAGAAATTGCAGTGAAATCGTTTTTTAGTAGAAAATTGACGATTTTGTCAACTTTGAAGAACAATAATTTTGCTAAAAATCACCCAATTTTTTAAATTTTGCAATTCTGTTTATGGTATCGAACATAGTTTGAAAATACATAAAAGTTTTTTACTTTTGAAACATTTTAATTTTTGACTATTTTTTGCCATTTTTGTATTCCTTTATCAACTTTAAGAAGTCATAACTTTTCCAAAAATCAGCCGATTTTCAAAATTTTTACATTTTTGAAAAACGTTTTCATCCTTTTTACAATTAGCAGTTAAAATTCTCTACATGTAGAAAGTATGGTTGAAAGAGAAAGAAATTGCAGGAAATCGTTTTTTAGGAGAAAATTGACGATTTTGTCAACTTTGAAGAACAAGAATTTTGCTAAAAATCACCCAATTTTTAAAATTTTTCCATTCTGTTTATGGTATCGAACATAGTTTGAAAATGCATAAAACTTTTTTACTTTTGAAACATTTTAATTTTTGACTATTTTTGGCCATTTTTGGATTTCTTTATCAACTTTAAGAAGTCATAACTTTTCCAAAAATCACCCAATTTTTACATTTCTGTTTATGGTATCGAACATAGTTTGAATCAGCATTAAAGAATTTTACTTTAGAAACTTTTAAATTTTCGACTCTTTCGGCCATTTTTGGATTCTTTTATCAACTTTAAGAAGTCATAACTTTGCAAAAATCAGCCGATTTTCAAAATTTTTGCATTTCTGAAACACGTTTTAATCCTTTTTCCAAATAGCAATTAATATTCTTTACATATAGAAACTATGTGTGAAAGAGAAAGAAATTGCAGTGAAATCGTTTCTTAGTAGAAAATTGACGATTTGTCAACTTTAAAGAGCAATAACTTTGTTAAAAATCACCCAATTTTTTAAATTTTTGAATTTCTGTTTATGATATCGAACATAGTTTGAATCTGCATTAAAATTTTTTACTTTTGCAACTTTTTAATTTTTGACTATTCTTTGCCATTTTTGGATTCCTTTATCAACTTTAAGAAGTCATAACTTTTCCAAAAATTAGCCAATTTTCAAAATTTTAACATTTCTGAAAAACGCTTTAATCCTTTATTCAACTAGCAATTAATATTCTTTACATATAGAAACTATGGATGAAAGAGAAAGAAATTGCAGTGAAATCGTTTTTTAGTAGAAAATTGACGATTTTGTAAATTTGAAGAGCAATAACTTTGCTAAAAATCACACGATTTTTAAAATTTTTGCATTTCTGTTTATGGTATCGAACATAGTTTGAATCTGCATTAAAATTTTTTACTTTTGCAACTTTTTAATTTTTGACTATTCTTTGCCATTTTTGGATTCCTTTATCAACTTTAAGAAGTCATAACTTTTCCAAAAATTAGCCAATTTTCAAAATTTTTACATTTCTGAAAACGCTTTAATCCTTTATTCAACTAGCAATTAATATTCTTTACATATAGAAACTATGGATGAAAGAGAAAGAAATTGCAGTGAAATCGTTTTTTAGTAGAAAATTGACGATTTTGTCAACTTTGAAGAGCAATAACTTTGCTAAAAATCACCCAATTTTTAAAATTTGTACATTTCTGTTTATGACATCGAACATAGTTTGAAGCTGCATTAAAATTTTTTACTTTTGAAACATTTTATTTTTTGACTATTTTTTGCCATTTTTGTATTCCTTTATCAACTTTAAGAAGTCATAACTTTTCCAAAAATGAGCCAATTTTCAAAATTTTTACAAATCTGAAAAACGCTTTAATCATTTTTTCCAATAGAATTTAAAATTCTTTACATATAGAAACTATGTGTGAAAGAGGAAGAAATTGCAGTAAAATCGTTTTTTAGTAGAAAATTGACGATTTTGTCAACTTTGAAGAACAATAATTTTGCTCAAAATCACCCAATTTTTTAAATTTTTGCAATTCTGTTTATGGTATCGAACATAGTTTGAAAATGCATAAAAGTTTTTTACTTTTAAAACATTTTAATTTTTGACTATTTTTGGCCATTTTTGGATTCCTTTATCAACTTTAAGAAGTCATAACTTTTCCAAAAATCAGCCAATTTCAAAATTTTTACATTTCTGAAAAACGCTTTAATCATTTTTTCAAATAGCATTTAAAATTCTTTACATATAGAAACTATGTGTGAAAGAGAAAGAAATTGCAGTGAAATCGTTTCTTAGTAGAAAATTGACGATTTTGTAAATTTGAAGAGCAATAATTTTGCTAAAAATCACACAATTTTTAAAATTTGTACATTTCTGTTTATGGTATCGAACATAGTGTGAAAATGCATTAAAATTTTTTACATTTGAAACTTTTGAATTTTTTGACTATTTTTGGCCATTTTTGGATTCCTTTATCAACTTTAAGAAGTCATAACTTTTCCAAAAATCACCCAATTTTTACATTTCTGTTTATGGTTTCGAACATAGTTTGAATCTGTATTGAAGATTTTTACTTTAGAATCTTTTAAATTTTTGACTATTTTCGGCCATTTTTGGATTCCTGTATCAACTTTAAGAAGTCATAACTTTTGCAAAAATCAGCCGATTTTCAAAATTTTTGCATTTCTGAAACACGATTTTGTCAACTTTGAAGAACAATAATTTTGCTAAAAATCACCCAATTTTTAAAATTTTTGCAATTCTGTTTATGGTATCGAACATAGTTTGAAAATGCATAAAAGTTTTTTACTTTTGAAACATTTTAATTTTTGACTATTTTTGGCCATTTTTGGATTCCTTTATCAACTTTAAGGAGTCATAACTTTTCCAAAAATCAGCCAATTTTCAAAATTTATACATTTTTGAAAACGCTTTAATCCTTTTATCAACTAGCACTTAAAATTCTTTACATATAGAAACTATGGATGAAAGAGAAAGAAATTGCAGTGAAATCGTTTTTTAGTAGAAAATTGACGATTTTGTCAACTTTGAAGAGCAATAACTTTGCTAAAAATCAAACAATTTTTAAAATTTTTGCATATTTGTTTATGGTATCGAACATAGTTTGAATCTGCATTAAAAATTTTTACTTTTGCAACTTTTTAATTTTTGACTATTCTTTGCCATTTTTGGATTCCTTTATCAACTTTAAGAAGTCATAACTTTTCCAAAAATTAGCCAATTTTCAAAATTTTAACATTTCTGAAAAACGCTTTAATCCTTTATTCAACTAGCAATTAATATTCTTTACATATAGAAACTATGGATGAAAGAGAAAGAAATTGCAGTGAAATCGTTTTTTAGTAGAAAATTGACGATTTTGTAAATTTGAAGAGCAATAACTTTGCTAAAAATCACACGATTTTTAAAATTTTTGCATTTCTGTTTATGGTATCGAACATAGTTTGAATCTGCATTAAAATTTTTTACTTTTGCAACTTTTTAATTTTTGACTATTCTTTGCCATTTTTGGATTCCTTTATCAACTTTAAGAAGTCATAACTTTTCCAAAAATTAGCCAATTTTCAAAATTTTTACATTTCTGAAAACGCTTTAATCCTTTATTCAACTAGCAATTAATATTCTTTACATATAGAAACTATGGATGAAAGAGAAAGAAATTGCAGTGAAATCGTTTTTTAGTAGAAAATTGACGATTTTGTCAACTTTGAAGAGCAATAACTTTGCTAAAAATCACCCAATTTTTAAAATTTGTACATTTCTGTTTATGACATCGAACATAGTTTGAAGCTGCATTAAAATTTTTTACTTTTGAAACATTTTATTTTTTGACTATTTTTTGCCATTTTTGTATTCCTTTATCAACTTTAAGAAGTCATAACTTTTCCAAAATGAGCCAATTTTCAAAATTTTTACAAATCTGAAAAACGCTTTAATCATTTTTTCCAATAGAATTTAAAATTCTTTACATATAGAAACTATGTGTGAAAGAGGAAGAAATTGCAGTAAAATCGTTTTTTAGTAGAAAATTGACGATTTTGTCAACTTTGAAGAACAATAATTTTGCTCAAAATCACCCAATTTTTTAAATTTTTGCAATTCTGTTTATGGTATCGAACATAGTTTGAAAATGCATAAAAGTTTTTTACTTTTAAAACATTTTAATTTTTGACTATTTTTGGCCATTTTTGGATTCCTTTATCAACTTTAAGAAGTCATAACTTTTCCAAAAATCAGCCAATTTCAAAATTTTTACATTTCTGAAAAACGCTTTAATCATTTTTTCAAATAGCATTTAAAATTCTTTACATATAGAAACTATGTGTGAAAGAGAAAGAAATTGCAGTGAAATCGTTTCTTAGTAGAAAATTGACGATTTTGTAAATTTGAAGAGCAATAATTTTGCTAAAAATCACACAATTTTTAAAATTTGTACATTTCTGTTTATGGTATCGAACATAGTGTGAAAATGCATTAAAATTTTTTACATTTGAAACTTTTGAATTTTTGACTATTTTTGGCCATTTTTGGATTCCTTTATCAACTTTAAGAAGTCATAACTTTTCCAAAAATCACCCAATTTTTACATTTCTGTTTATGGTTTCGAACATAGTTTGAATCTGTATTGAAGATTTTTACTTTAGAATCTTTTAAATTTTTGACTATTTTCGGCCATTTTTGGATTCCTGTATCAACTTTAAGAAGTCATAACTTTTGCAAAAATCAGCCGATTTTCAAAATTTTTGCATTTCTGAAACACGATTTTGTCAACTTTGAAGAACAATAATTTTGCTAAAAATCACCCAATTTTTAAAATTTTTGCAATTCTGTTTATGGTATCGAACATAGTTTGAAAATGCATAAAAGTTTTTTACTTTTGAAACATTTTAATTTTTGACTATTTTTGGCCATTTTTGGATTCCTTTATCAACTTTAAGAAGTCATAACTTTTCCAAAAATCAGCCAATTTTCAAAATTTATACATTTTTGAAAACGCTTTAATCCTTTTATCAACTAGCACTTAAAATTCTTTACATATAGAAACTATGGATGAAAGAGAAAGAAATTGCAGTGAAATCGTTTTTTAGTAGAAAATTGACGATTTTGTCAACTTTGAAGAGCAATAACTTTGCTAAAAATCAAACAATTTTTAAAATTTTTGCATATTTGTTTATGGTATCGAACATAGTTTGAATCTGCATTAAAAATTTTTACTTTTAAAACTTTTGAATTTTTGACTATTTTTGGCCATATTTGGATTCCTTTATCAACTTTAAGAAGTCATAACTTTTCCAAAAATCAGCCGATTTTCAAAATTTTTACATTTTTGAAACTATGGATGAAAGAGAAAGAAATTGCAGTGAAATTTTCAAAATTTTTACATTTTTGAAAAACGTTTTCATCCTTTTTTCAACTAGCAGTTAAAATTCTTTACATGTAGAAACTATGGTTGAAAGAAAAAGAAATTGCAGGGAAATCGTTTTTTAGTAGAAAATTGACGATTTTGTCAACTTTGAAGAGCAATAACTTTGCTAAAAATCACACAATTTTTCAAATTTTTGCATTTCTGTTTATGGTATCGAACATTGTTTGAATCTGCATTAAAATTTTTTACTTATGCAAATTTTTAATTTTTGACTATTTATGGCCATTTTTGGATTCCTTTATCAACTCTAAGAAGTCATAACTTTTCCAAAAATCAGCCGATTTTCCCAATTTTTAAATTTCTGAATAACGCTTTAATCCTTTTTTCAACTAGCATTTCAAATTCTTTACATATAGAAACTATGGTTCAAGGAGAATGAAACTGCAGTGAAATCGTTTTTTAGTAGAAAATTGACGATTTTGTCAATTTTGAAGTGCAATAACTTTGCTAAAAATCACCCAATTTTTAAAATTTTTGCATATCTGTTTATGGTATCGAACATAGTTTGAATCTGCATTAAAATTTTTACTTTTGCAACTTTTTAATTTTTGACTATTTTTGGCCATTTTTGGATTCCTTTATCAACTATAAGAAGTCATAACTTTTTCAAAAATTAGCCAATTTTAAAAATTTTTACATTTCTGAAAAACGCTTTAATCATTTTTTCAAATAGCACTTAAAATTCTTTACATATAGAAACTATGTGTGAAAGAGAAAGAAATTGCAGTCAAATCGTTTTTTAGTAGAACATTGACGATTTTGTCAATTTTGAAGAGCAATAACTTTGCTAAAAATCACACAATTTTTCAAATTTTTGCATTTTTGTTTATGGTATCGAACATTGTTTGAATCTGCATTAAAATTTTTTACTTTTGCAAATTTTTAATTTTTGACTATTTTTGGCCATTTTTGGATTCCTTTATCAACTCTAAGAAGTCATAACTTTTCCAAAAATCAGCCGATTTTCCCAATTTTAAAATTTCTGAATAACGCTTTAATCCTTTTTTTAACTAGCATTTAAAATTCTTTACATATAGAAACTATGGTTCAAAGAGAAAGAAACTGCAGTGAAATCGTTTTTTAGTAGAAAACTGACGATTTTGTCAATTTTGAAGAGCAATAACTTTGCTAAAATCTCCCAATTTTTAAAATTTGTACATTTCTGTTTATGGTATCGAACATAGTTTGAATCTGCATTATAATTTTTTACTTTTGACACATTTTATTTTTTGACTATTTTTGGCCATTTTTGGATTCCTTTATCAACTTTAAGAAGTCATAACTTTTCCAAAAATCAGCCGATTTTCAATATTTTTACATTTTTGAAAAACGCTTTAATCTTTTTATCAACTAGCACTTAAAATTCTTTACATATAGAAACTATGTGTGAAAGAGAAAGAAACTGCAGTGAAATCGTTTTTTAGTAGGAAATTGACGATTTTGTCAACTTTGAAGAGCAATAACTTTGCTAAAAATCACCCAATTTTTAAAATTTGTACATTTCTGTTTATGGTATCGAACATAGTTTGAATCTGCATTAAAATTTTTTACTTTTGAAACTTTTGAATTTTTGACTATTCTTGGCCATATTTGGATTCCTTCATCAACTTTAAGAAGTCATAACTTTTCCAAAAATCAGCCGATTTTCCCAATTTTTAAATTTCTGAAAAACGCTTTAATCCTTTTATCAACTAGCACTTCAAATTCTTTACATATAGAAACTATGTGTGAAAGAGAAAGAAATTGCAGTGAAATCGTTTTTTAGTAGGAAATTGACGATTTTGTCAACTTTGAAGAGCAATAACTTTGCTAAAAATCACCCAATTTTTAAAATTTGTACATTTCTGTTTATGGTATCGAACATAGTTTGAATCTGCATTAAAATTTTTTACTTTTGCAAATTTTCAGTTTTTGACTATTTTTGGCCATATTTGGATTCCTTTATCTACTTTAAGAAGTCATAACTTTTCCAAAATTCAGGCAATTTAAAAATTTATACATTTCTGAAAAACGCTTTGTTTGCGTCAGATGGCAGCGCCAAGCAGCTGGTCCGGCTGCTCCATACGATACTCCCACGATAGTTCGATATCCCGACGATCGGCTATCGGGGGAGTTAGCGCACCTCTAGTTTTTTCTTTAATGTAAAAATAATCTCGCAAGTCACCCCCGGCTTACTATTCGTTTTTGTTGATTAAAAAAGACACCATAGTGAGCACATACTCTTGTGCCCCCTCCAATAAAGAATTAATATAAATAAAGTGCAACCCAGCATTTTTCACTGAAATTGCGTTCACCCAGCGTATGTACATACATACATACGTACATACCAAGGCACATCGGACAATCAGCAGCAGCCGTACCGATCGACTGGAACACAAGAAGGATTACATCCCGCCCACTACAACATTTGGTCCTTCGAGCCGGATTATCTCCCTTTTTTTTAAGCAAGAATATCCTTTCTTCAACACCGGCTCGCACCGCGGGAATTCCCCCTACATCCACATTGTATCAGGTACGAGCGTAATTCTATTACTTTGCGACCGTTTTGAGTTTGTTTCTTCGCTCAATAAGAACAAACCGAAACCATCGTCGAATGAGAGCACAGATAACAGCTGAGCCGTATCAACAAGTGCGAATCCAACATTACCATATATGTATGTTGATGCAGTTATTGAACGGCCATCTATAATCAGCTGATTATTGCTCGTTCTGGATTTAATCACAGACCGTACGGAGCTTAACTATATATATATATACGCAACACCATATCTGTGTGATTCTTGTGAGCATTATTTATTCCGGTCGCGTTTCTTTCGACTGTCTGCACGAATAAGCGGACATACAGCTCAATCGGTTGAAGGGTCCCTTTCCTCGCGTCTAATTGTGCTAACACCCAATGCCAACCGGGGACGAGCGATCACGTCTCAGGAGGTTGTCAGTTGGAGCACCACACAGTGTAAGGCGATCGTCCATATCGCCCATTCCAGCGGGGCTTAGTCTTCCGGTACCCCAACCATCTTCATCTCACGTCAAAGGCGAGACCCATCCCGGCAGTGAGACTTATCTAGTCGAACAGCCCTCATCCTTCAACTCTGAGCCGAGTCCGATCTTGCCACCCAAGGCAAGCACCGCCATTTCCTCTACAATGGCTCTGTCCGACTTCAAAGCCGTCTCCAGCAAACTTATCCAGTTTGAAGAGCGGCTCACCCGACCCACCAGAGAGATTCCAACTCTTTGCTGCCAACGCACGAGGAGTCCTCCTAGGCACGGCGTTGGTACAAATCTGTCATGCAGGGGTTACATATCCCGCTCGCGCGTTGCTTGATTCTGGGTCCGAGGCCACTTTCATCTCCGAGCGACTCAGCAACCTCATTCGGTTGCCTTTCCAATCAGTCCAGGCTCAAGTGTCCGGCTTGAGTCAAAAGACCGCGGCAAAGTCGAATAAGCTATGCTCCTTCCTGATTGGGTCACCATCAAATCCACAAGTGCAGATTGCCACATTGGCCTATGTACTCCCTCACCTGACCAACAACCTACCATCAACGGTGGTCCCACAAGAGGTGCTCCAGGCGCTTCCAGAGCTACAATGGGCAGATCCCACGTTTTACAAGAGCTCCCAGGTAGACATCCTAATAGGGGCGGATATCCTTCCGTCCATACTACCAATGTTGTAGTGGGCGGCGAAGGACCCTATCTGCTTTGTCGCTTTGTAGTTGAAGATGCTGTTGGATGTCCAAATCGCTCATATATATGTACGTATGTACATACGCTGGTTGAATGGGTTAAGGGTGCTGAACAACGAACCAATTAAAAGATTGCTGGGTTGCACTTCGTTTGGTCGATTCACAATTTATTCAAGGGGGCACAAGAGTATGTGCTGAATTATTTTATACAAAGTTCACAAAAAGTTTAGTATGACTTGCAAAAGTTTTTACATTAGCTACAATGGGCAGATCCCACGTTTTACAAGAGCTCCCAGGTAGACATCCTAATAGGGGCGGATATCCTTCCGTCCATACTACAGGGTGGTCTCCGGAGCAACATTTGTGGTTCTCTACTGGGTCAAGAGACCGTCTTCGGGTGGATTCTGACAGGTCCGATCCCAAACTCCCGCAGGACCACCATCTCAGCGTTTTCCACACGCATCGTCCGACATGAGGAACCTTCATTGGAGGCCTTACTGACCAAATTTTGGGAGGTAGAGGAACTTCCGACTACGCATGCTCCAAAATCTGATGCGTGGGTGGAGGATCTTTTCGTTCGCACCACGAGCCGTCTGAAGGACGGAAAGTATATGGTCACACTGCCGTTCCGGGATCCGGAGAACATTGACTTAGGCCATTCACGAAGCACAGCGCTTGCTCAGTTCTTGAGAAACGAGGCTCGTCTGTCCAAAGACCCACCTCTAAAGGATCAATATAATGAGGTTATTAGGGAGTACTTGGACATGGGTCACATGCACCAAGTAGAGTCAGTTGGTAACTCCACCAACTACTATCTCCCCCATCACGCTGTTATTAAGCCTGACAGCACCACCACCAAGGTTCGAGTGGTGTTTAATGCGTCTTGTCCCAGCTCCAACGGGAAAAGCCTGAATGATATCCTTCATTCGGGTCCCGTTCTCCAGTCCGATCTTACTCTGCAAATCCTCAAGTGGCGGTTTTTCAAGGTGGTATTCAACGCGGATATCACGAAGATGTACAGGCAAATCCTTGTCTGCCCGAGCCACACCCCCTTCCAGAGGATTCTTTTCCGAGACGCCGAGGGTCATATTCGGGATTATGAGCTCACCACAGTTACTTTCGGGGTAACGTGTGCGCCTTTTCTCGCCATCAGAGTCATAAAGCAGTTGGCTGAGGATGTGAAGGTCCAATATCCTTTGGCCAGCCACCTCCTCACCAACTATATGTACGTGGATGACGTACTGGCGGGCGCTCATGACCATCTAACCGCCGTCTCATCAATGCGAGAGCTTAGTCAAGCCCTTGACAGCGCTGGATTCCCACTTCGGAAATGGACTTCCAACTCCAAGGGCATCCTACTGGACATTCCTAAGGATCACCTACTCCACGAGGATTTTCTGGACATCGAGGACTTTAGCACTGCCAAACCGCTCGGTGTCCGCTGGCGCGCAACAACGGACGAGTTCTATTTTATCCCCTCTTCGGTCTCCTTCCAACCCCCACTCACCAAACGAGGAGTTCTTGCTCAAATTGCAAGAATATTTGATCCCGCAGGATGGCTGGCGCCCGTTGTAGTGAGCGCCAAGATTTTCATGCAGGGAATCTGGCTCCGTCAGCTGGACTGGGATGAGCCCCTTCCAGCGGACTTGTTAATAACCTGGGAGACCTTCGCGTGCAGCTATCCTGCTGTACGCGACGTTAGGGTGCCTCGATGGATCCGATTCTGCCCCGAGGTACGAATCCAGTACCATGGCTTTTGTGATGCATCCCAGAAGGCATATGGAGCATGCATCTATGTCCGCACAGAAGGCGAAGACGGCATCACAACCAATCTCCTTACAGCCAAGACGCGGGTAGCTCCCGTTAAGACGGTGTCCCTACCTCGCCTTGAGCTTTGTGGGGCTTTGCTCTTAGCGGAGCTGTTCACGGCAATCGTCCCGTATTGCCCTGCTACAGAATGGACAGCTCACTTTTGGACGGACTCCACCATTGTTCTTGCGTGGCTGAACAAGCCACCTTGCCACTGGACGTGTTTTGTGGCCAACCGGGTAGCGAAAATCACTCAGGTGGCCGCTCCACACCTATGGGCTCACGTGCGCCCGAGCACAATCCCGCTGACCTGGCTAGTCGCGGGGTTTCCGCGGCTGACCTGGTAGACAGGCAACTTTGGTGGTACGGGCCTACCTGGCTGCAAGAGGCCCAAGGCCAGTGGCCGACCCAAGCGGGAGTGGTTCATGTTACAGATGTGGAGCAACGCCCTGTCAAGTGTCTTGTGACTGTTGGCCCCCAGGAGGACATCCTCAGCAGGTTCTCGAGCCTTGACCGAGCTATACGAGTCATGGCCTATGCACGACGTTTCGTGACGAGGACCAGGAGATTGAGTCGGGACCTTTCGGCTCATCTGCCCCCCGAGGAACTCGCCGCTACTCAACAGTGGTTGATACACCTCACCCAAAGGAGGGAGTATTCCAAGGAGTACGACTGCTTGAGAGGACACAAGCCAATTCCTCCCTCGAGTTCTCTGAAGAACTTGCTTCCTTGCTTGGACCAACAGGGCATCATCCGAGCCTCCGGACGTCTTGTGGCCTCTGGGTCGTTGACCCACGACGAGAAATTCCCCATACTCCTCCCGTACAATTGCGTGTTAACACGATTGTTAGTTCGCCAGACCCATAGCATATCCTTGCATGGCGGCAACGCGCTAATGATCAGACTCATCCGAACTAAGTTTTGGATCCCGAAATTGAGAGTCCTAGTGAAGGCTACGACTAATGCGTGCAAATCCTGCATCCTTCATCGGAGACGAGTTCAAACTCAGCTCATGGGCCAACTGCCAACACCGCGGTCAACGTTCTCACGCCCGTTCACCCATACTGGAGTCGACTTTGCAGGCCCATTCGACCTCAAGAGTTTCACAGGACGAGCCTGCCGTATAACTAAAGGGTATGTCTGCGTCTTCGTCTGCTTCAGCACGAAGGCGATCCACCTGGAAGCCACGTCGGATCTCACAACGGAGACGTTCCTAGCGGCTTTTTCCCGTTTTGCTGCGCGTCGTGGGTGCCCTCAACTCATGTATTCGGACAACGGGAAAACCTTTGTTGGAGCCTCATCCATTCTGTCGCAGGACTTCCTCAAGGCCACTCAAGACCTGGTAATGGCACGGTATAGCCATCAAGGGATTAAGTGGTCATTTAACCCTCCAGGGGCACCCCACATGGGTGGCCTATGGGAGGCGGGGGGTGAAGAGTTTCAAGTCACTCTTCTACAAGTCGACCTCCGCCTTCAAATACACGTTCGAAGAGCTTTCCACGCTCCTGGCCCGGATTGAAGCATGTCTCAACTCCCGGCCTATCTCACCGATGTCCGAGGATGTCACTGATCTCCTAGCTCTAACTCCAGGGCATTTCCTCATAGGCGGCCCTCTTCTCTCCGCAGCTGAGCCCTCTATCCCGACGGCTGCCTCTTCCATCATCAACCGCTGGCAGCGACTCAAGGGCCTACATCAACAATTCTGCCATCGGTGGAAGGAGGAATATCTCAAGGAGCTCCACAAGCGACCGAAGTGGCAATCGACGCAAAGGAGCTTACAGAAGGGGGACATGGTTGTTCTGAAGGAAGACAATCTTCCAACGACTGAGTGGCGACTCGGGCGGATCCAATCGGTGTATCCCGGCCAAGACCATCTGGTTCGTGTGGTCGACGTGCGGACTGCCAAAGGAGTCATCAAACGTCCCATCACCAAGGTCGTGCTTCTCCCTATAGAAGCGGACCTTGCGCCCACATCCAGCCAATAATTTGTGTCCGCCGTCCGTCCCTCTGTGTGGTCATTGTGCCAATACCTAGTTCTAATCCCCCCTCCTTGGTCTTATCCAAGACTTTTCTTTTCTAGGAGCATGGCACCTCACCACCAAGACCGGCGAGCCTCTTCTGATGTCTACCGGTGCCGGGTTTGCAGGGGCACTCACCCGCTCCGTGAGTGCCGACGGTTTCTCCGGCTGACTACCGTGAAGCGTCTGAACGCAGTCCGGGCGAACCAATACTGCTCTCGGTGTCTCGCTCATGAACATTCACGGGGGCCATGCCGGAGTTACCGAGGGTGCCGACAGTGTGGAGGCGCCCACCACACTCTACTCCACAGGAACACGCAGCACTCCCCGAGACGGCGGCCGAGGCAACAAACTCCGCCCAGGCGCCCTTCACCCGCAGTACGGAGCCGGCGGGATCCTACCCCCCCGGAGACTTCCAGGGACAGATCCCTTGTCCCTCTATGCGACACACCTTCGCCGTACGTGACGACATTGGCCACAATCCTGGAAATTTTCAAAATTTTTACATTTTTGAAAAACGTTTTCATCCTTTTTTCAACTAGCAGTTAAAATTCTTTACATGTAGAAACTATGGTTGAAAGAAAAAGAAATTGCAGGGAAATCGTTTTTTAGTAGAAAATTGACGATTTTGTCAACTTTGAAGAGCAATAACTTTGCTAAAAATCACACAATTTTTCAAATTTTTGCATTTCTGTTTATGGTATCGAACATTGTTTGAATCTGCATTAAAATTTTTTACTTATGCAAATTTTTAATTTTTGACTATTTATGGCCATTTTTGGATTCCTTTATCAACTCTAAGAAGTCATAACTTTTCCAAAAATCAGCCGATTTTCCCAATTTTTAAATTTCTGAATAACGCTTTAATCCTTTTTCAACTAGCATTTCAAATTCTTTACATATAGAAACTATGGTTCAAGGAGAATGAAACTGCAGTGAAATCGTTTTTTAGTAGAAAATTGACGATTTTGTCAATTTTGAAGTGCAATAACTTTGCTAAAAATCACCCAATTTTTAAAATTTTTGCATATCTGTTTATGGTATCGAACATAGTTTGAATCTGCATTAAAATTTTTTACTTTTGCAACTTTTTAATTTTTGACTATTTTTGGCCATTTTTGGATTCCTTTATCAACTATAAGAAGTCATAACTTTTTCAAAAATTAGCCAATTTTAAAAATTTTTACATTTCTGAAAAACGCTTTAATCATTTTTTCAAATAGCACTTAAAATTCTTTACATATAGAAACTATGTGTGAAAGAGAAAGAAATTGCAGTCAAATCGTTTTTTAGTAGAACATTGACGATTTTGTCAATTTTGAAGAGCAATAACTTTGCTAAAAATCACACAATTTTTCAAATTTTTGCATTTTTGTTTATGGTATCGAACATTGTTTGAATCTGCATTAAAATTTTTTACTTTTGCAAATTTTTAATTTTTGACTATTTTTGGCCATTTTTGGATTCCTTTATCAACTCTAAGAAGTCATAACTTTTCCAAAAATCAGCCGATTTTCCCAATTTTAAAATTTCTGAATAACGCTTTAATCCTTTTTTTAACTAGCATTTAAAATTCTTTACATATAGAAACTATGGTTCAAAGAGAAAGAAACTGCAGTGAAATCGTTTTTTAGTAGAAAACTGACGATTTTGTCAATTTTGAAGAGCAATAACTTTGCTAAAATCTCCCAATTTTTAAAATTTGTACATTTCTGTTTATGGTATCGAACATAGTTTGAATCTGCATTATAATTTTTACTTTTGACACATTTTATTTTTTGACTATTTTTGGCCATTTTTGGATTCCTTTATCAACTTTAAGAAGTCATAACTTTTCCAAAAATCAGCCGATTTTCAATATTTTTACATTTTTAAAAAACGCTTTAATCATTTTATCAACTAGCACTTAAAATTCTTTACATATAGAAACTATGTGTGAAAGAGAAAGAAATTGCAGTGAAATCGTTTTTTAGTAGGAAATTGACGATTTTGTCAACTTTGAAGAGCAATAACTTTGCTAAAAATCACCCAATTTTTAAAATTTGTACATTTCTGTTTATGGTATCGAACATAGTTTGAATCTGCATTAAAATTTTTTACTTTTGAAACTTTTGAATTTTTGACTATTTTTGGCCATATTTGGATTCCTTCATCAACTTTAAGAAGTCATAACTTTTCCAAAAATCAGCCGATTTTCCCAATTTTTAAATTTCTGAAAAACGCTTTAATCCTTTTATCAACTAGCACTTCAAATTCTTTACATATAGAAACTATGTGTGAAAGAGAAAGAAATTGCAGTGAAATCGTTTTTTAGTAGGAAATTGACGATTTTGTCAACTTTGAAGAGCAATAACTTTGCTAAAAATCACCCAATTTTTAAAATTTGTACATTTCTGTTTATGGTATCGAACATAGTTTGAATCTGCATTAAAATTTTTTACTTTTGCAAATTTTCAGTTTTTGACTATTTTTGGCCATATTTGGATTCCTTTATCTACTTTAAGAAGTCATAACTTTTCCAAAATTCAGGCAATTTAAAAATTTATACATTTCTGAAAAACGCTTTGTTTGCGTCAGATGGCAGCGCCAAGCAGCTGGTCCGGCTGCTCCATACGATACTCCCCACGATAGTTCGATATCCCGACGATCGGCTATCGGGGAGTTAGCGCACCTCTAGTTTTTTCTTTAATGTAAAAATAATCTCGCAAGTCACCCCCGGCTTACTATTCGTTTTTGTTGATTAAAAAGACACCATAGTGAGCACATACTCTTGTGCCCCCTCCAATAAAGAATTAATATAAATAAAGTGCAACCCAGCATTTTTCACTGAAATTCGCGTTCACCCAGCGTATGTACATACATACATACGTACATACCAAGGCACATCGGACAATCAGCAGCAGCCGTACCGATCGACTGGAACACAAGAAGGATTACATCCCGCCCACTACAACATTTGGTCCTTCGAGCCGGATTATCTCCCTTTTTTTTAAGCAAGAATATCCTTTCTTCAACACCGGCTCGCACCGCGGGAATTCCCCCTACATCCACATTGTATCAGGTACGAGCGTAATTCTATTACTTTGCGACCGTTTTGAGTTTGTTTCTTCGCTCAATAAGAACAAACCGAAACCATCGTCGAATGAGAGCACAGATAACAGCTGAGCCGTATCAACAAGTGCGAATCCAACATTACCATATATGTATGTTGATGCAGTTATTGAACGGCCATCTATAATCAGCTGATTATTGCTCGTTCTGGATTTAATCACAGACCGTACGGAGCTTAACTATATATATATATACGCAACACCATATCTGTGTGATTCTTGTGAGCATTATTTATTCCGGTCGCGTTTCTTTCGACTGTCTGCACGAATAAGCGGACATACAGCTCAATCGGTTGAAGGGTCCCTTTCCTCGCGTCTAATTGTGCTAACACCCAATGCCAACCGGGGACGAGCGATCACGTCTCAGGAGGTTGTCAGTTGGAGCACCACACAGTGTAAGGCGATCGTCCATATCGCCCATTCCAGCGGGGCTTAGTCTTCCGGTACCCCAACCATCTTCATCTCACGTCAAAGGCGAGACCCATCCCGGCAGTGAGACTTATCTAGTCGAACAGCCCTCATCCTTCAACTCTGAGCCGAGTCCGATCTTGCCACCCAAGGCAAGCACCGCCATTTCCTCTACAATGGCTCTGTCCGACTTCAAAGCCGTCTCCAGCAAACTTATCCAGTTTGAAGAGCGGCTCACCCGACCCACCAGAGAGATTCCAACTCTTTGCTGCCAACGCACGAGGAGTCCTCCTAGGCACGGCGTTGGTACAAATCTGTCATGCAGGGGTTACATATCCCGCTCGCGCGTTGCTTGATTCTGGGTCCGGAGGCCACTTTCATCTCCGAGCGACTCAGCAACCTCATTCGGTTGCCTTTCCAATCAGTCCAGGCTCAAGTGTCCGGCTTGAGTCAAAAGACCGCGGCAAAGTCGAATAAGCTATGCTCCTTCCTGATTGGGTCACCATCAAATCCACAAGTGCAGATTGCCACATTGGCCTATGTACTCCCTCACCTGACCAACAACCTACCATCAACGGTGGTCCCACAAGAGGTGCTCCAGGCGCTTCCAGAGCTACAATGGGCAGATCCCACGTTTTACAAGAGCTCCCAGGTAGACATCCTAATAGGGGCGGATATCCTTCCGTCCATACTACCAATGTTGTAGTGGGCGGCGAAGGACCCTATCTGCTTTGTCGCTTTGTAGTTGAAGATGCTGTTGGATGTCCAAATCGCTCATATATATGTACGTATGTACATACGCTGGTTGAATGGGTTAAGGGTGCTGAACAACGAACCAATTAAAAGATTGCTGGGTTGCACTTCGTTTGGTCGATTCACAATTTATTCAAGGGGGCACAAGAGTATGTGCTGAATTATTTTATACAAAGTTCACAAAAAGTTTAGTATGACTTGCAAAAGTTTTTACATTAGCTACAATGGGCAGATCCCACGTTTTACAAGAGCTCCCAGGTAGACATCCTAATAGGGGCGGATATCCTTCCGTCCATACTACAGGGTGGTCTCCGGAGCAACATTTGTGGTTCTCTACTGGGTCAAGAGACCGTCTTCGGGTGGATTCTGACAGGTCCGATCCCAAACTCCCGCAGGACCACCATCTCAGCGTTTTCCACACGCATCGTCCGACATGAGGAACCTTCATTGGAGGCCTTACTGACCAAATTTTGGGAGGTAGAGGAACTTCCGACTACGCATGCTCCAAAATCTGATGCGTGGGTGGAGGATCTTTTCGTTCGCACCACGAGCCGTCTGAAGGACGGAAAGTATATGGTCACACTGCCGTTCCGGGATCCGGAGAACATTGACTTAGGCCATTCACGAAGCACAGCGCTTGCTCAGTTCTTGAGAAACGAGGCTCGTCTGTCCAAAGACCCACCTCTAAAGGATCAATATAATGAGGTTATTAGGGGAGTACTTGGACATGGGTCACATGCACCAAGTAGAGTCAGTTGGTAACTCTACCAACTACTATCTCCCCCATCACGCTGTTATTAAGCCTGACAGCACCACCACCAAGGTTCGAGTGGTGTTTAATGCGTCTTGTCCCAGCTCCAACGGGAAAAGCCTGAATGATATCCTTCATTCGGGTCCCGTTCTCCAGTCCGATCTTACTCTGCAAATCCTCAAGTGGCGGTTTTTCAAGGTGGTATTCAACGCGGATATCACGAAGATGTACAGGCAAATCCTTGTCTGCCCGAGCCACACCCCCTTCCAGAGGATTCTTTTCCGAGACGCCGAGGGTCATATTCGGGATTATGAGCTCACCACAGTTACTTTCGGGGTAACGTGTGCGCCTTTTCTCGCCATCAGAGTCATAAAGCAGTTGGCTGAGGATGTGAAGGTCCAATATCCTTTGGCCAGCCACCTCCTCACCAACTATATGTACGTGGATGACGTACTGGCGGGCGCTCATGACCATCTAACCGCCGTCTCATCAATGCGAGAGCTTAGTCAAGCCCTTGACAGCGCTGGATTCCCACTTCGGAAATGGACTTCCAACTCCAAGGGCATCCTACTGGACATTCCTAAGGATCACCTACTCCACGAGGATTTTCTGGACATCGAGGACTTTAGCACTGCCAAACCGCTCGGTGTCCGCTGGCGCGCAACAACGGACGAGTTCTATTTTATCCCCTCTTCGGTCTCCTTCCAACCCCCACTCACCAAACGAGGAGTTCTTGCTCAAATTGCAAGAATATTTGATCCCGCAGGATGGCTGGCGCCCGTTGTAGTGAGCGCCAAGATTTTCATGCAGGGAATCTGGCTCCGTCAGCTGGACTGGGATGAGCCCCTTCCAGCGGACTTGTTAATAACCTGGGAGACCTTCGCGTGCAGCTATCCTGCTGTACGCGACGTTAGGGTGCCTCGATGGATCCGATTCTGCCCCGAGGTACGAATCCAGTACCATGGCTTTTGTGATGCATCCCAGAAGGCATATGGAGCATGCATCTATGTCCGCACAGAAGGCGAAGACGGCATCACAACCAATCTCCTTACAGCCAAGACGCGGGTAGCTCCCGTTAAGACGGTGTCCCTACCTCGCCTTGAGCTTTGTGGGGCTTTGCTCTTAGCGGAGCTGTTCACGGCAATCGTCCCGTATTGCCCTGCTACAGAATGGACAGCTCACTTTTGGACGGACTCCACCATTGTTCTTGCGTGGCTGAACAAGCCACCTTGCCACTGGACGTGTTTTGTGGCCAACCGGGTAGCGAAAATCACTCAGGTGGCCGCTCCACACCTATGGGCTCACGTGCGCTCCGAGCACAATCCCGCTGACCTGGCTAGTCGCGGGGTTTCCGCGGCTGACCTGGTAGACAGGCAACTTTGGTGGTACGGGCCTACCTGGCTGCAAGAGGCCCAAGGCCAGTGGCCGACCCAAGCGGGAGTGGTTCATGACACAGATGTGGAGCAACGCCCTGTCAAGTGTCTTGTGACTGTTGGCCCCCAGGAGGACATCCTCAGCAGGTTCTCGAGCCTTGACCGAGCTATACGAGTCATGGCCTATGCACGACGTTTCGTGACGAGGACCAGGAGATTGAGTCGGGACCTTTCGGCTCATCTGCCCCCGAGGAACTCGCCGCTACTCAACAGTGGTTGATACACCTCACCCAAAGGAGGGAGTATTCCAAGGAGTACGACTGCTTGAGAGGACACAAGCCAATTCCTCCCTCGAGTTCTCTGAAGAACTTGCTTCCTTGCTTGGACCAACAGGGCATCATCCGAGCCTCCGGACGTCTTGTGGCCTCTGGGTCGTTGACCCACGACGAGAAATTCCCCATACTCCTCCCGTACAATTGCGTGTTAACACGATTGTTAGTTCGCCAGACCCATAGCATATCCTTGCATGGCGGCAACGCGCTAATGATCAGACTCATCCGAACTAAGTTTTGGATCCCGAAATTGAGAGTCCTAGTGAAGGCTACGACTAATGCGTGCAAATCCTGCATCCTTCATCGGAGACGAGTTCAAACTCAGCTCATGGGCCAACTGCCAACACCGCGGTCAACGTTCTCACGCCCGTTCACCCATACTGGAGTCGACTTTGCAGGCCCATTCGACCTCAAGAGTTTCACAGGACGAGCCTGCCGTATAACTAAAGGGTATGTCTGCGTCTTCGTCTGCTTCAGCACGAAGGCGATCCACCTGGAAGCCACGTCGGATCTCACAACGGAGACGTTCCTAGCGGCTTTTTCCCGTTTTGCTGCGCGTCGTGGGTGCCCTCAACTCATGTATTCGGACAACGGGAAAACCTTTGTTGGAGCCTCATCCATTCTGTCGCAGGACTTCCTCAAGGCCACTCAAGACCTGGTAATGGCACGGTATAGCCATCAAGGGATTAAGTGGTCATTTAACCCTCCAGGGGCACCCCACATGGGTGGCCTATGGGAGGCGGGGGTGAAGAGTTTCAAGTCACTCTTCTACAAGTCGACCTCCGCCTTCAAATACACGTTCGAAGAGCTTTCCACGCTCCTGGCCCGGATTGAAGCATGTCTCAACTCCCGGCCTATCTCACCGATGTCCGAGGATGTCACTGATCTCCTAGCTCTAACTCCAGGGCATTTCCTCATAGGCGGCCCTCTTCTCTCCGCAGCTGAGCCCTCTATCCCGACGGCTGCCTCTTCCATCATCAACCGCTGGCAGCGACTCAAGGGCCTACATCAACAATTCTGCCATCGGTGGAAGGAGGAATATCTCAAGGAGCTCCACAAGCGACCGAAGTGGCAATCGACGCAAAGGAGCTTACAGAAGGGGGACATGGTTGTTCTGAAGGAAGACAATCTTCCAACGACTGAGTGGCGACTCGGGCGGATCCAATCGGTGTATCCCGGCCAAGACCATCTGGTTCGTGTGGTCGACGTGCGGACTGCCAAAGGAGTCATCAAACGTCCCATCACCAAGGTCGTGCTTCTCCCTATAGAAGCGGACCTTGCGCCCACATCCAGCCAATAATTTGTGTCCGCCGTCCGTCCCTCTGTGTGGTCATTGTGCCAATACCTAGTTCTAATCCCCCTCCTTGGTCTTATCCAAGACTTTTCTTTTCTAGGAGAATGGCACCTCACCACCAAGACCGGCGAGCCTCTTCTGATGTCTACCGGTGCCGGGTTTGCAGGGGCACTCACCCGCTCCGTGAGTGCCGACGGTTTCTCCGGCTGACTACCGTGAAGCGTCTGAACGCAGTCCGGGCGAACCAATACTGCTCTCGGTGTCTCGCTCATGAACATTCACGGGGGCCATGCCGGAGTTACCGAGGGTGCCGACAGTGTGGAGGCGCCCACCACACTCTACTCCACAGGAACACGCAGCACTCCCCGAGACGGCGGCCGAGGCAACAAACTCCGCCCAGGCGCCCTTCACCCGCAGTACGGAGCCGGCGGGATCCTACCCCCCCGGAGACTTCCAGGGACAGATCCCTTGTCCCTCTATGCGACACACCTTCGCCGTACGTGACGACATTGGCCACAATCCTGGACCAGGGCCGAGTCACCGTCACCCCTACAGCACTGGTGGCCATCGACACGGGGAGCACAGTCTACGAGACGCTCGCGCTTATTGATGCGTGTTCGGCGACCAGCCGCATTAGCACGTCGTTGGCGACAGCCTTCGGACTGTCGGTGGCGCGTGTTGGTGCGGACTCGGTCTGCCGGGCTCGCCTCCTATCACCGAAGGCCGGGTTGGACCTAGAGCTCATCCTGGAGGTGTCGGTGGACTGCCAGCGCAAAACGCCCGCCCGACGCATCAATCCCGACGAATTGCAGGAAATGCAGAACCTCAGCCTGGCTGACGAACGGTGGCATACTCCTGCGACCGTCTCCTTAGTGCTGGGGTCAGACGTGTACTCCCGCGTCATGCGTCCAGGGACCATGTCCTTGCAAGGAGGCGCGCTTTTAGCACAGGACTCAGTGTTCGGGTGGATCCTGTCGGGTGTCATCCGGCAGTAAGGCGATCCGGGACCGCCCCCCACACTACCACCATTTCTTTTGCAACGATGTTGCAAGGGGGGCGGAATGTTTGCGTCAGATGGCAGCGCCAAGCAGCTGGTCCGGCTGCTCCATACGATACTCCCCACGATAGTTCGATATCCCGACGATCGGCTATCGGGGAGTTAGCGCACCTCTAGTTTTTTCTTTAATGTAAAAATAATCTCGCAAGTCACCCCCGGCTTACTATTCGTTTTTGTTGATTAAAAAAGACACCATAGTGAGCACATACTCTTGTGCCCCCTCCAATAAAGAATTAATATAAATAAAGTGCAACCCAGCATTTTTCACTGAAATTCGCGTTCACCCAGCGTATGTACATACATACAAGGCACATCGGACAATCAGCAGCAGCCGTACCGATCGACTGGAACACAAGAAGGATTACATCCCGCCCACTACAACACGCTTTAATCCTTTTTACAAATAACATTTAAATTTCTTTGCATATAGAAACTGTGGTTCAAAGAGAAAGAAATTGCAGTGAAATCGTTTTTTAGTAGAAAATTGACGATTTTGTCAACTTTGAAGAGCAATAACTTTTCTAAAAATCACCCAATTTTTAAAATTTTTGCATATCTGTTTATGGTATCGAACATAGTTTGAATCTGCATTAACATTTTTTACTTTTGAAACATTTTATTTTTTGACTATTTTTGGCCATTTTTGGATTCCTTTATCAACTTTAAGAAGTCATAACTTTTCCGAAAATCAGCCGATTTTCAATATTTTTACATTTTTGAAAAACGCTTTAATCCTTTTATCAACTAGCACTTAAAATTCTTTACATATAGAAACTGTGGTTCAAAGAGAAAGAAATTGCAGTGAAATCGTTTTTTAGTAGAAAATTGACGATTTTGTCAACTTTGAAGAGCAATAACTTTTCTAAAAATCACCCAATTTTTAAAATTTTTGCATATCTGTTTATGGTATCGAACATAGTTTGAATCTGCATTAACATTTTTTACTTTTGAAACATTTTATTTCTTGACTATTTTTGGCCATTTTTGGATTCCTTTATCAACTTTAAGAAGTCATAACTTTTCCGAAAATCAGCCGATTTTCAATATTTTTACATTTTTGAAAAACGCTTTAATCCTTTTATCAACTAGCACTTAAAATTCTTTACATATAGAAACTATGTGTGAAAGAGAAAGAAATTGCAGTGAAATCGTTTTTTAGTAGGAAATTGACGATTTTGTCAACTTTGAAGAGCAATAACTTTGCTAAAAATCACCCAATTTTTAAAATTTGTACATTTCTGTTTATGGTATCGAACATAGTTTGAACCTGCATTACAATTTTTTACTTTTGAAACTTTTCAACTTTTGACTATTTTTGGCCATATTTGGATTCCTTCATCAACTTTAAGAAGTCTTAACTTTTCCAAAAATCAGCCGATTTTCCCAATTTTTAAATTTCTGAAAAACGCTTTAATCATTTTTTCAACTAGAATTTAAAATTCTTTGCATATAGAAACTATGGTTCAAAGAGAACGAAATTGCAGTGAATTCGTTTTTTAGTAGAAAATTGACGATTTTGTCAACTTTGAAGAGCAATAACTGTTTGCGTCAGATGGCAACGCCGAGCAGCTGATCCGGCTGCTCCACACGATACTCCCCATCGATAGTATCGATACCCGACGATCGGCTATCGTGGAGTTGACCCTCTCTAATTAAGCTTATATGTAAAATAATAATCTCGCAAGTCACCCCCGACTTAGCAATTCAACCGCCTATATTTTGTAAATAGTTTTTTAATGCAGCACATACTCTTGTACCCCAAGTTGCCAAAATAAAGCAACAGTTATTAAAACAAGTGCAACCCCGCGTATTGTTTTACCAACTCCACTACCTTCTCACTCCGCTGCTCATCAACGTATGTACATACGTACATACAACAGCAGCGGACATACAACAGCAGCCACTCAACTCAACAGCGACGAGCAGCGGATTCTTCGCCGCTCAATATCACAGGAATCACACACCCTAGGACCCCAGGATTACATTCCCGCCCGCTACAACATTTGGTCCTTCGAGCCGGACAGAATATCCTTTCGGGACGTCTTTACCGGCTCGCACCGCGGGAATCTCAAAGCTTATATCCAGATAAGTACAAGTGTGATTTCTTCTAAAAGTTCAACTGTCTCGCGTTTGTTTTTAAATCCATAAAAACAAAACGAAACGCAAAGTTGAACGTCCTCGGCAAGAAGTTACAGCTGAGCCGAGTTACAGCTATACATACATACATATATACAAGCATACGTCTCAATACGTGTGAGTGTGGTTTTGTATGTGTAGTTGCTGACCGGCCGTCCGTTATCAGCTTGTCTTACTCTGCGCTGTTCACTCGCACTCACGCACTGACGTCCAAAAATAAAGATAAGCAAGCATTTGTTTGTGTTTTTTGCGGATTTTATCTTGATCCAACTGTGTTCGGCAGTGTGCAGTATTCTACACCTGTGGATATCTAATTAGATCCACCTCTGTACTGTGAATCGGTGATACACTATTTTTTTTCGATCGTGTTCATCCTCATCTGTTGCAGTATCAAACAGTGTCAGACGATTTTCCATATCGCCCCTTTCAGCAGGCCTCAATTTGCCTGCCCCAATCCCGTCGTTTTCTCGTCTTAACGACAAGACCCATCCCGCTGCTGCGCACTTAAATTACTCCACATCTATCATGGCCCTTTCCGACTTCAACACCATCGCAAGAAAACTTATCCAGTTTAATGATCGACTCAACAGACCCTCGAGAGGAACTCCTACTCTCTACACACTCCAAGTCCGACGTGACCACATTAACTCCTTGTGGCACAAAGTTGAGTCTGAATACGAGCGTTGCTCTCGTCTTCTTAATCCTAAGGAACTGAGCGATGATGTTTTGGCCATGGAGTCGACCTACGACCACTGCTACCACATATATGAGCAGTGTGTTGCCATGCTAAGCCAGCAGATTGACCATGCATCTACTCTGCTCCGTCCTGCAGCTCCTCCCGCTCCTACAGTTGCCATTTCCACTGGCTGTCAACTACCCCCCTGTGACACTGAGGTGTTCCACGGGGATTACACCAAATGGCCCACGTTCCGAGATCTTTTCACAGCAATCTACATCAACAACCCTCAGTTGACTCCCGTAGAAAAGCTGTTCCATTTGAACGCCAAAACAAGTGGCGAGGCCAAGGCAATTGTAGCACGATCTCCGCTGACTAACGACGGCTTCTGTTCAGCGTGGGCCGCTCTCTCTGAAAGGTTTGAAAACAAGCGGCTATTGGTTAATAGTCAGCTTAAGATCGTGTTCAATCTATCTCCAGTTACCACAGAGTCTGCAGAGGCCCTCAAAGGATTACATAGCACAATTCACGGTTGTCTGACAGCGTTAGAACACTCTGACGTCTCCACAGACAACTGGGATTGTCTCCTAATCTTTCTTTGCTCCTCCAAGCTTCCTAAGACGACCCTTGCCCTTTGGGAGCAAAGCTTATTGAAGAAACATGACATCCCCACCTGGCAAGAGATGGACAGATTCCTCCGAGAACGACATCTCACTCTTGAAGCCATCGAGGATGTCATATCGCCCGTCTCGAACAGTCAGCCCCTAGGAGCCAGCCATTCCAAGGCCACTCCAAGAAGCTCAGGACCGGATCGGATACACTCCTACAGATCCATCATCAGGTTAGCGGCTCCAAAATGTGATCTCTGCTCCAAAGAGAATCACTCCGTGCGGGTCTGCACCAAGTTCCTGCAGATGTCGGTCCAACAGAGGTCGACATACATAACTCAAAGTGGGTTATGTACTAATTGTTTCGCCCGCAGTCACCAAGTCCGTGACTGTCCCAGTCAGCATAGCTGCTATGTCTGTGCACGGCGACACAATACCCTTCTGCATCGCGACGTCTCAGATCCGAGTGGCGACGCCCCTTCCACGTCAACCGCTCTCGCTGTCTCAAGCGCTCCGGATCATCCTCTGTCCAACATACAGTCCACTAGTTCCAACACCGAGCAAAGCTGTTTTGCCACCAACACGCGAGGAGTCCTCTTGGGCACTGCCATTGTCCACATATGTCACGCAGGTGTGACATACCCCGCTCGCGCGTTGCTCGACTCTGGATCCGAAGCGACTTTTATTTCCGAGCGACTCAGCAACTCAATCCAGTTGCCTTTCCAGCCAGTTCTGGCTCAAGTGCCCGGCTTGAGTCAGAGGACTAAGGCCCAATCACACTAAGTGTGTGGCTTCCAGATTGGGTCCCCTCTTAAGCCCAATGTGCGCATTGATGCAACAGCCTATGTGCTCCCACACCTCGCTGGAGACCTTCCGTCAACGAGGATACCCCACGGCGTTTTCCATAATCTCCCACACCTCAAGTGGGCAGACCCATCCTTCTGCCGAAGCTCAGAGATTGATCTCCTGATAGGATCGGATATCCTTCCGTCTATTCTATTGGGAGGATTTAAACCAAATCTCTGCGGAACTCTGCTCGGACAAGAGACTATTTTCGGCTGGGTTCTCACGGGTCCGATCCCCCGTTCCAAGGCAAAGTCGATCGCATCGCTCTCTGCTCGCATCACTCTTGTCAACGCGAGTCCTCGACAGCAACGGCCCACCGAGAAGAGAGCCAATCCTAATCACTGCTCTCCAAAGTCCGGAGATGCTCTCGCATCTGAGCAATTCCTGCCTCCAGCGATTCCACAAGTGCCTCAGACAACCTCTACGACCAAAAGGAATCGGCGCTGTCGTCGCCAGGAAGGCGATCCCAAGGGCACCCCCTCTACGACCCTCGTACAGCTGCCTTTGGAAGATGGCCTACAAGACCCTCTGTCCTATCAGCCATCCCCGACCACTATTCAGAATATCTCATCTCGATGTCCTCCATTTCAGAATATGGCGCCTGAGGACCAGCCCAACAACTTTCGGTGCCGAGCCTGTAAGGGATTCCACGCTCTCCGTCAATGTCAGCGATTCCTCCAGCTGACTGCGGAGAAGAGGCTTCGGGTTGTACTCGCCAATCGGTACTGCCCGAATTGTCTTGCCCATCAGCATTCAGGGACATCATGCCGGACTCTCCAGGGATGTCGCAAGTGTGTAGGAGATCACTACTCATTGCTGCACCTCGAGTCGGTAGAGTCCCAGCTGCGGCCGCCTAGGCCTCGGAACCCGCCCCGATGCCGATCGCACTGCCAGTGGAAGACTGCTGCGAAGCTTACTGCTTCCCCTTTAACCCAAAGCAGCAGGATTAAGAAAACGGCAACTACACCCAACATCGGTCCCCCCATCGGTCATTCTTTGCAACAACGTTGCAAGGGGGCCGGAATGTTTGCGTCAGATGGCAACGCCGAGCAGCTGATCCGGCTGCTCCACACGATACTCCCCACGATAGTTCGATATCCCGACGATCGGCTATCGTGGAGTTGACCCTCTCTAATTAAGCTTATATGTAAAATAATAATCTCGCAAGTCACCCCCGACTTAGCAATTCAACCGCCTATATTTTGTAAATAGTTTTTTAATGCAGCACATACTCTTGTGCCCCAAGTTGCCAAAATAAAGCAACAGTTATTAAAACAAGTGCAACCCCGCGTATTGTTTTACCAACTCCACTACCTTCTCACTCCGCTGCTCATCAACGTATGTACATACGTACATACAACAGCAGCGGACATACAACAGCAGCCACTCAACTCAACAGCGACGAGCAGCGGATTCTTCGCCGCTCAATATCACAGGAATCACACACCCTAGGACCCCAGGATTACATTCCCGCCCGCTACAACAATAACTTTGCTAAAAATCACCCAATTTTTAAAATTTTTACATTTCTGTTTAAGGTATAGAACATAGTTTGAATTTGCATTAAAATTTTTTACTTTTGCAACTTTTTAATTTTTGACTATTTTTGGCCATTTTTGGATTCCTTTATCAACTTTAAGAAGTCATAAATTTTCCAAAATTCAGGCAATTTAAAAATTTATACATTTCTGAAAAACGCTTTAATCCTTTTTACAAATAACATTTAAAATTATTTACATATAGAAACTGTGGTTCAAAGAGAAAGAAATTGCAGTAAAATCGTTTTTTAGTAGACAATTGACGATTTTGTCAACTTTGAAGAGCAATAACTTTGCTAAAAATCACACAATTTTTAAAATTTTTGCATTTCTGTTTATGGTATCGAACATAGTTTGAATCTGCATTAAAATTTTTTACTTTTGAAACATTTTATTTTTTGACTATTTTTGGCCATTTTTGTATTCCTTTATCAACTTTAAGAAGTCATAACTTTTCCAAAAATCAGCCTATTTTCAAAATTTTTGCATTTATGAAAAACGTTTTCATCTTTTTTTCAACTAGCATTTAAAATTCTTTACATGTAGAAACTATGGTTGAAAGAGAAAGAAATTACAGTGAAATCGTTTTTTAGTAGAAAATTGACGATTTTGTCAACTTTGAAGAACAATAATTTTGCCAAAAATCACCAAATTTTTTAAATTTTTGCAATTCTGTTTATGGTATCGAACATAGTTTGAAAATGCATAAAAGATTTTTACATTTGAAATATTTTAATTTTTGACTATTTTTGGCCATTTTTGGATTCCTTTATAAACTTTAAGAAGTCTTAACTTTTCCAAAAATCAGCCAATTTTCAAAATTTTTACATTGCTGAAAAACGCGTTAATCCTTTTTATAAATAGCATTTAAAATTCTTTACATATAGAAACTGTAGTTCAAAGAGAAAGAAATTTCAGTGAAATCGTTGTTTAGTAGAACATTGACAATTTTGTCAACTTTGAAGAGCAATAACTTTGCTAAAAATCACACAATTTTTCAAATTTTTGCATTTCTGTTTATGGTATCGAACATAGTTTGAATTTGCATTAAAAATTTTTACTTTTGAAACATTTTATTTTTTGACTATTTTTGGCCATTTTTGTATTCCTTTATCAACTTTAAGAAGTCATAACTTTTCCAAAAATCAGCCAATTTTCAAAATTTTTACATTTTTGAAAAACGTTCTCATCTTTTTTTCAACTAGCATTTAAAATTGTTTACATGTAGAAACTATGGTTGAAAGAGGAAGAAATTGCAGTTAAATCGTTTTTTAGTAGAAAATTGACGATTTTGTCAACTTTGAAGAGCAATAACTTTGCCAAAAATCACCCAATTTTTGAAATTTTTGCAATTCTGTTTATGGTATCGAACATAGTTTGAAAATGCATAAAAGTTTTTTACATTTGAAATATTTTAATTTTCTGACTATTTTTGGCCATGTTTGGATTCCTTTATCAACTTTAAGAAGTCATAACTTTTCCAAAATTCAGGCAATTTAAAAATTTATACATTTCTGAAAAACGCTTTAATCCTTTTTACAAATAGCATTTAAAATTCTTTACATATAGAAACTATGTGTGAAAGAGAAAGAAATTGCAGTGAAATCGTTTTTTAGTAGAAAATTGACGATTTTGTCAACTTTGAAGAGCAATAACTTTGCTAAAAATCTCCCAATTTTTAAAATTTGTACATTTCTGTTTATGGTATCGAACATAGTTTGAATTTGCATTAAAATTTTTTACTTTTGAAACTTTTGAATTTTTGACTATTTTTGGCCATATTTGGATTCCTTTATCAACTTTAAGAAGTCATAACTTTTCCAAAATTCAGGCAATTTAAAAATTTTTACATTTCTAAAAAACGCTTTAATCCTTTTTACAAATAGCATTTAAAATTCTTTACATATAGAAACTATGGTGTCAAAGAGAAAGAAATTGCAGTGAAATCGTTTTTTAGTAGAAAATTGACGATTTTGTCAACTTTGAAGAGCAATAACTTTGCTAAAAATCACCCAATTTTTAAAATTTTTGCATATCTGTTTATGGTATCGAACATAGTTTGAATCTGCATTAGAATTTTGTACTTTTGCAACTTTTTAATTTTTGACTATTTTTGGCCATTTTTGGATTCCTTTATCAACTTTAAGAAGTCATAACTTTTCCAAAAATCAGCCGATTTTCAAAATTTTTACATATCTGAAAACGCTTTAATCATTTTTTCAAATAGCATTTAAAACTCTTTACATATAGAAACTATGTGTGAAAGAGAAAGAAATTTCAGTGAAATCGTTTTTTAGTAGAAAATTGACGATTTTGTCAACTTTGAAGAGCAATAACTTTGCTAAAAATCACCCAATTTTTAAAATTTTTGCATTTCTGTTTATGGTATCGAACATAGTTTGAATCTGCATTAAAATTTTTTACTTTTGAAACTTTTTATTTTTTGACTATTTTTGGCCATTTTTGGATTCCTTTATCAACTTTAAGAAGTCATAACTTTTCCAAAAATCAGCCGATTTTCAAAATTTATACATTTCTGAAAAACGCTTTAATCCTTTTCACAAATAGCATTTAAAATTCTTTACATATAGGAAATATGGTTCAAAGAGAAAGAAATTGCAGTGAAATCGTTTTTTAGTAGAAAATTGACGATTTTGTCAACTTTGAAGAGCAATAACTTTGCTAAAAATCTCCCAATTTTTAAAATTTTTGCATATCTGTTTATGGTATCGAACATAGTTTGAATCTGCATTAAAATTTTTTACTTTTGAAACTTTTTATTTTTTGACTATTTTTGGCCATTTTTGGATTCCTTTATCAACTTTAAGAAGTCATAACTTTTCCAAAATTCAGGCAATTTAAAAATTTATACATTTCTGAAAAACGCTTTAATCCTTTTTACAAATAGCATTTAAAATTCTTTACATATAGAAACTATGTGTCAAAGAGAAAGAAATTGCAGTGAAATCGTTTTTTAGTAGAAAATTGACGATTTTGTCAACTTTGAAGAGCAATAACTTTGCTAAAAATCACCCAATTTTTAAAATTTTTGCATATCTGTTTATGGTATCGAACATAGTTTGAATCTGCATTAGAATTTTTTACTTTTGCAACTTTTTAATTTTTGACTATTTTTGGCCATTTTTGGATTCCTTTATCAACTTTAAGAAGTCATAACTTTTCCAAAAATCAGCCGATTTTCAAAATTTTTACATTTCTGAAAAACGCTTTAATCCTTTTTACAAATAGCATTTAAAATTCTTTACATATAGAAACTGTGGTTCAAAGAGAAAGAAATTGCAGTGAAATCGTTTTTTAGTAGAACATTGACGATTTTGTCAACTTTGAAGAGCAATAACTTTGCTAAAAATCACCCAATTTTTAAAATTTTTGCATTTCTGTTTATGGTATCGAACATAGTTTGAATCTGCATTAAAATTTTTTACTTTTGAAACTTTTTATTTTTTGACTATTTTTGGCCATTTTTGGATTCCTTTATCAACTTTAAGAAGTCATAACTTTTCCAAAAATCAGCCGATTTTCAAAATTTTTACATTTCTGAAAAACGCTTTAATCCTTTTTTCAACTAGCATTTAAAATTCTTTACATATAGAAACTGTGGTTCAAAGAGAAAGAAATTGCAGTGAAATCGTTTTTTAGTAGAAAATTGACGATTTTGTCAACTTTGAAGAGCAATAACTTTGCTAAAAATCACCCAATTTTTAAAATTTTTGCATATCTGTTTATCGTATCGAACATAGTTTGAATCTGCATTAGAATTTTTTACTTTTGCAACTTTTTAATTTTTGACTATTTTTGGCCATTTTTGGATTCCTTTATCAACTTTAAGAAGTCATAACTTTTCCAAAAATCAGCCGATTTTCAAAATTTTTACATTTCTGAAAAACGCTTTAATCCTTTTTTCAACTAGCATTTAAAATTCTTTACATATAGAAACTATGGTTGAAAGAGAAAGAAATTGCAGTGAAATCGTTTTTTAGTAGAAAATTGACGATTTTGTCAACTTTGAAGAGCAATAACTTTGCTAAAAATCACCCAATTTTTAAAATTTTTGCATTTCTCTTTATGGTATCGAACATAGTTTGAATTTGCATTAAAATTTTTTACTTTTGAAACTTTTGAATTTTTGACTATTTTTGGCCATTTTTGGATTCCTTTATCAACTTTAAGAAGTCATAACTTTTCCAAAAATCAGCCGATTTTCAAAATTTTTACATTTCTGAAAAACGCTTTAATCATTTTTTCAAATAGCATTTAAAATTCTTTACATATAGAAACTATGTGTGAAAGAGAAAGAAATTGCAGTGAAATCGTTTTTTAGTAGAAAATTGACGATTTTGTCAACTTTGAAGAGCAATAACTTTGCTAAAAATCACCCAATTTTTAAAATTTTTGCATTTCTGTTTATGGTATCGAACATAGTTTGAATCTGCATTAAAATTTTTTACTTTTGAAACTTTTTAATTTTTGACTATTTTTGGCCATTTTTGGATTCCTTTATCAACTTTAAGAAGTCATAACTTTTCCAAAAATCAGCCGATTTTCAAAATTTTTACATTTCTGAAAAACGCTTTAATCCTTTTTTCAACTAGCATTTAAAATTCTTTACATATAGAAACTGTGGTTCAAAGAGAAAGAAATTGCAGTGAAATCGTTTTTTAGTAGAAAATTGACGATTTTGTCAACTTTGAAGAGCAATAACTTTGCTAAAAATCACCCAATTTTTAAAATTTTTGCATATCTGTTTATCGTATCGAACATAGTTTGAATCTGCATTAAAATTTTTTACTTTTGCAACTTTTTAATTTTTGACTATTTTTGGCCATTTTTGGATTCCTTTATCAACTTTAAGAAGTCATAACTTTTCCAAAAATCAGCCGATTTTCAAAATTTTTACATTTCTGAAAAACGCTTTAATCCTTTTTTCAAATAGCATTTAAAATTCTTTACATATAGAAACTATGTGTTCAAAGAGAAAGAAATTGCAGTGAAATCGTTTTTTAGTAGAAAATTGACGATTTTGTCAACTTTGAAGAGCAATAACTTTGCTAAAAATCACCCAATTTTTAAAATTTTTGCATTTCTGTTTATGGTATCGAACATAGTTTGAATCTGCATTAAAATTTTTTACTTTTGAAACTTTTTTAATTTTTGACTATTTTTGCCATTTTTGGATTCCTTTATCAACTTTAAGAAGTCATAACTTTTCCAAAAATCAGCCGATTTTCAAAATTTTTACATTTCTGAAAAACGCTTTAATCCTTTTTTCAAATAGCATTTAAAATTCTTTACATATAGAAACTATGGTTCAAAGAGAAAGAAATTGCAGTGAAATCGTTTTTTAGTAGAAAATTGACGATTTTGTCAACTTTGAAGAGCAATAACTTTGCTAAAAATCACCCAATTTTTAAAATTTTTGCATTTCTGTTTATGGTATCGAACATAGTTTGAATCTGCATTAAAATTTTTTACTTTTGCAACTTTTTAATTTTTGACTATTTTTGGCCATTTTTGGATTCCTTTATCAACTTTAAGAAGTCATAACTTTTCCAAAATTCAGGCAATTTAAAAATTTATACATTTCTGAAAAACGCTTTAATCCTTTTTACAAATAGCATTTAAAATTCTTTACATATAGAAACTATGTGTCAAAGAGAAAGAAATTGCAGTGAAATCGTTTTTTAGTAGAAAATTGACGATTTTGTCAACTTTGAAGAGCAATAACTTTGCTAAAAATCACCCAATTTTTAAAATTTTTGCATATCTGTTTATGGTATCGAACATAGTTTGAATCTGCATTAAAATTTTTTACTTTTGCAACTTTTTAATTTTTGACTATTTTTGGCCATTTTTGGATTCCTTTATCAACTTTAAGAAGTCATAACTTTTCCAAAAATCAGCCGATTTTCAAAATTTTTACATTTCTGAAAAACGCTTTAATCCTTTTTACAAATAGCATTTAAAATTCTTTACATATAGAAACTGTGGTTCAAAGAGAAAGAAATTGCAGTGAAATCGTTTTTTAGTAGAAAATTGACGATTTTGTCAACTTTGAAGAGCAATAACTTTGCTAAAAATCACCCAATTTTTAAAATTTGTACATTTCTGTTTATGGTATCGAACATAGTTTGAATTTGCATTAAAATTTTTTACTTTTGAAACTTTTGAATTTTTGACTATTTTTGGCCATTTTTGGATTCCTTTATCAACTTTAAGAAGTCATAACTTTTCCAAAATTCAGGCAATTTAAAAATTTATACATTTCTGAAAAACGCTTTAATCCTTTTTACAAATAGCATTTAAAATTCTTTACATATAGAAACTATGGTTCAAAGAGAAAGAAATTGCAGTGAAATCGTTTTTTAGTAGAAAATTGACGATTTTGTCAACTTTGAAGAGCAATAACTTTGCTAAAAATCACCCAATTTTTAAAATTTTTGCATATCTGTTTATGGTATCGAACATAGTTTGAATCTGCATTAAAATTTTTACTTTTGCAACTTTTTAATTTTTGACTATTTTTGGCCATTTTTGGATTCCTTTATCAACTTTAAGAAGTCATAACTTTTCCAAAAATCAGCCAATTTTCAAAATTTTTACATATCTGAAAAACGCTTTAATCATTTTTTCAAATAGCATTTAAAATTCTTTACATATAGAAACTATGTGTGAAAGAGAAAGAAATTGCAGTGAAATCGTTTTTTAGTAGAAAATTGACGATTTTGTCAACTTTGAAGAGCAATAACTTTGCTAAAAATCACCCAATTTTTAAAATTTTTGCATTTCTGTTTATGGTATCGAACATAGTTTGAATCTGCATTAAAATTTTTTACTTTTGAAACTTTTTAATTTTTGACTATTTTTGGCCATTTTTGGATTCCTTTATCAACTTTAAGAAGTCATAACTTTTCCAAAAATCAGCCGATTTTCAAAATTTTTACATTTCTGAAAAACGCTTTAATCCTTTTTTCAACTAGCATTTAAAATTCTTTACATATAGAAACTATGGTTCAAAGAGAAAGAAACTGCAGTGAAATCGTTTTTTAGTAGAAAATTGACGATTTTGTCAACTTTGAAGAGCAATAACTTTGCTAAAAATCACCCAATTTTTAAAATTTGTACATTTCTGTTTATGGTATCGAACATAGTTTGAATTTGCATTAAAATTTTTTACTTTTGAAACTTTTGAATTTTTGACTATTTTTGGCCATTTTTGGATTCCTTTATCAACTTTAAGAAGTCATAACTTTTCCAAAATTCAGGCAATTTAAAAATTTATACATTTCTGAAAAACGCTTTAATCCTTTTTACAAATAGCATTTAAAATTCTTTACATATAGAAACTATGGTTCAAAGAGAAAGAAATTGCAGTGAAATCGTTTTTTAGTAGAAAATTGACGATTTTGTCAACTTTGAAGAGCAATAACTTTGCTAAAAATCACCCAATTTTTAAAATTTTTGCATATCTGTTTATGGTATCGAACATAGTTTGAATCTGCATTAAAATTTTTTACTTTTGCAACTTTTTAATTTTTTGACTATTTTTGGCCATTTTTGGATTCCTTTATCAACTTTAAGAAGTCATAACTTTTCCAAAAATCAGCCGATTTTCAAAATTTTTACATTTCTGAAAAACGCTTTAATCCTTTTTTCAAATAGCATTTAAAATTCTTTACATATAGAAACTATGGTTCAAAGAGAAAGAAATTGCAGTGAAATCGTTTTTTAGTAGAAAATTGACGATTTTGTCAACTTTGAAGAGCAATAACTTTGCTAAAAATCACCCAATTTTTAAAATTTTTGCATTTCTGTTTATGGTATCGAACATAGTTTGAATCTGCATTAAAATTTTTTACTTTTGCAACTTTTTATTTTTTGACTATTTTTAGCCATTTTTGGATTCCTTTATCAACTTTAAGAAGTCATAACTTTTCCAAAAATCAGCCAATTTTCAAAATTTTTACATTTCTGAAAAACGCTTTAATCCTTTTTACAAATAGCATTTAAAATTCTTTACATATAGAAACTGTGGTTCAAAGAGAAAGAAATTGCAGTGAAATCGTTTTTTAGTAGAAAATTGACGATTTTGTCAACTTTGAAGAGCAATAACTTTGCTAAAAATCACCCAATTTTTAAAATTTGTACATTTCTGTTTATGGTATCGAACATAGTTTGAATTTGCATTAAAATTTTTTACTTTTGAAACTTTTGAATTTTTGACTATTTTTGGCCATATTTGGATTCCTTTATCAACTTTAAGAAGTCATAACTTTTCCAAAATTCAGGCAATTTAAAAATTTATACATTTCTGAAAAACGCTTTAATCCTTTTTACAAATAGCATTTAAAATTCTTTACATATAGAAACTATGGTTCAAAGAGAAAGAAATTGCAGTGAAATCGTTTTTTAGTAGAAAATTGACGATTTTGTCAACTTTGAAGAGCAATAACTTTGCTAAAAATCACCCAATTTTTAAAATTTTTGCATTTCTGTTTATGGTATCGAACATAGTTTGAATCTGCATTAAAATTTTTTACTTTTGAAACATTTTAATTTTTGACTATTTTTGGCCATTTTTGGATTCCTTTATCAACTTTAAGAAGTCATAACTTTTCCAAAAATCAGCCGATTTTCAAAATTTTTACATTTCTGAAAAACGCTTTAATCCTTTTTTCAAATAGCATTTAAAATTCTTTACATATAGAAACTATGGTTCAAAGAGAAAGAAATTGCAGTGAAATCGTTTTTTAGTAGAAAATTGACGATTTTGTCAACTTTGAAGAGCAATAACTTTGCTAAAAATCACCCAATTTTTAAAATTTTTGCATTTCTGTTTATGGTATCGAACATAGTTTGAATCTGCATTAAAATTTTTTACTTTTGCAACTTCATAATTTTTGACTATTTTTGGCCATTTTTGGATTCCTTTATCAACTCTAAGAAGTCATAACTTTTCCAAAAATCAGCCGATTTTCCCAATTTTTAAATTTCTGAAAAACGCTTTAATCCTTTTTTCAACTAGCATTTAAAATTCTTTACATATAGAAACTGTGGTTCAAAGAGAAAGAAATTGCAGTGAAATCGTTTTTTAGTAGAAAATTGACGATTTTGTCAACTTTGAAGAGCAATAACTTTGCTAAAAATCACCCAATTTTTAAAATTTTTGCATATCTGTTTATCGTATCGAACATAGTTTGAATCTGCATTAGAATTTTTTACTTTTGCAACTTTTTAATTTTTGACTATTTTTGGCCATTTTTGGATTCCTTTATCAACTTTAAGAAGTCATAACTTTTCCAAAAATCAGCCAATTTTCAAAATTTTTACATTTCTGAAAAACGCTTTAATCCTTTTTTCAAATAGCATTTAAAATTCTTTACATATAGAAACTATGTGTCAAAGAGAAAGAAATTGCAGTGAAATCGTTTTTTAGTAGAAAATTGACGATTTTGTCAACTTTGAAGAGCAATAACTTTGCTAAAAATCACCCAATTTTTAAAATTTTTGCATTTCTGTTTATGGTATCGAACATAGTTTGAATCTGCATTAAAATTTTTTACTTTTGAAACTTTTTAATTTTTGACTATTTTTGGCCATTTTTGGATTCCTTTATCAACTTTAAGAAGTCATAACTTTTCCAAAAATCAGCCAATTTTCAAAATTTTTACATTTCTGAAAAACGCTTTAATCCTTTTTTCAACTAGCATTTAAAATTCTTTACATATAGAAACTGTGGTTCAAAGAGAAAGAAATTGCAGTGAAATCGTTTTTTAGTAGAAAATTGACGATTTTGTCAACTTTGAAGAGCAATAACTTTGCTAAAAATCACCCAATTTTTAAAATTTTTGCATATCTGTTTATGGTATCGAACATAGTTTGAATCTGCATTAAAATTTTTTACTTTTGCAACTTTTTAATTTTTGACTATTTTTGGCCATTTTTGGATTCCTTTATCAACTTTAAGAAGTCATAACTTTTCCAAAAATCAGCCAATTTTCAAAATTTTTACATTTCTGAAAAACGCTTTAATCCTTTTTTCAACTAGCATTTAAAATTCTTTACATATAGAAACTATGGTTCAAAGAGAAAGAAACTGCAGTGAAATCGTTTTTTAGTAGAAAATTGACGATTTTGTCAACTTTGAAGAGCAATAACTTTGCTAAAAATCACCCAATTTTTAAAATTTTTGCATTTCTGTTTATGGTATCGAACATAGTTTGAATCTGCATTAAAATTTTTTACTTTTGCAACTTTTTAATTTTTGACTATTTTTGGCCATTTTTGGATTCCTTTATCAACTTTAAGAAGTCATAACTTTTCCAAAAATCAGCCAATTTTCAAAATTTTTACATTTCTGAAAAACGCTTTAATCCTTTTTCAAATAGCATTTAAAATTCTTTACATATAGAAACTATGTGTCAAAGAGAAAGAAATTGCAGTGAAATCGTTTTTTAGTAGAAAATTGACGATTTTGTCAACTTTGAAGAGCAATAACTTTGCTAAAAATCACCCAATTTTTAAAATTTGTACATTTCTGTTTATGGTATCGAACATAGTTTGAATCTGCATTAAAATTTTTTACTTTTGAAACTTTTTAATTTTTGACTATTTTTGGCCATTTTTGGATTCCTTTATCAACTTTAAGAAGTCATAACTTTTCCAAAAATCAGCCGATTTTCCAAATTTTTAAATTTCTGAAAAACGCTTTAATCCTTTTTTCAACTAGCATTTAAAATTCTTTACATATAGAAACTATGGTTCAAAGAGAAAGAAACTGCAGTGAAATCGTTTTTTAGTAGAAAATTGACGATTTTGTCAACTTTGAAGAGCAATAACTTTGCTAAAAATCACCCAATTTTTAAAATTTTTGCATTTCTGTTTATGGTATCGAACATAGTTTGAATTTGCATTAAAATTTTTTACTTTTGAAACTTTTTAATTTTTGACTATTTTTGGCCATTTTTGGATTCCTTTATCAACTTTAAGAAGTCATAACTTTTCCAAAATTCAGGCAATTTTAAAAATTTATACATTTCTGAAAAACGCTTTAATCCTTTTTACAAATAGCATTTAAAATTCTTTACATATAGAAACTGTGGTTCAAAGAGAAAGAAATTGCAGTGAAATCGTTTTTTAGTAGAAAATTGACGATTTTGTCAACTTTGAAGAGCAATAACTTTGCTAAAAATCACCCAATTTTTAAAATTTGTACATTTCTGTTTATGGTATCGAACATAGTTTGAATCTGCATTAAAATTTTTTACTTTTGAAACTTTTTAATTTTTGACTATTTTTGGCCATATTTGGATTCCTTTATCAACTTTAAGAAGTCATAACTTTTCCAAAAATCAGCCGATTTTCCCAATTTTTAAATTTCTGAAAAACGCTTTAATCCTTTTTTCAACTAGCATTTAAAATTCTTTACATATAGAAACTATGGTTCAAAGAGAAAGAAATTGCAGTGAAATCGTTTTTTAGTAGAAAATTGACGATTTTGTCAACTTTGAAGAGCAATAACTTTGCTAAAAATCACCCAATTTTTAAAATTTGTACATTTCTGTTTATGGTATCGAACATAGTTTGAATTTGCATTAAAATTTTTTACTTTTGAAACTTTTGAATTTTTGACTATTTTTGGCCATTTTTGGATTCCTTTATCAACTTTAAGAAGTCATAACTTTTCCAAAATTCAGGCAATTTAAAAATTTATACATTTCTGAAAAACGCTTTAATCCTTTTTACAAATAGCATTTAAAATTCTTTACATATAGAAACTGTGGTTCAAAGAGAAAGAAATTGCAGTGAAATCGTTTTTTAGTAGAAAATTGACGATTTTGTCAACTTTGAAGAGCAATAACTTTGCTAAAAATCACCCAATTTTTAAAATTTTTGCATTTCTGTTTATGGTATCGAACATAGTTTGAATCTGCATTAAAATTTTTATTTTTCAAATTTTTATTTTTGGCCATTTTTTGTATTCCTTTATCAACTTTAAGAAGTCATAACTTTTCCAAAAATCAGCCAATTTTTAAAAATTTAAATTTCTGAAAAACGCTTTAATCCTTTTTAATTAGCATTTAAAATTCTTTACATATAGAAACTATGGTTGAAAGAGAAAGAAATTGCAGTGAAATCGTTTTTTAGTAGAAAATTGACGATTTTGTCAACTTTGAAGAGCAATAACTTTGCTAAAAATCACCCAATTTTTAAAATTTTTGCATTTCTGTTTATGGTATCGAACATAGTTTGAATCTGCATTAAAATTTTTTACTTTTGCAACTTTTTAATTTTTGACTATTTTTGGCCATTTTTGGATTCCTTTATCAACTTTAAGAAGTCATAACTTTTCCAAAAATCAGCCAATTTTCAAAATTTTTACATTTCTGAAAAACGCTTTAATCCTTTTTACAAATAACATTTAAAATTCTTTACATATAGAAACTATGTGTCAAAGAGAAAGAAATTGCAGTGAAATCGTTTTTTAGTAGAAAATTGACGATTTTGTCAACTTTGAAGAGCAATAACTTTGCTAAAAATCACCCAATTTTTAAAATTTGTACATTTCTGTTTATGGTATCGAACATAGTTTGAATCTGCATTAAAATTTTTTACTTTTGAAACTTTTTAATTTTTGACTATTTTTGGCCATTTTTGGATTCCTTTATCAACTTTAAGAAGTCATAACTTTTCCAAAATTCAGGCAATTTAAAAATTTATACATTTCTGAAAAACGCTTTAATCCTTTTTACAAATAGCATTTAAAATTCTTTACATATAGAAACTATGTGTGAAAGAGAAAGAAATTGCAGTGAAATCGTTTTTTAGTAGAAAATTGACGATTTTGTCAACTTTGAAGAGCAATAACTTTGCTAAAAATCACCCAATTTTTAAAATTTTTGCATTTCTGTTTATGGTATCGAACATAGTTTGAATCTGCATTAAAATTTTTTACTTTTGAAACTTTTCAATTTTTGACTATTTTTGGCCATATTTGGATTCCTTCATCAACTTTAAGAAGTCATAACTTTTCCAAAAATCAGCCGATTTTCCCAATTTTTAAATTTCTGAAAAACGCTTTAATCCTTTTTTCAACTAGCATTTAAAATTCTTTACATATAGAAACTATGGTTCAAAGAGAAAGAAACTGCAGTGAAATCGTTTTTTAGTAGAAAATTGACGATTTTGTCAACTTTGAAGAGCAATAACTTTGCTAAAAATCACCCAATTTTTAAAATTTGTACATTTCTGTTTATGGTATCGAACATAGTTTGAATTTGCATTAAAATTTTTTACTTTTGCAACTTTTTAATTTTTGACTATTTTTGGCCATATTTGGATTCCTTTATCAACTTTAAGAAGTCATAACTTTTCCAAAATTCAGGCAATTTAAAAATTTATACATTTCTGAAAAACGCTTTAATCCTTTTTACAAATAGCATTTAAAATTCTTTACATATAGAAACTGTGGTTCAAAGAGAAAGAAATTGCAGTGAAATCGTTTTTTAGTAGAAAATTGACGATTTTGTCAACTTTGAAGAGCAATAACTTTGCTAAAAATCACCCAATTTTTAAAAATTTTTACATTTCTGTCATTAAAATTTTTACTTGCTTTTCAATTTTTGAAGTCATATTTTTCAAATAGCATTTCCAAAATTTTCTTTTACAAATAGATTTAAAATTTTTACATATAGAAACTGTGTTGAAAGAGAAAGAAATTGCAGTGAAATCGTTTTTTTAGTAGAAAATTGACGATTTTGTCAACTTTGAAGAGCAATAACTTTGCTAAAAATCACCCAATTTTTAAAATTTTTGCATTTCTGTTTATGGTATCGAACATAGTTTGAATCTGCATTAAAATTTTTTACTTTTGAAACTTTTTATTTTTTGACTATTTTTGGCCATTTTTGGATTCCTTTATCAACTTTAAGAAGTCATAACTTTTCCAAAAATCAGCCAATTTTCAAAATTTTTACATTTCTGAAAAACGCTTTAATCCTTTTTTCAAATAGCATTTAAAATTCTTTACATATAGAAACTATGTGTTGAAAGAGAAAGAAATTGCAGTGAAATCGTTTTTTAGTAGAAAATTGACGATTTTGTCAACTTTGAAGAGCAATAACTTTGCTAAAAATCACCCAATTTTTAAAATTTGTACATTTCTGTTTATGGTATCGAACATAGTTTGAATCTGCATTAAAATTTTTTACTTTTGAAACTTTTTAATTTTTGACTATTTTTGGCCATTTTTGGATTCCTTTATCAACTTTAAGAAGTCATAACTTTTCCAAAATTCAGCCAATTTAAAAATTTATACATTTCTGAAAAACGCTTTAATCCTTTTTACAAATAGCATTTAAAATTCTTTACATATAGAAACTATGGGTCAAAGAGAAAGAAATTGCAGTGAAATCGTTTTTTAGTAGAAAATTGACGATTTTGTCAACTTTGAAGAGCAATAACTTTGCTAAAAATCACCCAATTTTTAAAATTTTTGCATATCTGTTTATGGTATCGAACATAGTTTGAATCTGCATTAAAATTTTTTACTTTTGCAACTTTTTAATTTTTGACTATTTTTGGCCATTTTTGGATTCCTTTATCAACTTTAAGAAGTCATAACTTTTCCAAAAATCAGCCGATTTTCAAAATTTTTACATTTCTGAAAAACGCTTTAATCCTTTTTTCAAATAGCATTTAAAATTCTTTACATATAGAAACTATGTGTGAAAGAGAAAGAAATTGCAGTGAAATCGTTTTTTAGTAGAAAATTGACGATTTTGTCAACTTTGAAGAGCAATAACTTTGCTAAAAATCACCCAATTTTTAAAATTTTTGCATTTCTGTTTATGGTATCGAACATAGTTTGAATCTGCATTAAAATTTTTTACTTTTGAAACTTTTTAATTTTTGACTATTTTTGGCCATATTTGGATTCCTTTATCAACTTTAAGAAGTCATAACTTTTCCAAAAATCAGCCAATTTTCAAAATTTATACATTTCTGAAAAACGCTTTAATCCTTTTTACAAATAGCATTTAAAATTCTTTACATATAGAAACTATGTGTCAAAGAGAAAGAAATTGCAGTGAAATCGTTTTTTAGTAGAAAATTGACGATTTTGTCAACTTTGAAGAGCAATAACTTTGCTAAAAATCACCCAATTTTTAAAATTTTTGCATATCTGTTTATGGTATCGAACATAGTTTGAATCTGCATTAAAATTTTTTACTTTTGCAACTTTTTAATTTTTGACTATTTTTGGCCATTTTTGGATTCCTTTATCAACTTTAAGAAGTCATAACTTTTCCAAAAATCAGCCAATTTTCAAAATTTATACATTTCTGAAAAACGCTTTAATCCTTTTTACAAATAGCATTTAAAATTCTTTACATATAGAAACTGTGGTTCAAAGAGAAAGAAATTGCAGTGAAATCGTTTTTTAGTAGAAAATTGACGATTTTGTCAACTTTGAAGAGCAATAACTTTGCTAAAAATCACCCAATTTTTAAAATTTTTGCATTTCTGTTTATGGTATCGAACATAGTTTGAATCTGCATTAAAATTTTTTACTTTTGAAACTTTTTAATTTTTGACTATTTTTGGCCATTTTTGGATTCCTTTATCAACTTTAAGAAGTCATAACTTTTCCAAAAATCAGCCGATTTTCAAAATTTTTACATTTCTGAAAAACGCTTTAATCCTTTTTTCAACTAGCATTTAAAATTCTTTACATATAGAAACTATGGTTCAAAGAGAAAGAAATTGCAGTGAAATCGTTTTTTAGTAGAAAATTGACGATTTTGTCAACTTTGAAGAGCAATAACTTTGCTAAAAATCACCCAATTTTTAAAATTTTTGCATATCTGTTTATGGTATCGAACATAGTTTGAATCTGCATTAAATTTTTTACTTTTGCAACTTTTTAATTTTTGACTATTTTTGGCCATTTTTGGATTCCTTTATCAACTTTAAGAAGTCATTACTTTTCCAAAAATCAGCCAATTTTCAAAATTTTTACATTTCTGAAAAACGCTTTAATCATTTTTTCAAATAGCATTTAAAATTCTTTACATATAGAAACTATGTGTGAAAGAGAAAGAAATTGCAGTGAAATCGTTTTTTAGTAGAAAATTGACGATTTTGTCAACTTTGAAGAGCAATAACTTTGCTAAAAATCACCCAATTTTTAAAATTTTTGCATTTCTGTTTATGGTATCGAACATAGTTTGAATCTGCATTAAAATTTTTTACTTTTGAAACTTTTTAATTTTTGACTATTTTTGGCCATATTTGGATTCCTTTATCAACTTTAAGAAGTCATAACTTTTCCAAAAATCAGCCGATTTTCCCAATTTTTAAATTTCTGTAAAACGCTTTAATCCTTTTTCAACTAGCATTTAAAATTCTTTACATATAGAAACTATGGTTGAAAGAGAAAGAAATTGCAGTGAAATCGTTTTTTAGTAGAAAATTGACGATTTTGTCAACTTTGAAGAGCAATAACTTTGCTAAAAATCACCCAATTTTTAAAATTTGTACATTTCTGTTTATGGTATCGAACATAGTTTGAATTTGCATTAAAATTTTTTACTTTTGAAACTTTTTAATTTTTGACTATTTTTGGCCATATTTGGATTCCTTTATCAACTTTAAGAAGTCATAACTTTTCCAAAATTCAGGCAATTTAAAAATTTATACATTTCTGAAAAACGCTTTAATCCTTTTTACAAATAGCATTTAAAATTCTTTACATATAGAAACTGTGGTTCAAAGAGAAAGAAATTGCAGTGAAATCGTTTTTTAGTAGAAAATTGACGATTTTGTCAACTTTGAAGAGCAATAACTTTGCTAAAAATCACCCAATTTTTAAAATTTTTGCATATCTGTTTATGGTATCGAACATAGTTTGAATCTGCATTAGAATTTTTTACTTTTGCAACTTTTTAATTTTTGACTATTTTTGGCCATTTTTGGATTCCTTTATCAACTTTAAGAAGTCATAACTTTTCCAAAAATCAGCCAATTTTCAAAATTTTTACATTTCTGAAAAACGCTTTAATCCTTTTTTCAAATAGCATTTAAAATTCTTTACATATAGAAACTATGTGTGAAAGAGAAAGAAATTGCAGTGAAATCGTTTTTTAGTAGAAAATTGACGATTTTGTCAACTTTGAAGAGCAATAACTTTGCTAAAAATCACCCAATTTTTAAAATTTTTGCATTTCTGTTTATGGTATCGAACATAGTTTGAATCTGCATTAAAATTTTTTACTTTTGAAACTTTTGAATTTTTGACTATTTTTGGCCATATTTGGATTCCTTTATCAACTTTAAGAAGTCATAACTTTTCCAAAATTCAGGCAATTTAAAAATTTATACATTTCTGAAAAACGCTTTAATCCTTTTTACAAATAGCATTTAAAATTCTTTACATATAGAAACTGTGGTTCAAAGAGAAAGAAATTGCAGTGAAATCGTTTTTTAGTAGAAAATTGACGATTTTGTCAACTTTGAAGAGCAATAACTTTGCTAAAAATCACCCAATTTTTAAAATTTCTGCATATCTGTTTATGGTATCGAACATATTTTTAATATTTTTACTTTTGCAACTTTTTAATTTTTGACTATTTTTGGCCATTTTTGGATTCCTTTATCAACTTTAAGAAGTCATAACTTTCCAAAAATCAGCCAATTTTCAAAATTTTTACATTTCTGAAAAACGCTTTAATCCTTTTTTCAAATAGCATTTAAAATTCTTTACATATAGAAACTATGTGTGAAAGAGAAAGAAATTGCAGTGAAATCGTTTTTTAGTAGAAAATTGACGATTTTGTCAACTTTGAAGAGCAATAACTTTGCTAAAAATCACCCAATTTTTAAAATTTTTGCATTTCTGTTTATGGTATCGAACATAGTTTGAATCTGCATTAAAATTTTTTACTTTTGAAACCTTTTAATTTTTGACTATTTTTGGCCATTTTTGGATTCCTTTATCAACTTTAAGAAGTCATAACTTTTCCAAAAATCAGCCGATTTTCAAAATTTTTACATTTCTGAAAAACGCTTTAATCCTTTTTTCAAATAGCATTTAAAATTCTTTACATATAGAAACTATGGTTCAAAGAGAAAGAAATTGCAGTGAAATCGTTTTTTAGTAGAAAATTGACGATTTTGTCAACTTTGAAGAGCAATAACTTTGCTAAAAATCACCCAATTTTTAAAATTTTTGCATATCTGTTTATGGTATCGAACATAGTTTGAATCTGCATTTAAATTTTTTACTTTTGCAACTTTTTAATTTTTGACTATTTTTGGCCATTTTTGGATTCCTTTATCAACTTTAAGAAGTCATAACTTTTCCAAAAATCAGCCAATTTTCAAAATTTTTACATTTCTGAAAAACGCTTTAATCATTTTTTCAAATAGCATTTAAAATTCTTTACATATAGAAACTATGTGTGAAAGAGAAAGAAATTGCAGTGAAATCGTTTTTTAGTAGAAAATTGACGATTTTGTCAACTTTGAAGAGCAATAACTTTGCTAAAAATCACCCAATTTTTAAAATTTTTGCATTTCTGTTTATGGTATCGAACATAGTTTGAATCTGCATTAAAATTTTTTACTTTTGAAACTTTTTAATTTTTGACTATTTTTGGCCATTTTTGGATTCCTTTATCAACTTTAAGAAGTCATAACTTTTCCAAAAATCAGCCAATTTAAAAATTTATACATTTCTGAAAAACGCTTTAATCCTTTTTTCAAATAGCATTTAAAATTCTTTACATATAGAAACTATGGTTCAAAGAGAAAGAAATTGCAGTGAAATCGTTTTTTAGTAGAAAATTGACGATTTTGTCAACTTTGAAGAGCAATAACTTTGCTAAAAATCACCCAATTTTTAAAATTTTTATTTTTTTTTATAAAAAAAAAAAAATTAAAATTAAAATTTTTTACTTTTTGCAACTTTTTAATTTTTGACTATTTTTGGCCATTTTTGGATTCCTTTATCAACTTTAAGAAGTCATAACTTTCCAAAAATCAGCCAATTTTCAAAATTTTTACATTTCTGAAAAACGCTTTAATCCTTTTTTCAAATAGCATTTAAAATTCTTTACATATAGAAACTATGGGTGAAAGAGAAAGAAATTGCAGTGAAATCGTTTTTTAGTAGAAAATTGACGATTTTGTCAACTTTGAAGAGCAATAACTTTGCTAAAAATCACCCAATTTTTAAAATTTGTACATTTCTGTTTATGGTATCGAACATAGTTTGAATCTGCATTAAAATTTTTTACTTTTGAAACTTTTTAATTTTTGACTATTTTTGGCCATATTTGGATTCCTTTATCAACTTTAAGAAGTCATAACTTTTCCAAAAATCAGCCGATTTTCCCAATTTTTAAATTTCTAAAAACGCTTTAATCCTTTTTTCAACTAGCATTTAAAATTCTTTACATATAGAAACTATGGTTCAAAGAGAAAGAAACTGCAGTGAAATCGTTTTTTAGTAGAAAATTGACGATTTTGTCAACTTTGAAGAGCAATAACTTTGCTAAAAATCACCCAATTTTTAAAATTTGTACATTTCTGTTTATGGTATCGAACATAGTTTGAATCTGCATTAAAATTTTTTACTTTTGAAACTTTTCAATTTTTGACTATTTTTGGCCATATTTGGATTCCTTTATCAACTTTAAGAAGTCATAACTTTTCCAAAAATCAGCCGATTTTCCAAATTTTTACATTTCTGAAAAACGCTTTAATCCTTTTTTCAACTAGCATTTAAAATTCTTTACATATAGAAACTATGGTTCAAAGAGAAAGAAATTGCAGTGAAATCGTTTTTTAGTAGAAAATTGACGATTTTGTCAACTTTGAAGAGCAATAACTTTGCTAAAAATCACCCAATTTTTAAAATTTGTACATTTCTGTTTATGGTATCGAACATAGTTTGAATCTGCATTAAAATTTTTTACTTTTGAAACTTTTCAATTTTTGACTATTTTTGGCCATATTTGGATTCCTTTATCAACTTTAAGAAGTCATAACTTTTCCAAAAATCAGCCGATTTTCAAAATTTTTACATTTCTGAAAAACGCTTTAATCCTTTTTTCAACTAGCATTTAAAATTCTTTACATATAGAAACTATGGTTCAAAGAGAAAGAAACTGCAGTGAAATCGTTTTTTAGTAGAAAATTGACGATTTTGTCAACTTTTAAGAGCAATAACTTTGCTAAAAATCACCCAATTTTTAAAATTTTTGCATTTCTCTTTATGGTATCGAACATAGTTTGAATTTGCATTAAAATTTTTTACTTTTGAAACTTTTTAATTTTTGACTATTTTTGGCCATATTTGGATTCCTTTATCAACTTTAAGAAGTCATAACTTTTCCAAAATTCAGGCAATTTAAAAATTTATACATTTCTGAAAAACGCTTTAATCCTTTTTACAAATAGCACTTAAAATTCTTTACATATAGAAACTGTGGTTCAAAGAGAAAGAAATTGCAGTGAAATCGTTTTTTAGTAGAACATTGACGATTTTGTCAACTTTGAAGAGCAATAACTTTGCTAAAAATCACCCAATTTTTAAAATTTTTACATTTATCTGCATTAAATTTTTACTTTTTGAAACTTTTTAATTTTTGACTATTTTTGGCCATTTTTGGATTCCTTTATCAACTTTAAGAAGTCATTTTTCAAATAGCATTTAAAATTCTTTACATATAGAAACTATGTGTGAAAGAGAAAGAAATTGCAGTGAAATCGTTTTTTAGTAGAAAATTGACGATTTTGTCAACTTTGAAGAGCAATAACTTTGCTAAAAATCACCCAATTTTTAAAATTTTTGCATATCTGTTTATGGTATCGAACATAGTTTGAATCTGCATTAAAATTTTTTACTTTTGAAACTTTTTAATTTTTGACTATTTTTGGCCATTTTTGGATTCCTTTATCAACTTTAAGAAGTCATAACTTTTCCAAAAATCAGCCAATTTTCAAAATTTTTACATTTCTGAAAAACGTTTTAATCCTTTTTTCAACTAGCATTTAAAATTCTTTACATATAGAAACTATGGTTGAAAGAGAAAGAAATTGCAGTGAAATCGTTTTTTAGTAGAAAATTGACGATTTTGTCAACTTTGAAGAGCAATAACTTTGCTAAAAATCACCCAATTTTTAAAATTTTTGCATATCTGTTTATGGTATCGAACATAGTTTGAAACTGCATTAAAAGTTTTTTACTTTTGAAACTTTTTAATTTTTGACTATTTTTGGCCATTTTTGGATTCCTTTATCAACTTTAAGAAGTCATAACTTTTCCAAAAATCAGCCGATTTTCAAAATTTTTAAATTTCTGAAAAACGCTTTAATCCTTTTTTCAACTAGCATTTAAAATTCTTTACATATAGAAACTATGGTTTAAAGAGAAAGAAACTGCAGTGAAATCGTTTTTTAGTAGAAAATTGACGATTTTGTCAACTTTGAAGAGCAATAAATTTGCTAAAAATCACCCAATTTTTTAAATTTTTGCATATCTGTTTATCGTATCGAACATAGTTTGAATCTTCATTAAAATTTTTACTTTTGAAAATTTTTTATTTTTGGCCATTTTTTGGCAATTTTTGGACTCTTTTATCAGCTTTAAGAAGTCATAACTTTTCCAAAAATCAGCCGATTTTCAAAATTTTTACATTTCTGAAAAACGCTTTAATCCTGTTTTCAAATAGCATTTAAAATTCTTTACATGTAGAAACTGTGGTTCAAAGAGAAAGAAATTGCAGTGAAATCGTTTTTTAGTAGAACATTCACGATTTTGTAAGCTTTGAAGAGCAATAACTTTGCTAAAAATCACCCAATTTTTAAAATTTTTGCATTTCTGTTTATGGTATCGAACATAGTTTGAAAATACATTAAAATTTTTGTTCTTTTCAATTTTTGACAAAATTTTGAATTCCTTTATCAACTTTAAGAAAAACGATTTCAAAATCTGCAATTTCTTTCTTTCATTTCCATAGTTTTACATTTAAAGAATTTAAAATAATAGTTTAAAAAAGGATGAAAAATGTTTTTCAGAAAAATAAAAATTTTAAAATTTGACTGTTTTTGAACATAGTTTGAATCATTAAATTGATAAAGGAATTTTGAATTTCCAATCTTGGCCATAAACTATCAAAAAGTCATAACTTTTCCAAAAGTTAGAATTTAAAAATTTGCACATTTCTGAAAAACGCTTTAATCCTTTTTTCAAATAGCATTTAAAATTCTTTACATATAGAAACTATGTGTGAAAGAGAAAGAAATTGCAGTGAAATCGTTTTTTAGTAGAACATTGACGATTTTGTCAACTTTGAAGAGCAATAACTTTGCTAAAAATCACCCAATTTTTAAAATTTTTGCATTTCTGTTTATGGTATCGAACATAGTTTGAATCTGCATTAAAATTTTTTACTTTTGCAACTTTTTAATTTTTGACTATTTTTGGCCATTTTTGGATTCCTTTATCAACTTTAAGAAGTCATAACTTTTCCAAAAATCAGCCAATTTTCAAAATTTTTACATTTCTGAAAAACGCTTTAATCTTTTTTCAAATAGCATTTAAAATTCTTTACATATAGAAACTATGTGTGAAAGAGAAAGAAATTGCAGTGAAATCGTTTTTTAGTAGAACATTGACGATTTTGTCAACTTTGAAGAGCAATAACTTTGCTAAAAATCACCCAATTTTTAAAATTTTTGCATTTCTGTTTATGGTATCGAACATAGTTTGAATCTGCATTAAAATTTTTTACTTTTGAAATTTTTAATTTTTGACTATTTTTGGCCATTTTTGGATTCCTTTATCAACTTTAAGAAGTCATAACTTTTCCAAAAATCAGCCGATTTTCAAAATTTTTACATTTCTGAAAAACGCTTTAATCCTTTTTTCAAATAGCATTTAAAATTCTTTACATATAGAAACTATGTGTGAAAGAGAAAGAAATTGCAGTGAAATCGTTTTTTAGTAGAAAATTGACGATTTTGTCAACTTTGAAGAGCAATAACTTTGCTAAAAATCACCCAATTTTTAAAATTTTTGCATTTCTGTTTATGGTATCGAACATAGTTTGAATTTGCATTAAAATTTTTTACTTTTGAAACTTTTGAATTTTTGACTATTTTTGGCCATTTTTGGATTCCTTTATCAACTTTAAGAAGTCATAACTTTTCCAAAAATCAGCCGATTTTCAAAATTTTTACATTTCTGAAAAACGCTTTAATCCTTTTTTCAAATAGCATTTAAAATTCTTTACATATAGAAACTATGGTTCAAAGAGGAAGAAACTGCAGTGAATTCGTTTTTTAGTAGAAATTTGACGATTTTGTCAACTTTGAAGAGCAATAACTTTGCTAAAAATCACCCAATTTTTAAATTTTTGCATATCTGTTTATGGTATCGAACATAGTTTGAATCTGCATTAAAATTTTTTACTTTTGAAACTTTTTAATTTTTGACTATTTTTGGCCATTTTTGGATTCCTTTATCAACTTTAAGAAGTCATAACTTTTCCAAAATCAGCCGATTTTCAAAATTTTTACATTTCTGAAAAACGCTTTAATCCTTTTTTCAAATAGCATTTAAAATTCTTTACATATAGAAACTGTGGTTCAAAGAGAAAGAAATTGCAGTGAAATCGTTTTTTAGTAGAAAATTGACGATTTTGTCAACTTTGAAGAGCAATAACTTTGCTAAAAATCACCCAATTTTTAAAATTTGTACATTTCTGTTTATGGTATCGAACATAGTTTGAATCTGCATTAGAATTTTTTACTTTTGCAACTTTTTAATTTTTGACTATTTTTGGCCATATTTGGATTCCTTTATCAACTTTAAGAAGTCATAACTTTTCCAAAAATCAGCCGATTTTCAATATTTATACATTTCTGAAAAACGCTTTAATCCTTTTTACAAATAGCATTTAAAATTCTTTACATATAGAAACTGTGGTTCAAAGAGAAAGAAATTGCAGTGAAATCGTTTTTTAGTAGAAAATTGACGATTTTGTCAACTTTGAAGAGCAATAACTTTGCTAAAAATCACCCAATTTTTAAAATTTGTACATTTCTGTTTATGGTATCGAACATAGTTTGAATCTGCATTAGAATTTTTTACTTTTGCAACTTTTTAATTTTTGACTATTTTTGGCCATTTTTGGATTCCTTTATCAACTTTAAGAAGTCATAACTTTTCCAAAAATCAGCCAATTTCAAAATTTATACATTTCTGAAAAACGCTTTAATCCTTTTTACAAATAGCATTTAAAATTCTTTACATATAGAAACTGTGGTTCAAAGAGAAAGAAATTGCAGTGAAATCGTTTTTTAGTAGAAAATTGACGATTTTGTCAACTTTGAAGAGCAATAACTTTGCTAAAAATCACCCAATTTTTAAAATTTTTGCATATCTGTTTATGGTATCGAACATAGTTTGAATCTGCATTAGAATTTTTTACTTTTGCAACTTTTTAATTTTTGACTATTTTTGGCCATTTTTGGATTCCTTTATCAACTTTAAGAAGTCATAACTTTTCCAAAATCAGCCAATTTTCAAAATTTTTACATTTCTGAAAAACGTTTTCATCCTTTTTTTAAACTAGCATTTAAAATTCTTTACATATAGAAACTATGGTTGAAAGAGAAAGAAATTGCAGTGAAATCGTTTTTTAGTAGAAAATTGACGATTTTGTCAACTTTGAAGAGCAATAACTTTGCTAAAAATCACCCAATTTTTAAAATTTTTGCATATCTGTTTATGGTATCGAACATAGTTTGAATCTGCATTAAAATTTTTTTACTTTTAAAATTTTTTAATTTTTGACTATTTTTGGCCATTTTTGGATTCCTTTATCAACTTTAAGAAGTCATAACTTTTCCAAAAATCAGCCGATTTTCAAAATTTTTAAATTTCTGAAAAACGCTTTAATCCTTTTTTCAAATAGCATTTAAAATTCTTTACATATAGAAACTATGGTTTAAAGAGAAAGAAACTGCAGTGAAATCGTTTTTTAGTAGAAAATTGACGATTTTGTCAACTTTGAAGAGCAATAACTTTGCTAAAAATCACCCAATTTTTAAAATTTTTGCATATCTGTTTATCGTATCGAACATAGTTTGAATCTGCATTAAAATTTTTACTTTTGAAACTTTTTAATTTTTGACTATTTTTGGCCATTTTTGGATTCCTTTATCAACTTTAAGAAGTCATAACTTTTCCAAAAATCAGCCGATTTTCAAAATTTTTACATTTCTGAAAAACGCTTTAATCCTTTTTTCAAATAGCATTTAAAATTCTTTACATATAGAAACTATGGTTCAAAGAGAAAGAAATTGCAGTGAAATCGTTTTTTAGTAGAACATTGACGATTTTGTCAACTTTGAAGAGCAATAACTTTGCTAAAAATCACCCAATTTTTAAAATTTTTGCATTTCTGTTTATGGTATCGAACATAGTTTGAATCTGCATTAAAGTTTTTACTTTTGAAACTTTTTAATTTTTGACTATTTTTGGATATATGTGGATTCCTTTATCAACTTTAAGAAGTCATAACTTTTCCAAAAATCAGCCAATTTTCAAAATTTTTACATTTCTGAAAAACGCTTTAATCCTTTTTTCAAATAGCATTTAAAATTCTTTACATATAGAAACTATGTGTGAAAGAGAAAGAAATTGCAGTGAAATCGTTTTTTAGTAGAAAATTGACGATTTTGTCAACTTTGAAGAGCAATAACTTTGCTAAAAATCACACAATTTTTAAAATTTTTGCATTTCTGTTTATGGTATCGAACATAGTTTGAATCTGCATTAAAATTTTTTACTTTTGCAAATTTTTAATTTTTGACTATTTTTGGCCATTTTTGGATTCCTTTATCAACTCTAAGAAGTCATAACTTTTCCAAAAATCAGCCGATTTTCAAAATTTTTACATTTCTGAAAAACGCTTTAATCCTTTTTCAACTAGCAATTAAAATTCTTTACATATAGAAACTATGTGTGAAAGAGAAAGAAATTGCAGTGAAATCGTTTTTTAGTAGAAAATTGACGATTTTGTCAACTTTGAAGAGCAATAACTTTGCTAAAATCACCCAATTTTTTTTAATTTTTGCATTTCTCTTTATGGTATCGAACATAGTTTGAATCTGCATTAGAATTTTTTACTTTTGCAACTTTTTAATTTTTGACTATTTTTGGCCATTTTTGGATTCCTTTATCAACTTTAAGAAGTCATAACTTTTCCAAAAATGAGCCAATTTTCAAAATTTTTACATTTCTAAAAAACATTTTCATCCTTTTTTCAACTATTATTTTAAATTCTTTACATGTAGAAACTATGGTTGAAAGAGAATGAAATTGCAGTGAAATCGTTTTTTAGTAGAAAATTGACGATGTTGTCAACTTTGAAGAACAATAATTTTGCTAAAAATCACCCAATTTTTGAAATTTTTGCATATCTGTTTATGGTATCGAACATAGTTTGAAAATGCATAAAAGTTTTTTACATTTGAAACATTTTAATTTTTGACTATTTTTGGCCATTTTTGGATTCCTTTATCAAATTTAAGAAGTCATAACTTTTCCAAAAATCAGCCGATTTTCTCAATTTTTAAATTTCTGAAAAACGCTTTAATCGTTTTTTCAACTAGCATTTAAAATTCTTTATATATAGAAACTATGGTTTAAAGAGAAAGAAACTGCAGTGAAATCGTTTTTTAGTAGAAAATTGACGATTTTGTCAACTTTGAAGAGCAATAACTTTGCTAAAAATCACCCAATTTTTAAAATTTTTGCATATCTGTTTATCGTATCGAACATAGTTTGAATCTGCATTAAAATTTTTTACTTTTGAAAATTTTTAATTTTTGACTATTTTTGGCAATTTTTGGATTCCTTTATCAACTTTAAGAAGTCATAACTTTTCCAAAAATCAGCCAATTTTCAAAATTTTTACATTTCTGAAAAACGCTTTAATCATTTTTTCAAATAGCATTTAAAATTCTTTACATATAGAAACTATGTGTGAAAGAGAAAGAAATTGCAGTGAAATCGTTTTTTAGTAGAACATTGACGATTTTGTAAACTTTGAAGAGCAATTACTTTGCTAAAAATCACCCAATTTTTTAAATTTTTGAAATTTTGTTTATGGTATCGAACATAGTTTGAATCTGCATTAAAATTTTTTACTTTTGAAACTTTTTAATTTTTGACTATTTTTGGCCATTTTTGGATTCCTTTATCAACTTTAAGAAGTCATAACTTTTCCAAAAATCAGCCGATTTTCTCAATTTTTAAATTTCTGAAAAACGCTTTAATCGTTTTTTCAACTAGCATTTAAAATTCTTTACATGTAGAAACTATGGTTGAAAGAGAAAGAAATTGCAGTGAAATCGTTTTTTAGTAGAAAATTGACGATTTTGTCAATTTTGAAGAGCAATAACTTTGCTAAAAATCACCCAATTTTTAAAATTTTTGCATTTCTGTTTATGGTATCGAACATAGTTTGAAAATACATTAAAGTTTTTACATTTGAAACATTTTAATTTTTGACTATTTTTGGCCATTTTTGGATTCCTTTATCAACTTTAAGAAGTCATAACTTTTCCAAAAATTAGCCAATTTTCAAAATTTTTACATTTCTGAAAAACGCTTTAATCCTTTTTTCAAATAGCATTTAAAATTCTTTACATATAGAAACTATGGTTGAAAGAGAAAGAAATTGCAGTGAAATCGTTTTTTAGTAGAACATTGACGATTTTGTAAACTTTGAAGAGCAATAACTTTGCTAAAAATCACACAGTTTTTCAAATTTTTGCATTTCTGTTTATGGTATCGAACATAGTTTGAATCTGCATTAAAATTTTTTACTTTTGCAAATTTTTAATTTTTGACTATTTTTGGCCATTTTTGGATTCCTTTATCAACTTTAAGAAGTCATAACTTTTCCAAAATCAGCCGATTTTCAAAATTTTTACATTTCTGAAAAACGCTTTAATCCTTTTTTCAACTAGCATTTAAAATTCTTTACATATAGAAACTATGGTTCAAAGAGAAAGAAATTGCAGTGAAATCGTTTTTTAGTAGAAAATTGACGATTTTGTCAACTTTGAAGAGCAATAACTTTGCTAAAAATCTCCCAATTTTTAAAATTTGTACATTTCTGTTTATGGTATCGAACATAGTTTGAATCTGCATTAAAATTTTTTACTTTTGAAACTTTTTAATTTTTGACTATTTTTGGCCATATTTGGATTCCTTTATCAACTTTAAGAAGTCATAACTTTTCCAAAAATCAGCCGATTTTCCCAATTTTTAAATTTCTGAAAAACGCTTTAATCCTTTTTTCAACTAGCATTTAAAATTCTTTACATATAGAAACTATGGTTCAAAGAGAAAGAATCTGCATTAAAATCGTTTTTTAGTAGAAAATTGACGGTTTTGTCAACTTTGAAGAACAATAATTTTGCTAAAAAATCACCCAATTTTTGAAATTTTTGCATATCTGTTTATGGTATTTTGGATTCCTTTATCAACTTTAAGAAGTCATAACTTTTCCAAAAATCAGCCGATTTTCTCAATTTTTAAATTTCTGAAAAACGCTTTAATCCTTTTTTCAACTAGCATTTAAAATTTTTTACATATAGAAACTATGGTTTAAAGAGAAAGAAACTGCAGTGAAACCGTTTTTTAGTAGAAAATTGACGATTTTGTCAACTTTGAAGAGCAATAGCTTTGCTAAAAATCACACAGTTTTTCAAATTTTTGTACTTCTGTTTATGGTATCGAACATAGTTTGAATCTGCATTAAAATTTTTGACTTTCGAAAATTTTGAATTTTTGACTATTTTTGGCAATTTTTGGATTCCTTTATCAGCTTTAAGAAGTCATAACTTTTCCAAAAATCAGCCGATTTTCAAAATTTTTACATTTCTGAAAAACGCTTAAATCCTGTTTTCAAATAGCATTTAAAATTCTTTACATGTAGTAACTGTGGTTCAAAGAGAAAGAAATTGCAGTGAAATCGTTTTTTAGTAGAACATTCACGATTTTGTAAGCTTTGAAGAGCAATAACTTTGCTAAAAATCACCCAATTTTTAAAATTTTTGCATTTCTGTTTATGGTATCGAACATAGTTTGAATCTGCATTAAAATTTTTTACTTTTGAAACATTTTAATTTTTGACTATTTTTGGCCATTTTTGGATTCCTTTATCAACTTTAAGAAGTCATAACTTTTCCAAAAATCAGCCGATTTTCACAATTTTTAAATTTCTGAAAAACGCTTTAATCCTTTTTTCAACTAGCATTTAAAATTCTTTACATATAGAAACTATGGTTCAAAGAGAAAGAAACTGCAGTGAAATCGTTTTTTAGTAGAAAATTGACGATTTTGTCAACTTTGAAGAGCAATAACTTTGCTAAAAATCACCCAATTTTTAAAATTTTTGCATATCTGTTTATGGTATCGAACATAGTTTGAATCTGCATTAAAATTTTTTACTTTTGCAACTTTTTAATTTTTGACTATTTTTGGCCATTTTTGGATTCCTTTATCAACTTTAAGAAGTCATAACTTTTCCAAAAATCAGCGGATTTTCAAAATTTTTACATTTCTGAAAAACGCTTTAATCCTGTTTTCAAATAGCATTTAAAATTCTTTACATATAGAAACTGTGGTTCAAAGAGAAAGAAATTGCAGTGAAATCGTTTTTTAGTAGAAAATTGACGATTTTGTCAACTTTGAAGAGCAATAACTTTGCTAAAAATCACCCAATTTTTAAAATTTTTACATTTCTGTTTATGGTATCGAACATAGTTTGAATCTGCATTAAAATTTTTTACTTTTGCAAATTTTTAATTTTTGACTATTTTTGGCCATTTTTGGATTCCTTTATCAACTTTAAGAAGTCATAACTTTTCCAAAAATCAGCCGATTTTCAAAATTTTTACATTTCTGAAAAACGCTTTAATCCTTTTTTCAACTAGCATTTAAAATTCTTTACATATAGAAACTATGGTTCAAAGAGAAAGAAACTGCAGTGAAATCGTTTTTTAGTAGAAAATTGACGATTTTGTCAACTTTGAAGAGCAATAACTTTGCTAAAAATCACCCAATTTTTAAAATTTTTGCATTTCTGTTTATGGTATCGAACATAGTTTGAATCTGCATTAAAATTTTTTACTTTTGAAACTTTTTAATTTTTGACTATTTTTGGCCATTTTTGGATTCCTTTATCAACTTTAAGAAGTCATAACTTTTCCAAAAATCAGCCAATTTTCAAAATTTTTACATATCTGAAAAACGCTTTAATTATTTTTTCAAATTGCATTTAAAATTCTTTACATATAGAAACTATGTGTAAAAGAGAAAGAAATTGCAGTAAAATCGTTTTTTAGTAGAACATTGACGATTTTGTAAACTTTGAAGAGCAATAACTTTGCTAAAAATCACCCAATTTTAAAATTTTTGCATTTCTCGTTATGGTATCGAACATAGTTTGAATCTGCATTAAAATTTTTTACTTTTGCAAACTTTTTAATTTTTGACTATTTTTGGCCATTTTTGGATTCCTTTATCAACTTTAAGAAGTCATAACTTTTCCAAAAATCAGCCGATTTTCAAAATTTTTACATTTCTGAAAAACGCTTTAATCCTTTTTCAAATAGCATTTAAAATTCTTTTACATATAGAAACTATGGTTCAAAGAGAAAGAAATTGCAGTGAAATCGTTTTTTAGTAGAAAATTGACGATTTTGTCAACTTTGAAGAGCAATAACTTTGCTAAAAATCACCCAATTTTAAAATTTTTGTACATTTCTGTTTATGGTATCGAACATAGTTTGAATCTGCATTAAAATTTTTTACTTTTGAAACTTTTCAATTTTTGACTATTTTTGGCCATATTTGGATTCCTTTATCAACTTTAAGAAGTCATAACTTTTCCAAAAATCAGCCGATTTTCAAAATTTTTAAATTTCTGAAAAACGCTTTAATCCTTTTTTCAACTAGCATTTAAAATTCTTTACATATAGAAACTATGGTTCAAAGAGAAAGAAACTGCAGTGAAATCGTTTTTAGTAGAAAATTGACGATTTTGTCAACTTTGAAGAGCAATAACTTTGCTAAAAATCACCCAATTTTTAAAATTTTTGCATATCTGTTTATGGTATCGAACATAGTTTGAATCTGCATTAAAATTTTTTACTTTTGCAACTTTTTAATTTTTGACTATTTTTGGCCATTTTTGGATTCCTTTATCAACTTTAAGAAGTCATAACTTTTCCAAAAATCAGCCAATTTTCAAAATTTTTACATTTCTGAAAAACGTTTTAATCCTTTTTTCAAATAGCATTTAAAATTCTTTACATATAGAAACTATGTGTGAAAGAGAAAGAAATTGCAGTGAAATCGTTTTTTAGTAGAACATTGACGATTTTGTCAACTTTGAAGAGCAATAACTTTGCTAAAAATCACCCAATTTTTTAAATTTTTGCATATCTGTTTATGGTATCGAACATAGTTTGAATCTGCATTAAATTTTTTACTTTTGCAACTTTTTAATTTTTGACTATTTTTGGCCATTTTTGGATTCCTTTATCAACTTTAAGAAGTCATAACTTTTCCAAAAATTAGCCAATTTTCAAAAATTTTACATTTCTGAAAAACGCTTTAATCATTTTTTCAAATAGCATTTAAAATTCTTTACATATAGAAACTATGGTTCAAAGAGAAAGAAATTGCAGTAAAATCGTTTTTTAGTAGAACATTGACGATTTTGTAAACTTTGAAGAGCAATAACTTTGCTAAAAATCACCCAATTTTTAAAATTTTTGCATTTCTGTTTATGGTATCGAACATAGTTTGAATCTGCATTAAAATTTTTTACTTTTGCAAATTTTTAATTTTTGACTATTTTTGGCCATTTTTGGATTCCTTTATCAACTTTAAGAAGTCATAACTTTTCCAAAAATCAGCCGATTTTCAAAATTTTTACATTTCTGAAAAACGCTTTAATCCTTTTTTCAAATAGCATTTAAAATTCTTTACATATAGAAACTATGGTTGAAAGAGAAAGAAATTGCAGTGAAATCGTTTTTTAGTAGAAAATTGACGATTTTGTCAACTTTGAAGAGCAATAACTTTGCTAAAAATCTTCCAATTTTTAAAATTTTTGCATTTCTGTTTATGGTATCGAACATAGTTTGAATCTGCATTAAAATTTTTTACTTTTGAAACTTTTGAATTTTTGACTATTTTTGGCCATTTTTGGATTCCTTTATCAACTTTAAGAAGTCATAACTTTTCCAAAAATCAGCCGATTTTCACAATTTTTACATTTCTGAAAAACGCTTTAATCCTTTTTCAACTAGCATTTAAAATTCTTTACATATAGAAACTATGGTTCAAAGAGAAAGAAACTGCAGTGAAATCGTTTTTTAGTAGAAAATTGACGATTTTGTCAACTTTGAAGAGCAATAACTTTGCTAAAAATCACCCAATTTTTAAAATTTTTGCATTTCTTTTTATGGTATCGAACATAGTTTGAATCTGCATTAAAATTTTTTAACTTTTGCAAATTTTTAATTTTTGACTATTTTTGGCCATTTTTGATTCCTTTATCAACTTTAAGAAGTCATAACTTTTCCAAAAATCAGCCGATTTTCAAAATTTATACATTTTTGAAAAACGCTTTCATCCTTTTTTCAACTAGCATTTAAAATTCTTTACATATAGAAACTATGGTTCAAAGAGAAAGAAACTGCAGTGAAATCGTTTTTTAGTAGAAAATTGACGATTTTGTCAACTTTGAAGAGCAATAACTTTGCTAAAAATCACCCAATTTTTAAAATTTGTACATTTCTGTTTATGGTATCGAACATAGTTTGAATCTGCATTAAAATTTTTACTTTTGAAACTTTTGAATTTTTGACTATTTTTGGCCATTTTGGATTCCTTTATCAACTTTAAGAAGTCATAACTTTTCCAAAAATCAGCCAATTTCAAAATTTATACATTTCTGAAAAACGCTTTAATCCTTTTTTACAAATAGCATTTAAAATTCTTTACATATAGAAACTGTGGTTCAAAGAGAAAGAAATTGCAGTGAAATCGTTTTTTAGTAGAAAATTGACGATTTTGTCAACTTTAAAGAGCAATAACTTTGCTAAAAATCACCCAATTTTTAAAATTTTTGCATATCTGTTTATGGTATCGAACATAGTTTGAATCTGCATTAGAATTTTTTACTTTTGCAACTTTTTAATTTTTTGACTATTTTTGGCCATTTTTGGATTCCTTTATCAACTTTAAGAAGTCATAACTTTTCCAAAAATCAGCCAATTTTCAAAATTTTTACATTTCTGAAAAACGTTTTCATCCTTTTTTCAAATAGCATTTAAAATTCTTTACATATAGAAACTATGGTTCAAAGAGAAGGAAACTGCAGTGCAATAGTTTTTTAGTAGAAAATTGACGATTTTGTCAACTTTGAAGAGCAATAACTTTGCTAAAAATCACCCAATTTTTAAAATTTTTGCATATCTGTTTATGGTATCGAACATAGTTTGAATCTGCATTAAAATTTTTTACTTTTGCAACTTTTTAATTTTTGACTATTTTTGGCCATTTTTGGATTCCTTTATCAACTTTAAGAAGTCATAACTTTTCCAAAAATCAGCCAATTTTCAAAATTTTTACATTTCTGAAAAACGCTTTAATCCTTTTTTCAAATAGCATTTAAAATTCTTTACATATAGAAACTATGTTTGAAAGAGAAAGAAATTGCAGTGAAATCGTTTTTTAGTAGAACATTGACGATTTTGTAAACTTTGAAGAGCAATAACTTTGCTAAAAATCACACAGTTTTTAAAATTTTTGCATTTTTGTTTATGGTATCGAACATAGTTTGAATCTGCATTAAAATTTTTTACTTTTGCAAATTTTTAATTTTTGACTATTTTTGGCCATTTTTGGATTCCTTTATCAACTTTAAGAAGTCATAACTTTTCCAAAAATCAGCCGATTTTCAAAATTTTTACATTTCTGAAAAACGCTTCAATCCTTTTTCAACTAGCATTTAAAATTCTTTACATATAGAAACTATGTGTGATAGAGAAAGAAATTGCAGTGAAATGGTTTTTTAGTAGAAAATTGACGATTTTGTCAACTTTGAAGACCAATAACTTTGCTAAAAATCTCCCAATTTTTAAAATTTGTACATTTCTATTTATGGTATCGAACATAGTTTGAAACTGCATTAAAGTTTTTTACTTTTGAAACTTTTGAATTTTTGACTATTTTTGGCTATATTTGGATTCCTTTATCAACTTTAAGAAGTCATAACTTTTCCAAAAATCAGCCGATTTTCCCAATTATTAAATTTCTGAAAAACGCTTTAATCCTTTTTTCAACTAGCATTTAAAATTCTTTACATATAGAAACTATGGTTCAAAGAGAAAGAAACTGCATTGAAATCGTTTTTTAGTAGAAAATTGACCATTTTGTCAACTTTGAAGAGCAATAACTTTGCTAAAAATCTGGAAATTTTTAAAATTTGTACATTTCTGTTTATGGTATCGAACATAGTTTGAATCTGCATTAGAATTTTTTACTTTTGCAAATTTTTAATTTTTGACCATTTTTGGCCATTTTTGTATTCCTTTATCAACTTTAAGAAGTCATAACTTTTCCAAAAATCAGCCGATTTTCAAAATTTTTAAATTTTTGAAAAGCGTTTTCATAATTTTTTCAACTAGCATTTAAAATTCTTTACATGTAGAAACTATGGTTGAAAGGGAGTAAATTGCAGTGAAATACTTTTAATCAGAAAATTTTTACATTTCTGAAAAACGCTTTAATCCTTTTTCAACTAGCAATTAAAATTCTTTACATATAGAAACTATGTGTGATAGAGAAAGAAATTGTAGTGAAATGGTTTTTTAGAAGAAAATTGACGATTTTGTCAACTTTGAAGAGCAATAACTTTGCTAGAAATCTCCCAATTTTTAAAATTTGTACATTTCTATTTATGGTATCGAACATAGTTTGAAACTGCATTAAAATTTTTAACTTTTGAAACTTTTCAATTTTTGACTATTTTTGGCCATATTTGGATTCCTTTATCAACTTTAAGAAGTCATAACTTTTCCAAAAATCAGCCGATTTTCCCAATTTTTTAATTTCTGAAAACCGCTTTAATCCTTTTTTCAACTAGCATTTAAAATTCTTTACATATAGAAACTATGGTTCAAAGAAAAAGAAACTGCATTGAAATCGTTTTTAGTAGAAAATTGACGATTTTGTCAACTTTGAAGAGCAATAACTTTGCTAAAAATCTCCCAATTTTTAAACTTTTGAAAAACGCATTAATCGTTTTTTCAACTAGCATTTAAAATTCTTTACATATAGAAACTATGGTTCAAAGAGAAAGAAACTGCAGTGAAATCGTTTTTTAGTAGAAAATTGACGTTTTTGTCAATTTTGAAGAGCAATAACTTTGCTAATAATCACCCAATTTTTAAAATTTTTGCATATCTTTTTATGGTATCGAACATAAGTTGAATCTGCATTAGAATTTTTTACTTTGCAACTTTTTATTTTTTGACTATTTTTGGCCATTTTTGTATTCCTTTATCAACTTTAAGAAGTCATAACTTTTCCAAAAATCAGCCAATTTTCAAAATTTTTACATTTGTGAAAAACGTTTTCATCCTTTTTTCAACTAGCATTTAAAATTGTTTACATGTAGAAACTATGGTTGAAAGAAAAAGAAATTGCAGTGAAATCGTTTTTTAGTAGAACATTGACGATTTTGTCTACTTTGAAGAACAATAACTTTGCTAAAAATCTCCCAATTTTTAAAATTTGTACATTTCTGTTTATGGTATCGAACATAGTTTGAATTTGCATTAAAATTTTTAATTTTGAAACTTTTGAATTTTTGACTATTTTTGGCCATATTTGGATTCCTTTATCAACTTTAAGAAGTCATAACTTTTCCAAAATTCAGGCAATTTAAAAAGTTATACATTTCTGAAAAACGCTTTAATCCTTTTTACAAATAGCATTTAAAATTCTTTACATATAGAAACTGTGGTTCAAAGAGAAAGAAATTGCAGTGAAATCGTTTTTTAGTAGAAAATTGACGATTTTGTCAACTTTAAAGAGCAATAACTTTGCTAAAAATCATCCAATTTTTAAAATTTTTGCAAATCTGTTTATGGTATCGAACATAGTTTGAATCTGCATTAGAATTTTTTACTTTTGCAACTTTTTAATTTTTGACCATTTCTGGCCATTTTTGGATTTCTTTATCAACTTTAAGAAGTCATAACTTTTCTAAAAATCAGCCAATTTTCAAAATATTTACATATCTGAAAACGCTTTAATAATTTTTTCAAATAGCATTTAAAATTCTTAACATATAGAAACTATGTGTGAAAGAGAAAGAAATTGCAGTGAAATAGTTTTTTAGTAGAAAATTGACGATTTTGTAAACTTTGAAGAGCAATAACTTTTGCTAAAAATCACCCAATTTTTAAAATTTTTGCATTTCTGTTTATGGTATCGAACATAGTTTGAATCTGCATTAAAATTTTTTACTTTTGAATCATTTTATTTTTTGACTATTTTTGGCCATTTTTGTATTCCTTTATCAACTTTAAGAAGTCATAACTTTTCCAAAAATCAGCCGATTTTCAAAATTTTTACATTTTTGAAAAACGCTTTAATCCTTTTTAAAAATACCATTTAAAATTCTTTACATATAGAAACTATGTGTGAAAGAGAAAGAAATTGCAGTGAAATCGTTTTTTAGTAGAAAATTGACGATTTTGTGAACTTTGAAGAACAATAATTTTGCCAAAAATTACCCAATTTTTGAAATTTTGCAAATCTGTTTATGGTATCGAACATAGTTTGAAAATGCATAAAAGTTTTTTACATTTGAAATATTTTAATTTTTGACTATTTTTGGCCATTTTTGGATTCCTTTATTAACTTTAAGAAGTCATAACTTTCCAAAATTCAGGCAATTTAAAAATTTATACATTTCTGAAAAACGCTTTAATCCTTTTTACAAATAGCATTTAAAATTCTTTACATATAGAAACTGTGGTTCAAAGAGAAATAAATTGCAGTGAAATCGTTTTTTAGTAGAAAATTGACGATTTTGTCAACTTTGAAGAGCAATAACTTTGCCAAAAATCACCCAATTTTGAAATTTTTGGAAATCTTTTTATGGTACCGAACATAGTTTGAAAATGCATAAAAGTTTTTTACATTTGAACTATTTTAATTTTTGACTATTTTTGGCCATTTTTGGATTCCTTTATCAACTTTAAGAAGTGATAACTTTTCCAAAAATTAGCCAAATTTCAAAATTTTTACATATCTCAAAAACGCTTTAATCATTTTTTCAAATAGCATTTAAAATACTTTACATATAGAAACTATGTGTGAAAGAGAAAGAAATTGCAGTGAAATCGTTTTTTAGTAGAACATTGACGATTTTGTAAACTTTGAAGAGCAATAACTTTGCTAAAAATCACACAATTTTTCAAATTTTTGCATATCTGTTTATGGTATCGAACATAGTTTGAATCTGCATTAAAATTTTTTACTTTTGAAACATTTGATTTTTTGACTATTTTTTGCCATTTTTGTATTCCTTTCTCAACTTTAAGAAGTCATAACTTTTCCAAAAATCAGCCGATTTTCAAAATTTTTAAATTTTTAAAAAACGTTTTCGTCTTTTTTTCAACTAGCATTTAAAATTCTTTACATGTAGAAACTATGGTTGAAAGAGAAAGAAATTGCAGTGAAATCGTTTTTTAGTAGAAAATTGACGATTTTGTCAATTTTGAAGAGCAATAACTTTGCTAATAATCACCCAATTTTTAAAATTTTTGCATATCTTTTTATGGTATCGAACATAAGTTGAATCTGCATTAGAATTTTTTACTTTGCAACTTTTTATTTTTTGACTATTTTTGGCCATTTTTGTATTCCTTTATCAACTTTAAGAAGTCATAACTTTTCCAAAAATCAGCCAATTTTCAAAATTTTTACATTTCTGAAAAACGTTTTCATCCCTTTTTCAACTAGCATTTAAAATTCTTTACATGTAGAAACTATGGTTCAAAGAGAAAGAAATTGCAGTGAAATCGTTTTTTAGTAGAACATTGACGATTTTGTCTACTTTGAAGAACAATAACTTTGCTAAAAATCTCCCAATTTTTAAAATTTTTACATTTCTGTTTATGGTATCGAACATAGTTTGAATTTGCATTAAAATTTTTACTTTTGAAACTTTTGAATTTTTGACTATTTTTGGCCATATTTGGATTCCTTTATCAACTTTAAGAAGTCATAACTTTTCCAAAATTCAGGCAATTTAAAAAGTTATACATTTCTGAAAAACGCTTTAATCCTTTTTACAAATAGCATTTAAAATTCTTTACATATAGAAACTGTGGTTCAAAGAGAAAGAAATTGCAGTGAAATCGTTTTTTAGTAGAAAATTGACGATTTTGTCAACTTTGAAGAGCAATAACTTTGCTAAAAATCACACAATTTTTCAAATTTTTGCATATCTGTTTATGGTATCGAACATAGTTTGAATCTGCATTAGAATTTTTTACTTTTGCAACTTTTTAATTTTTGACTATTTTTGGCCATTTTTGGATTCCTTTATCAACTTTAAGAAGTCATAACTTTTCCAAAATTCAGGCAATTTAAAAATTTATACATTTCTGAAAAACGCTTTAATCCTTTTTACAAATAGCATTTAAAATTCTTTACATATAGAAACTGTGGTTCAAAGAGAAAGAAATTGCAGTGAAATCGTTTTTTAGTAGAAAATTGACGATTTTGTCAACTTTGAAGAGCAATAACTTTGCTAAAAATCACCCAATTTTTGAAATTTTTGCAAATCTGTTTATGGTATCGAACATAGTTTGAAAATGCATTAAAATTTTTTACTTTGAACTATTTTAATTTTTGACTATTTTTGGCCATTTTTGGATTCCTTTATCAACTTTAAGAAGTGATAACTTTTCCAAAAATTAGCCAATTTTCAAAATTTTTACATATCTCAAAAACGCTTTAATCTTTTTTCAAATAGCATTTAAAATTCTTTACATATAGAAACTATGGTTGAAAGAGAAAGAAATTGCAGTGAAATCGTTTTTTAGTAGAACATTGACGATTTTGTCAACTTTGAAGAGCAATAACTTTGCTAAAAATCACACAATTTTTCAAATTTTTGCATATCTGTTTATGGTATCGAACATAGTTTGAATCTGCATTAAAATTTTTTACTTTTGAAACATTTTAATTTTTGACTATTTTTGGCCATTTTTGTATTCCTTTATCAACTTTAAGAAGTCATAACTTTTCCAAAAATCAGCCGATTTTCAAAATTTTTAAATTTTGAAAAACGTTTTCATCCTTTTTTCAACTAGCATTTAAAATTCTTTACATGTAGAAACTATGGTTGAAAGAGAAAGAAATTGCAGTGAAATCGTTTTTTTAGTAGAAAATTGACGATTTTGTCAACTTTGAAGAGCAATAACTTTGCTAAAAATCACCCAATTTTTAAAATTTTTGCATATCTGTTTATGGTATCGAACATAGGTTGAATCTGCATTAAAATTTTTTACTTTTGCAACTTTTTATTTTTTGACTATTTTTGGCCATTTTTGTATTCCTTTATCAACTTTAAGAAGTCATAACTTTTCCAAAAATCAGCCAATTTTCAAAATTTTTACATTTCTGAAAAACGTTTTCATCCTTTTTTCAACTAGCATTTAAAATTCTTTACATGTAGAAACTATGGTTGAAAGAGAAAGAAATTGCAGTGAAATCGTTTTTTAGTAGAAAATTGACGATTTTGTCAACTTTGAAGAGCAATAACTTTGCTAAAAATCTCCCAATTTTTAAAATTTGTACATTTCTGTTTATGGTATCGAACATAGTTTGAATTTGCATTAAAATTTTTACTTTTGAAACTTTTGAATTTTTGACTATTTTTGGCCATATTTGGATTCCTTTATCAACTTTAAGAAGTCATAACTTTTCCAAAATTCAGGCAATTTAAAAATTTATACATTTCTGAAAAACGCTTTAATCCTTTTTACAAATAGCATTTAAAATTCTTTACATATAGAAACTGTGGTTCAAAGAGAAAGAAATTGCAGTGAAATCGTTTTTTAGTAGAAAATTGACGATTTTGTCAACTTTGAAGAGCAATAACTTTGCTAAAAATCACCCAATTTTTTAAATTTTTGCATATCTGTTTATGGTATCGAACATAGTTTGAATCTGCATTAAAATTTTTTACTTTTGCAACTTTTTAATTTTTGACTATTTCTGGCCATTTTTGGATTCCTTTATCAACTTTAAGAAGTCATAACTTTTCCAAAAATCAGCCAATTTTCAAAATTTTTACATTTTTGAAAAACGTTTTCATCCTTTTTTCAACTAGCATTTAAAATTCTTTACATGTAGAAACTATGGTTGAAAGAGAAAGAAATTGCAGTGAAATCGTTTTTTAGTAGAAAATTGACGATTTTGTCAACTTTGAAGAGCAATAACTTTGCTAAAAATCACCCAATTTTTAAAATTTTTGCATTTCTGTTTATGGTATCGAACATAGTTTGAATCTGCATTAAAATTTTTTACTTTTGAAACATTTTATTTTTTGACTATTTTTGGCCATTTTTGTATTCCTTTATCAACTTTAAGAAGTCATAACTTTTCCAAAAATCAGCCGATTTTCAAAATTTTTACATTTCTGAAAAACGCTTTAATCTTTTTTCAAATAGCATTTAAAATTCTTTACATATAGAAACTATGGTTGAAAGAGAAAGAAATTGCAGTGAAATCGTTTTTTAGTAGAAAATTGACGATTTTGTCAACTTTGAAGAACAATAACTTTGCTAAAAATCACCCAATTTTTAAAATTTTTGCAAATCTGTTTATGGTATCGAACATAGTTTGAAAATGCATTAAAATTTTTTACTTTTGAAATATTTTAATTTTTGACTATTTTTGGCCATTTTTGATTCCTTTATCAACTTTAAGAAGTCATAACTTTTCCAAAATTCAGGCAATTTTAAAAATTTATACATTTCTGAAAAACGCTTTAATCCTTTTTACAAATAGCATTTAAAATTCTTTACATATAGAAACTGTGGTTCAAAGAGAAAGAAATTGCAGTGAAATCGTTTTTTAGTAGAAAATTGACGATTTTGTCAACTTTGAAGAGCAATAACTTTGCTAAAAATCACCCAATTTTTAAAATTTTTGCATATCTGTTTATGGTATCGAACATAGTTTGAATCTGCATTAAAATTTTTTACTTTTGAAACATTTTAATTTTTGACTATTTTTGGCCATTTTTGTATTCCTTTATCAACTTTAAGAAGTCATAACTTTTCCAAAAATCAGCCGATTTTCAAAATTTTTAAATTTCTGAAAAACGCTTTAATCCTTTTTTCAACTAGCATTTAAAATTCTTTACATATAGAAACTATGGTTGAAAGAGAAAGAAATTGCAGTGAAATCGTTTTTTAGTAGAAAATTGACGATTTTGTCAACTTTGAAGAACAATAACTTTGCTAAAAATCACCCAATTTTTAAAATTTTTGCATTTCTGTTTATGGTATCGAACATAGTTTGAAAATGCATTAAAATTTTTTACTTTTGAATATTTAAACTTTTTACTTTGAAATTTTGATTTTTGACTATTTTTGGCCATTTTTGGATTCCTTTATCAACTTTAAGAAGTCATAACTTTTCCAAAATTCAGGCAATTTTAAAAATTTTTACATTTCTGAAAAACGCTTTAATCCTTTTTTCAACTAGCATTTAAAATTCTTTACATATAGAAACTATGGTTGAAAGAGGAAGAAATTGCAGTGAAATCGTTTTTTAGTAGAAAATTGACGATTTTGTCAACTTTGAAGAGCAATAACTTTGCTAAATAATCACCCAATTTTTAAAATTTTTGCATAACTGTTTATGGTATCGAACATAGTTTGAATCTGCATTAGAATTTTTTACTTTTGCAACTTTTTTATTTTTGACTATTTTTGGCCATTTTTGGATTCCTTTATCAACTTTAAGAAGTCATAACTTTTCCAAAAATCAGCCAATTTTCAAAATTTTTACATTTCTGAAAAACGCTTTAATCATTTTTTCAAATAGCATTTAAAATTCTTTACATATAGAAACTATGTGTGAAAGAGAAAGAAATTGCAGTGAAATCGTTTTTTAGTAGAACATTGACGATTTTGTAAACTTTGAAGAGCAATAACTTTGCTAAAAATCACCCAATTTTTAAAATTTTCCATATCTGTTTATGGTATCGAACATAGTTTGAATCTGCATTAAAATTTTTTACTTTTGAAACTTTTATTTTTTGACTATTTTTGGCCATTTTTGGATTCCTTTATCAACTTTAAGAAGTCATAACTTTTCCAAAAATCAGCCGATTTTCCCAATTTTTAAATTTCTGGAAAACGTTTTCATCCTTTTTTCAACTAGCATTTAAAATTCTTTACATGTAGAAACTATGGTTGAAAGAGAAAGAAATTGCAGTGAAATCGTTTTTTAGTAGAAAATTGACGATTTTGTCAACTTTGAAGAGCAATAACTTTGCTAAAATCACCCAATTTTTGAAATTTTTGCATATCTGTTAATGGTATCGAACATAGTTTGAATCTGCACTAAAATTTTTTACTTTTGCAACTTTTTAATTTTTGACTATTTTTGGCCATTTTTGGATTCCTTTATCAACTTTAAGAAGTCATAACTTTTCCAAAAATCAGCCAATTTTCAAAATTTTTACATTTCTGAAAAACGCTTTAATACTTTTTTCAAATAGCATTTAAAATTCTTTACATATAGAAACTATGTGTGAAAGAGAAAGAAATTTCAGTGAAATCGTTTTTTAGTAGAAAATTGACGATTTTGTCAACTTTGAAGAGCAATAACTTTGCTAAAAATCACCCAATTTTTAAAATTTTTGCATATCTGTTTATGGTATCGAACATAGTTTGAATCTGCATTAAAATTTTTTACTTTTGCAACTTTTTAATTTTTGACTATTTTTGGCCATTTTTGGATTCCTTTATCAACTTTAAGAAGTCATAACTTTTCCAAAAATCAGCCAATTTTCAAAATTTTTACATTTCTGAAAAACGCTTTAATCCTTTTTACAAATAGCATTTAAAATTCTTTACATATAGAAACTGTGGTTCAAAGAGAAAGAAATTGCAGTGAAATCGTTTTTTAGTAGAACATTGACGATTTTGTAAACTTTGAAGAGCAATAACTTTGCTAAAAATCACACAATTTTTCAAATTTTTGCATTTCTGTTTATGGTATCGAACATAGTTTGAATCTGCATTAAAATTTTTTTACTTTTATAACATTTTATTTGTTGACTATTTTTGGCCATTTTTGTATTCCTTTATCAACTTTAAGAAGTCATAACTTTTCCAAAAATCAGCCGATTTTCAAAATTTTTACATTTTTAAAAAAGTTTTCATCCTTTTTCAACCAGCATTTAAAATTGTTTACATATAGAAACTATGGTTGAAAGAGAAAGAAATTGCAGTGAAATCGTTTTTTAGTAGAAAATTGACGATTTTGTCAACTTTGAAGAACAATAATTTTGCCAAAAATCACCCAATTTTTGAAATTTTTGCATATCTGTTTATGGTATCGAACATAGTTTGAAAATGCATAAAAGTTTTTTACATTTGAAATATTTTAATTTTTGACTATTTTTGGCCATTCTTGGATTCCTTTATCAACTTTAAGAAGTCATAACTTTTCCAAAAATCAGCCAATTTTCAAAATTTTTACATTTCTGAAAAACGCTTTAATCCCTTTTACAAATAGCATTTAAAATTCTTTACATATAGAAACTATGTGTGAAAGAGAAAGAAAGTGCAGTGAAATCGTTATTTAGTAGAACATTGACGATTTTGTCAATTTTGAAGAGCAATAACTTTGCTAAAAATCACCCAATTTTTTAAATTTTTCCATATCTGTTTATGGTATCGAACATAGTTTGAATCTGCATTAGAATTTTTTACTTTTGCAACTTTTTAATTTTTGACTATTTTTGGCCATTTTTGGATTCCTTTATCAACTCTAAGAAGTCATAATTTTTCCAAAAATCAGCCGATTTCCAAAATTTTTACATTTCTGAAAAACGCTTTAATCCTTTTTTCAACTAGCAATTAAAATTCTTTACATATAGAAACTGTGGTTCAAAGAGAAAGAAATTGCAGTGAAATCGTTTTTTAGTAGAACATTGACGATTTTGTCTACTTTGAAGAACAATAACTTTGCTAAAAATCTCCCAATTTTTAAAATTTGTACATTTCTGTTTATGGTATCGAACATAGTTTGAATTTGCATTAAAATTTTTAATTTTGAAACTTTTGAATTTTTGACTATTTTTGGCCATATTTGGATTCCTTTATCAACTTTAAGAAGTCATAACTTTTCCAAAATTCAGGCAATTTAAAAAGTTATACATTTCTGAAAAACGCTTTAATCCTTTTTACAAATAGCATTTAAAATTCTTTACATATAGAAACTGTGGTTCAAAGAGAAAGAAATTGCAGTGAAATCGTTTTTTAGTAGAAAATTGACGATTTTGTCAACTTTAAAGAGCAATAACTTGGCTAAAAATCATCCAATTTTTTAAATTTTTGCAAATCTGTTTATGGTATCGAACATAGTTTGAATCTGCATTAGAATTTTTTACTTTTGCAACTTTTTAATTTTTGACCATTTCTGGCCATTTTTGTATTCCTTTATCAACTTTAAGAAGTCATAACTTTTCCAAAAATCAGCCAATTTTCAAAATTTTTACATTTCTGAAAAACGTTTTCATCCTTTTTTCAACTAGCATTTAAAATTGTTTACATGTAGAAACTATGGTTGAAAGAAAAAGAAATTGCAGTGAAATAGTTTTTTAGTAGAAAATTGACGATTTTGTAAACTTTGAAGAGCAATAACTTTGCTAAAAATCACCCAATTTTTAAAATTTTTGCATTTCTGTTTATGGTATCGAACATAGTTTGAATCTGCATTAAAATTTTTTACTTTTGAATCATTTTATTTTTTGACTATTTTTGGCCATTTTTGTATTCCTTTATCAACTTTAAGAAGTCATAACTTTCCAAAAATCAGCCGATTTTCAAAATTTTTACATTTCTGAAAAACGCTTTAATCCTTTTTTCAACCAGCATTTAAAATTTTTTACATATAGAAACTATGTGTGAAAGAGAAAGAAATTGCAGTGAAATCGTTTTTTAGTAGAAAATTGACGATTTTGTCAACTTTGAAGAGCAATAACTTTGCTAATAATCACCTAATTTTTAAAATTTTCGCATAACTGTTTATGGTATCGAACATAATTTGAATTTGCATTTAAATTTTTTACTTTTGCAACTTTTTAATTTTTGACTATTTTTGGCCATTTTTGGATTCCTTTATCAACTTTAAGAAGTCATAACTTTTCCAAAATTCAGGCAGTTTAAAAATTTATACATTTCTGAAAAACACTTTAATCCTTTTTACAAATAGCATTTAAAATTCTTTACATATAGAAACTGTGGTTCAAAGAGAAAGAAATTGCAATGAAATCGTTTTTTAGTAGAAAATTGACGATTTTGTCAACTTTGAAGAGCAATAGCTTTGCTAATAATCACCTAATTTTTAAAATTTTCGCATAACTGTTTATGGTATCGAACATAGTTTGAATTTGCATTATAATTTTATACTTTTGCAACTTTTTAATTTTTGACTATTTTTGGCCATTTTTGGATTCCTTTATCAACTTTAAGAAGTCATAACTTTTCCAAAAATCAGCCAATTTTCAAAATTTTTACATATCTGAAAAACGCTTTAATCCTTTTTACAAATAGCATTTAAAATTCTTTACATATAGAAACTGTGGTTCAAAGAGAAAGAAATTGCAGTGAAATCGTTTTTTAGTAGAACATTGACGATTTTGTCAACTTTAAAGAGCAATAACTTGGCTAAAAATCACACAAATTTTAAAATTTTTCCATTTCTGTTTATGGTATCGAACATAGTTTGAACCTGCATTAAAATTTTTTTCTTTTGAAACATTTTATTTTTTGACTATTTTTGGCCATTTTTGTAATCCTTTATCAACTTTAAGAAGTCATAACTTTTCCAAAAATTAGCCGATTTTCAAAATTTTTACATTTTTGGAAAACGTTTTCATCCTTTTTTCAACTAGTATTTAAAATTCTTTACATGTAGAAACTATGGTTGAAAGAGAAAGAAATTGCAGTGAAATCGTTTTTTAGTAGAAAATTGACGATTTTGTCAACTTTGAAGATCAATAATTTTGCCAAAAATCACCCAATTTTTGAAATTTTTGCAATTCTGTTTATGGTATCGAACATAGTTTGAAAATGCATAAAAGTTTTTTACATTTGAAATATTTTAATTTTTGACAATTTTTGGCCATTTTTGGATTCCTTTATCAACTCTAAGGAGTCATAATTTTTCCAAAAATCAGCCGATTTCCAAAATTTTTACATTTCTGAAAAACGCTTTAATCCTTTTTTTAACTAGCTATATAACATATAGAAACTATGTGTGAAAGAGAAAGAATTTGCAGTGAAATCGTTTTTTAGTAGAACATTGACGATTTTGTCAACTTTGAAGAGCAATAACTTTGCCAAAAATCACACAATTTTTCAAATTTTTGCATTTCTGTTTATGGTATCGAACATAGTTTGAATCTGCATTAAAATTTTTTACTTTTGAAACATTTTATTTGTTGACTATTTTTGGCCATTTTTGTATTCCTTTATCAACTTTAAGAAGTCATAACTTTTCCAAAAATCAGCCGATTTTCAAAATTTTTACATTTTTAAAAAAGGTTTTCATCCTTTTTTAAACCAGCATTTAAAATTGTTTACATATAGAAACTATGGTTGAAAGAGAAAGAAATTGCAGTGAAATCGTTTTTTAGTAGAAAATTGACGATTTTGTCAACTTTGAAGAACAATAATTTTGCCAAAAATCACCCAATTTTTGAAATTTTTGCATTTCTGTTTATGGTATCGAACATAGTTTGAAAATGCATAAAAGTTTTTTACATTTGAAATATTTTAATTTTTGACTATTTTTGGCCATTTTTGGATTCCTTTATCAACTTTAAGAAGTCATAACTTTTCCAAAAATCAGCCAATTTTCAAAATTTTTACATTTCTGAAAAACGCTTTAATCGTTTTTTCAAATAGCATTTAAAATTCTTTACATATAGAAACTATGTGTGAAAGAGAAAGAAATTGCAGTGAAATCGTTTTTTAGTAGAAAATTGACGATTTTGTCAACTTTGAAGAGCAATAACTTTGCTAATATTCACCTAATTTTTAAAATTTTTGCATATCTGTTTATGGTATCGAACATAGTTTGAATTTGCATTAGAATTTTTTACTTTTGCAACTTTTTAATTTTTGACTATTTTTGGCCATTTTTGGATACCTTTATAAACTTTAAGAAGTCATAACTTTTCCAAAATTCAGGCAGTTTAAAAATTTATACATTTCTGAAAAACGCTTTAATCCTTTTTACAAATAGCATTTAAAATTCTTTTACATATAGAAACTGTGGTTCAAAGAGAAAGAAATTGCAATGAAATCGTTTTTTAGTAGAAAATTGACGATTTTGTCAACTTTGAAGAGCAATAGCTTTGCTAATAATCACCTAATTTTTAAAATTTTCGAATAACTGTTTATGGTATCGAACACAGTTTTAATTTGCATTATATTTTTTTACTTTTGCAACTTTTTAATTTTTGAATATTTTTGGCCATTTTTGGATTCCTTTATCAACTTTAAGAAGTCATAACTTTTCCAAAAATCAGCCAATTTTCAAAATTTTTACATATCTGAAAAACGCTTTAATCCTTTTTACAAATACCATTTAAAATTCTTTACATATAGAAACTGTGGTTCAAAGAGAAAGAAATTGCAGTGAAATCGTTTTTTAGTAGAACATTGACGATTTTATAAACATTGAAAAGCAATAACTTTGCTAAAAATCACACAATTTTTCAAATTTTTCCATTTCTGTTTATGGTATCGAACAAAGTTTGAACCTGCATTAAAATTTTTTTCTTTTGAAACATTTTATTTTTTGACTATTTTTGGCCATTTTTGTATTCCTTTATCAACTTTAAGAAGTCATAACTTTTCCAAAAATCAGCCGATTTTCAAAATTTTTACATTTTTGAAAAACGTTTTCATCCTTTTTTCAACTAGCATTTAAAATTCTTTACATGTAGAAACTATGGTTGAAAGAGAAAGAAATTGCAGGGAAATCGTTTTTTAGTAGAAAATTGACGATTTTGTCAACTTTGAAGAACAATAATTTTGCCAAAAATCACCCAATTTTTGAAATTTTTGCAATTCTGTTTATGGTATCGAACATAGTTTGAAAATGCATAAAAGTTTTTTACATTTGAAATATTTTAATTTTTGACTATTTTTGGCCATTTTTGGATTCCTTTATCAACTCTAAGAAGTCATAATTTTTCCAAAAATCAGCCGATTTCCAAAATTTTTACATTTCTGAAAAACGCTTTAATCCTTTTTTCAACTAGCAATTAAAATTCTTAACATATAGAAACTATGTGTGAAAGAGAAAGAATTTGCAGTGAAATCGTTTTTTAGTAGAACATTGACGATTTTGTAAACTTTGAAGAGCAATAACTTTGCCAAAAATCACACAATTTTTCAAATTTTTGCATTTCTGTTTATGGTATCGAACATAGTTTGAATCTGCATTAAAATTTTTTACTTTTATAACATTTTATTTGTTGACTATTTTTGGCCATTTTTGTATTCCTTTATCAACTTTAAGAAGTCATAACTTTCCAAAAATCAGCCGATTTTCAAAATTTTTACATTTTTAAAAAAGGTTTTCATCCTTTTTTCAACCAGCATTTAAAATTGTTTACATATAGAAACTATGGTTGAAAGAGAAAGAAATTGCAGTGAAATCATTTTTTAGTAGAAAATTGACGATTTTGTCAACTTTGAAGAACAATAATTTTGCCAAAAATCACCCAATTTTTGAAATTTTTGCATATCTGTTTATGGTATCGAACATAGTTTGAAAATGCATAAAAGTTTTTTACATTTGAAATATTTTAATTTTTGACTATTTTTGGCCATTCTTGGATTCCTTTATCAACTTTAAGAAGTCATAACTTTTCCAAAAATCAGCCAATTTTCAAAATTTTTACATTTCTGAAAAACGCTTTAATCCCTTTTACAAATAGCATTTAAAATTCTTTACATATAGAAACTATGTGTGAAAGAGAAAGAAAGTGCAGTGAAATCGTTATTTAGTAGAACATTGACGATTTTGTCAATTTTGAAGAGCAATAACTTTGCTAAAAATCACCCAATTTTTTAAATTTTTCCATATCTGTTTATGGTATCGAACATAGTTTGAATCTGCATTAGAATTTTTTACTTTTGCAACTTTTTAATTTTTGACTATTTTTGGCCATTTTTGGATTCCTTTATCAACTCTAAGAAGTCATAATTTTTCCAAAAATCAGCCGATTTCCAAAATTTTTACATTTCTGAAAAACGCTTTAATCCTTTTTTCAACTAGCAATTAAAATTCTTTACATATAGAAACTGTGGTTCAAAGAGAAAGAAATTGCAGTGAAATCGTTTTTTAGTAGAACATTGACGATTTTGTCAACTTTAAAGAGCAATAACTTGGCTAAAAATCACACAAATTTTAAAATTTTTCCATTTCTGTTTATGGTATCGAACATAGTTTGAACCTGCATTAAAATTTTTTTCTTTTGAAACATTTTATTTTTTGACTATTTTTGGCCATTTTTGTAATCCTTTATCAACTTTAAGAAGTCATAACTTTTCCAAAAATTAGCCGATTTTCAAAATTTTTACATTTTTGGAAAACGTTTTCATCCTTTTTTCAACTAGTATTTAAAATTCTTTACATGTAGAAACTATGGTTGAAAGAGAAAGAAATTGCAGTGAAATCGTTTTTTAGTAGAAAATTGACGATTTTGTCAACTTTGAAGATCAATAATTTTGCCAAAAATCACCCAATTTTTGAAATTTTTGCAATTCTGTTTATGGTATCGAACATAGTTTGAAAATGCATTAAAATTTTTTACATTTGAAATATTTTAATTTTTGACAATTTTTGGCCATTTTTGGATTCCTTTATCAACTCTAAGGAGTCATAATTTTTCCAAAAATCAGCCGATTTCCAAAATTTTTACATTTCTGAAAAACGCTTTAATCCTTTTTTTAACTAGCAATATAACATATAGAAACTATGTGTGAAAGAGAAAGAATTTGCAGTGAAATCGTTTTTTAGTAGAACATTGACGATTTTGTCAACTTTGAAGAGCAATAACTTTGCCAAAAATCACACAATTTTTCAAATTTTTGCATTTCTGTTTATGGTATCGAACATAGTTTGAATCTGCTTTAAAATTTTTTACTTTTGAAACATTTTATTTGTTGACTATTTTTGGCCATTTTTGTATTCCTTTATCAACTTTAAGAAGTCATAACTTTTCCAAAAATCAGCCGATTTTCAAAATTTTTACATTTTTAAAAAAGGTTTTCATCCTTTTTTCAACCAGCATTTAAAATTGTTTACATATAGAAACTATGGTTGAAAGAGAAAGAAATTGCAGTGAAATCGTTTTTTAGTAGAAAATTGACGATTTTGTCAACTTTGAAGAACAATAATTTTGCCAAAAATCACCCAATTTTTGAAATTTTTGCATTTCTGTTTATGGTATCGAACATAGTTTGAAAATGCATAAAAGTTTTTTACATTTGAAATATTTTAATTTTTGACTATTTTTGGCCATTTTTGGATTCCTTTATCAACTTTAAGAAGTCATAACTTTTCCAAAAATCAGCCAATTTTCAAAATTTTTACATTTCTGAAAAACGCTTTAATAGTTTTTTCAAATAGCATTTAAAATTCTTTACATATAGAAACTATGTGTGAAAGAGAAAGAAATTGCAGTGAAATCGTTTTTTAGTAGAAAATTGACGATTTTGTCAACTTTGAAGAGCAATAACTTTGCTAATATTCACCTAATTTTTAAAATTTTCGCATAACTGTTTATGGTATCGAACATAGTTTGAATTTGCATTAGAATTTTTTACTTTTGCAACTTTTTAATTTTTGACTATTTTTGGCCATTTTTGGATACCTTTATAAACTTTAAGAAGTCATAACTTTTCCAAAATTCAGGCAGTTTAAAAATTTATACATTTCTGAAAAACGCTTTAATCCTTTTTACAAATAGCATTTAAAATTCTTTACATATAGAAACTGTGATTCAAAGAGAAAGAAATTGCAATGAAATCGTTTTTTAGTAGAAAATTGACGATTTTGTCAACTTTGAAGAGCAATAGCTTTGCTAATAATCACCTAATTTTTAAAATTTTCGAATAACTGTTTATGGTATCGAACACAGTTTTAATTTGCATTATATTTTTTTACTTTTGCAACTTTTTAATTTTTGAATATTTTTGGCCATTTTTGGATTCCTTTATCAACTTTAAGAAGTCATAACTTTTCCAAAAATCAGCCAATTTTCAAAATTTTTACATATCTGAAAAGCGCTTTAATCCTTTTTACAAATACCATTTAAAATTCTTTACATATAGAAACTGTGGTTCAAAGAGAAAGAAATTGCAGTGAAATCGTTTTTTAGTAGAACATTGACGATTTTATAAACATTGAAAAGCAATAACTTTGCTAAAAATCACACAATTTTTCAAATTTTTCCATTTCTGTTTATGGTATCGAACAAAGTTTGAACCTGCATTAAAATTTTTTTCTTTTGAAACATTTTATTTTTTGACTATTTTTGGCCATTTTTGTATTCCTTTATCAACTTTAAGAAGTCATAACTTTTCCAAAAATCAGCCGATTTTCAAAATTTTTACATTTTTGAAAAACGTTTTCATCCTTTTTTCAACTAGCATTTAAAATTCTTTACATGTAGAAACTATGGTTGAAAGAGAAAGAAATTGCAGGGAAATCGTTTTTTAGTAGAAAATTGACGATTTTGTCAACTTTGAAGAACAATAATTTTGCCAAAAATCACCCAATTTTTGAAATTTTTGCAATTCTGTTTATGGTATCGAACATAGTTTGAAAATGCATTAAAGTTTTTTACATTTGAAATATTTTAATTTTTGACTATTTTTGGCCATTTTTGGATTGCTTTATCAACTCTAAGAAGTCATAATTTTTCCAAAAATCAGCCGATTTCCAAAATTTTTTCATTTCTGAAAAACGCTTTAATCCTTTTTTCAACTAGCAATTAAAATTCTTAACATATAGAAACTATGTGTGAAAGAGAAAGAATTTGCAGTGAAATCGTTTTTTAGTAGAACATTGACGATTTTGTAAACTTTGAAGAGCAATAACTTTGCCAAAAATCACACAATTTTTCAAATTTTTGCATTTCTGTTTATGGTATCGAACATAGTTTGAATCTGCATTAAAATTTTTTACTTTTATAACATTTTATTTGTTGACTATTTTTGGCCATTTTTGTATTCCTTTATCAACTTTAAGAAGTTATAACTTTCCAAAAATCAGCCGATTTTCAAAATTTTCACATTTTTAAAAATAGGTTTTCATCCTTTTTTCAACCAGCATTTAAAATTGTTTACATGTTGAAACTATGGTTGAAAGAGAAAGAAATTGCAGTGAAATCGTTTTTTAGTAGAAAATTGACGATTTTGTCAACTTTGAAGAACAATAATTTTGCCAAAAATCACCCAATTTTTGAAATTTTTGCATATCTGTTTATGGTATCGAACATAGTCTGAAAATGCATAAAAGTTTTTTACATTTGAAATATTTTAATTTTTGACTATTTTTGGCCATTTTTGGATTCCTTTATCAACTTTAAGAAGTCATAACTTTTCCAAACATCAGCCAATTTTCAAAATTTTTACATTTCTGCAAAACGCTTTAATCCTTTTTACAAATAGCATTTAAAATTCTTTACATATAGAAACTGTTGTTCAAAGAGAAAGAAATTGCAGTGAAATCGTTTTTTAAGTAGAAAATGGACGATTTTGTCAACTTTGAAGAGCAATAACTTTGCTAAAAATCACCCAATTTTTTAAATTTTTGCATATCTGTTTATGGTATCGAACATAGTTTGAATCTGCATTTAAATTTTTTACTTTTGCAACTTTTTAATTTTTGACTATTTTTGGCCATTTTTGGATTCCTTTATCAACTTTAAGAAGTCAATACTTTTCCAAAAATCAGCTAATTTTCAAAATTTTTACATTTCTGAAAAACGCTTTAATCCCCCTTTTTCAAATAGCATTTAAAATTCTTTACATATAGAAACTATGTGTGAAAGAGAAGGAAATTGCAGTGAAATCGTTTTTTAGTAGAACATTGTCGATTTTGTAAACATTGAAGAGCAATAACTTTGCTAAAAATCACACAATTTTTCAAATTTTTGCATTTCTGTTTATGGTAGCGAACATAGTTTGAATCTGCAGTAAAATTTTTTACTTTTGAAACATTTTATTTTTTGACTATTTTTGGCCATTTTTGTATTCCTTTATCAACTTTAAGAAGTCATAACTTTTCCAAAAATCAGCTGATCAATATTTTTACATTTTTGAAAAACGTTTTCATCCTTTTTTCAACTAGCATTTAAAATTCTTTACATATAGAAACTATGGTTGAAAGAGAAAGAAATTGCAGGAAATCGTTTTTTAGTAGAAAATTGACGATTTTGTCAACTTTGAAGAACAATAATTTTGCCAAAAATCACCCAATTTTTGAAATTTTTGCAATTCTGTTTATGGTATCGAACATAGTTTGAAAATGCATAAAAGTTTTTTACATTTCAAATATTTTAATTTTTGACTATTTTTGGCCATTTTTGGATTCCTTTATCAACTCTAAGAAGTCATAATTTTTCCAAAAATCAGCCGATTTCCAAAATTTTTACATTTCTGAAAAACGCTTTAATCCTTTTTTCAACTAGCAATTAAAATTCTTAACATATAGAAACTATGTGTGAAAGAGAAAGAAATTGCAGTGAAATCGTTTTTTAGTAGAACATTGACGATTTTGTAAACTTTGAAGAGCAATAACTTTGCCAAAAATCACACAATTTTTCAAATTTTTGCATTTCTGTTTATGGTATCGAACATAGTTTAAATCTGCATTAAAATTTTTTACTTTTGAAACATTTTATTTGTTGACTATTTTTGGTCATTTTTGTATTCCTTTATCAACTTTAAGAAGTCATAACTTTCCAAAAATCAGCCGATTTTCAAAATTTTTACATTTTTGAAAAACGTTTTCATCCTTTTTTCAACTAGCATTTAAAATTGTTTACATATTGAAACTATGGTTAAAAGAGAAAGAAATTTCAGTGAAATCGTTTTTTAGTAGAAAATTGACGATTTTGTCAACTTTGAAGAACAATAATTTTGCCAAAGATCACCCAATATTTGAAATTTTTGCAATTCTGTTTATGGTATCGAACATAGTTAGAATCTGCATTAAAATTTCTTATGGTATCGAACATAATTTTAAAATGCAAAAAAGTTTTTTACATTTGAAATATTTTAATTTTTGACTATTTTTGCCCATTTTTGGATTCCTTTATCAACTTTAAGAAGTCATAACTTTTCCAAACATCAGCCAATTTTCAAAATTTTTACATTTCTGCAAAACGATTTAATCCTTTTTACAAATAGCATTTAAAATTCTTTACATATAGAAACTGTTGTTCAAAGAGAAAGAAATTGCAGTGAAATCGTTTTTTAAGTAGAAAATGGACGATTTTGTCAACTTTGAAGAGCAATAACTTTGCTAAAAATCACAAATTTTTGCATATCTGTTTATGGTATCGAACATAGTTTGAATCTGCATTTAAATTTTTTACTTTTGCAACTTTTTAATTTTTGACTATTTTTGGCCATTTTTGGATTCCTTTATCAACTTTAAGAAATCAATACTTTTCCAAAAATCAGCTAATTTTCAAAATTTTTACATTTCTGAAAAACGCTTTAATCCTTTTTTCAAATAGCATTTAAAATTCTTTACATATAGAAACTATGTGTGAAAGAGAAGGAAATTGCAGTGAAATCGTTTTTTAGTAGAACATTGTCGATTTTGTAAACATTGAAGAGCAATAACTTTGCTAAAAATCACACAATTTTTCAAATTTTTGCATTTCTGTTTATGGTAGCGAACATAGTTTGAATCTGCAGTAAAATTTTTTATTTTTGAAACATTTTATTTTTTGACTATTTTTGGCCATTTTTGGATTTCTTTATCAACTTTAAGAAGTCAATACTTTTCCAAAAATCAGCTAATTTTCAAAATTTTTACATTTCTGAAAAACGCTTTAATCCTTTTTTCAAATAGCATTTAAAATTCTTTACATATAGAAACTATGTGTGAAAGAGAAGGAAATTGCAGTGAAATCGTTTTTTAGTAGAACATTGTCGATTTTGTAAACATTGAAGAGCAATAACTTTGCTAAAAATCACACAATTTTTCAAATTTTTGCATTTCTGTTTATGGTAGCAAACATAGTTTGAATCTGCAGTAAAATTTTTTACTTTTGAAACATTTTATTTTTTGACTATTTTTGGCCATTTTTGTATTCCTTTATCAACTTTAAGAAGTCATAACTTTTCAAAAAATCAGCCGATCAATATTTTTACATTTTTGAAAAACGTTTTCATCCTTTTTTCAACTAGCATTTAAAATTCTTTACATGTAGAAACTATGGTTGAAAGAGAAAGAAATTGCAGGGAAATCGTTTTTTAGTAGAAAATTGACGATTTTGTCAACTTTGAAGAACAATAATTTTGCCAAAAATCACCCAATTTTTGAAATTTTTGCAATTCTGTTTATGGTATCGAACATAGTTTGAAAATGCATAAAAGTTTTTTACATTTGAAATATTTTAATTTTAGACTTTTTTTGGCCATTTTTGGATTCCTTTATCAACTTAAAAAAGTCATAACTTTTCCAAAAATCAGCCAATTTTCAAAATTTTTACATTTCTGAAAAACGCTTTAATCCTTTTTACAAATAGCATTTAAAATTCTTTACATATAGAAACTATGTGTGAAAGAGAAAGAAAATGCAGTGAAATAGTTTTTTAGTAGAACATTGACGATTTTGTAAACTTTGAAGAGCAATTACTTTGCTAAAAATCACACAATTTTTCAAATTTTTGCATTTCTGTTTATGGTATCGAACATATTTTGAATCTGCATTAAAATTTTTTACTTTTGAAACATTTTATTTGTTGACTATTTTTGGCCATTTTTGTATTCCTTTATTAACTTTAAGAGGTCATAACTTTTCCAAAAATGAGCCGATTTTCAAAATTTTTACATTTTTGAAAAACGTTTTCATCCTTTTTTCAACTAGCATTTAAAATTGTTTACATGTTGAAACTATGGTTGAAAGAGAAAGAAATAGCAGTGAAATTGTTTTTTAGTAGAAAATTGACGATTTTGTCAACTTTGAAGAACAATAATTTTGCCAAAGATCACCCAATATTTGAAATTTTTGCAATTCCTTTTATGGTATCGAACATAGTTTGAAAATGCATAAAAGTTTTTTACATTTGAAATATTTTAATTTTTGAGTATTTTTGCCCATTTTTGGATTCCTTTATCAACTTTAAGAAGTCATAACTTTTCCAAAAATCAGCCAATTTTCAAAACTTTTATATTTCTGCAAAACGCTTTAATCCTTTTTACAAATAGCATTTAAAATTCTTTACATATAGAAACTGTTGTTCAAAGAGAAAGAAATTGCAGTGAAATCGTTTTTTAGTAGAAAATTGACGATTTTGTCAACTTTGAAGAGCAATAACTTTGCTAAAAATCTCCCAATTTTTTAAATTTTTGCATATCTGTTTATCTCTAAGAAGTCATAATTTTTCCAAAAATCAGCCGATTTCCAAAATTTTTACATTTCTGAAAAACGCTTTAATCCTTTTTTCAACTAGCAATTAAAATTCTTAACATATAGAAACAATGTGTGAAAGAGAAAGAAATTGCAGTGAAATTGTTTTTAGTAGAACATTGCCGATTTTGTAAACTTTTCATCCTTTTTTCAACTAGCATTTAAAATTGTTTACATGTTGAAACTATGGTTGAAAGAGAAAGAAATAGCAGTGAAATTGTTTTTTAGTAGAAAATTGACGATTTTGTCAACTTTGAAGAACAATAATTTTGCCAAAGATCACCCAATATTTGAAATTTTTGCAATTCTGTTTATGGTATCGAACATAGTTTGAAAATGCATAAAAGTTTTTTACATTTGAAATATTTTAATTTTTGAGTATTTTTGCCCATTTTTGGATTCCTTTATCAACTTTAAGAAGTCATAACTTTTCCAAAAATCAGCCAATTTTCAAAACTTTTATATTTCTGCAAAACGCTTTAATCCTTTTTACAAATAGCATTTAAAATTCTTTACATATAGAAACTGTTGTTCAAAGAGAAAGAAATTGCAGTGAAATCGCTTTTTAGTAGAAAATTGACGATTTTGTCAACTTTGAAGAGCAATAACTTTGCTAAAAATCTCCCAATTTTTTAAATTTTTGCATATCTGTTTATCTCTAAGAAGTCATAATTTTTCCAAAAATCAGCCGATTTCCAAAATTTTTACATTTCTGAAAAACGCTTTTCCTTTTTTCAACTAGCAATTAAAATTTTTAACATATAGAAACAATGTGTGAAAGAGAAAGAAATTGCAGTGAAATTGTTTTTAGTAGAACATTGCCGATTTTGTAAACTTTTCATCCTTTTTTCAACTAGCATTTAAAATTGTTTACATGTTGAAACTATGGTTGAAAGAGAAAGAAATAGCAGTGAAATTGTTTTTTAGTAGAAAATTGACGATTTTGTCAACTTTGAAGAACAATAATTTTGCCAAAGATCACCCAATATTTGAAATTTTTGCAATTCTGTTTATGGTATCGAACATAGTTTGAAAATGCATTAAAAGTTTTTTACATTTGAAATATTTTAATTTTTGAGTATTTTTGCCCATTTTTGATTCCTTTATCAACTTTAAGAAGTCATAACTTTTCCAAAATCAGCCAATTTTCAAAACTTTTATATTTCTGCAAAACGCTTTAATCCTTTTTACAAATAGCATTTAAAATTCTTTACATATAGAAACTGTTGTTCAAAGAGAAAGAAATTGCAGTGAAATCGCTTTTTAGTAGAAAATTGACGATTTTGTCAACTTTGAAGAGCAATAACTTTGCTAAAAATCTCCCAATTTTTTAAATTTTTGCATATCTGTTTATCTCTAAGAAGTCATAATTTTTCCAAAAATCAGCCGATTTCCAAAATTTTTACATTTCTGAAAAACGCTTTAATCCTTTTTTCAACTAGCAATTAAAATTCTTAACATATAGAAACAATGTGTGAAAGAGAAAGAAATTGCAGTGAAATTGTTTTTAGTAGAACATTGCCGATTTTGTAAACTTTGAAGAGCAATAACTTTGCCAAAAATCACACAATTTTTCAAATTTTTGCATTTCTGTTTATGGTATCGAACATAGTTTGAATCTGCATTAAAATTTTTTACTTTTGAAACATTTTATTTGCTGACTATTTTTAGGCATTTTTTGTATTCCTTTATCAACTTTAAGAAGTCATAAATTTCCAAAAATCAGCCGATTTTCAAAATTTTTACATTTTTGAAAAACGTTTTCATCCTTTTTTCAACTAGCATTTAAAATTGTTTACATATAGAAACTATGGTTGAAAGAGAAAGAAATTTCAGTGAAATCGTTTTTTAGTAGAAAATTGACGATTTTGTCAACTTTGAAGAACAATAATTTTGCCAAAGATCACCCAATATTTGAAATTTTTGCAATTCTGTTTATGGTATCGAACATAATTTTAAAATGCAACAAAGTTTTTTACATTTGAAATATTTTAATTTTTGACTATTTTTGCCCATTTTTGGATTCCTTTATCAACTTTAAGAAGTCATAACTTTTCCAAACATCAGCCAATTTTCAAAATTTTTACATTTCTGCAAAACGCTTTAATCCTTTTTACAAATAGCATTTAAAATTCTTTACATATAGAAACTGTTGTTCAAAGAGAAAGAAATTGCAGTGAAATCGTTTTTTAAGTAGAAAATGGACGATTTTGTCAACTTTGAAGAGCAATAACTTTGCTAAAAATCACCCAATTTTTTAAATTTTTGCATATCTGTTTATGGTATCGAACATAGTTTGAATCTGCATTTAAATTTTTTACTTTTGCAACTTTTTAATTTTTGACTATTTTTGGCCATTTTTGGATTCCTTTATCAACTTTAAGAAGTCAATACTTTTCCAAAAATCAGCTAATTTTCAAAATTTTTACATTTCTGAAAAACGCTTTAATCCTTTTTACAAATAGAATTTAAAATTCTTTACATATAGAAACTATGTGTGAAAGAGAAAGAAAATGCAGTGAAATCGTTTTTTAGTAGAACATTGACGATTTTGTAAACTTTGAAGAGCAATAACTTTGCTAAAAATCACACAATTTTTCAAATTTTTGCATTTCTGTTTATGGTGTCGAACATAGTTTGAATCTCCATTAAAATTTTTTACTTTTGAAACATTTTATTTGTTGACTATTTTTGGCCATTTTTGTATTCCTTTATTAACTTTAAGAAGTCATAACTTTTCCAAAAATGAGCCGATTTTCAAAATTTTTACATTTTTTAAAAACGTTTTCATCCTTTTTTCAACTAGCATTTAAAATTGTTTACATGTTGAAACTATGGTTGAAAGAGAAAGAAATAGCAGTGAAATTGTTTTTTAGTAGAAAATTGACGATTTTGTCAACTTTGAAGAACAATAATTTTGCCAAAGATCACCCAATATTTGAAATTTTTGCAATTCTGATTATGGTATCGAACATAGTTTGAAAATGCATAAAAGTTTTTTACATTTGAAATATTTTAATTTTTGAGTATTTTTGCCCATTTTTGGATTCCTTTATCAACTTTAAGAAGTCATAACTTTTCCAAAAATCAGCCAATTTTCAAAACTTTTACATTTCTGCAAAACGCTTTAATCCTTTTTACAAATAGCATTTAAAATTCTTTACATATAGAAACTGTTGTTCAAAGAGAAAGAAATTGCAGTGAAATCGCTTTTTAGTAGAAAATTGACGATTTTGTCAACTTTGAAGAGCAATAACTTTGCTAAAAATCTCCCAATTTTTTAAATTTTTGCATATCTGTTTATGGTATCGAACATAGTTTGAATTTGCATTAAAATTTTTTACATTTGAAATTTTTGAATTTTTGACTATTTTTGGCCATATTTGGATTCCTTTATCAACTTTAAGAAGTCATAACTTTTCCAAAATTCAGGCATTTTAAAAATTTATACATTTCTGAAAAACGCTTTATCCTGTTTACAAATAGCATTTAAAATTCTTTACATATTGAAACTGTGGTTCAAAGAGAAAGAAATTGCAGTGAAATCGTTTTTTAGTAGAACATTGTCGATTTTGTAAACATTGAAGAGCAATAACTGTGCTAAAAATCACACAATTTTTAAAAATTGTGCATTTCTGTTTATGGTATCGAACATAGTTTGAATTTGCATTAAAATTTTTTACATTTAAAATTTTTGAATTTTTGACTATTTTTGGCCATATTTGGATTCCTTTATCAACTTTAAGAAGTCATAACTTTTCCAAAATTCAGGCAATTTAAAAATTTATACATTTCTGAAAAACGCTTTATCCTGTTTACAAATAGCATTTAAAATTCTTTACATATAAAAACTGTGGTTCAAAGAGAAAGAAATTGCAGTGAAATCGTTTTTAGTAGAAAATTGACGATTTTGTAAACTTTGAAGAGCAATAACTTTGCCAAAAATCACACAATTTTGCAAATTTTTGCATTTCTGTTTATGGTATCGAACATAGTTTGAATCTGCATTAAAATTTTTTATGGTATCGAACATAATTTTAAAATGCAAAAAAGTTTTTTACATTTGAAATATTTTAATTTTTGACTATTTTTGCCCATTTCTGGATTCCTTTATCAACTTTAAGAAGTCATAACTTTTCCAAACATCAGCCAATTTTCAAAATTTTTACATTTCTGCAAAGCGCTTTAATCCTTTTTACATTTTCAAAATTTTTACATTTTTGAAAAACGTTTTCATCCTTTTTTCAACTAGCATTTAAAATTGTTTACATATAGAAACTATGGTTGAAAGAGAAAGAAATTTCAGTGAAATCGTTTTTTAGTAGAAAATTAACGATTTTGTCAACTTTGAAGAACAATAATTTTGCCAAAGATCACCCAATATTTGAAATTTTTGCAATTCTGTTTATGGTATCGAACATAGTTTGAATCTGCATTAAAATTTTTTATGGTATCGAACATAATTTTAAAATGCAACAAAGTTTTTTACATTTGAAATATTTTAATTTTTGACTATTTTTGCCCATTTTTGGATTCCTTTATCAACTTTAAGAAGTCATAACTTTTCCAAACATCAGCCAATTTTCAAAATTTTTACATTTCTGCAAAACGCTTTAATCCTTTTTACAAATAGCATTTAAAATTCTTTATATATAGAAACTGTTGTTCAAAGAGAAAGAAATTGCAGTGAAATCGTTTTTTAAGTAGAAAATGGACGATTTTGTCAACTTTGAAGAGCAATAACTTTGCTAAAAATCACCCAATTTTTTAAATTTTTGCATATCTGTTTATGGTATCGAACATAGTTTGAATCTGCATTTAAATTTTTTACTTTTGCAACTTTTTAATTTTTGACTATTTTTGGCCATTTTTGGATTCCTTTATCAACTTTAAGAAGTCAATACTTTTCCAAAAATCAGCTAATTTTCAAAATTTTTACATTTCTGAAAAACGCTTTAATCCTTTTTACAAATATCATTTAAAATTCTTTACATATAGAAACTATGTGTGAAAGAGAAAGAAAATGCAGTGAAATCGTTTTTTAGTAGAACATTGACGATTTTGTAAACTTTGAAGAGCAATAACTTTGCTAAAAATCACACAATTTTTCAAATTTTTGCATTTCTGTTTATGGTATCGAACATAGTTTGAATCTCCATTAAAATTTTTTACTTTTGAAACATTTTATTTGTTGACTATTTTTGGCCATTTTTGTATTCCTTTATTAACTTTAAGAAGTCATAACTTTTCCAAAAATGAGCCGATTTTCAAAATTTTTACATTTCTTAAAAACGTTTTCATCCTTTTTTCAACTAGCATTTAAAATTGTTTACATGTTGAAACTATGGTTGAAAGAGAAAGAAATAGCAGTGAAATTGTTTTTTAGTAGAAAATTGACGATTTTGTCAACTTTGAAGAACAATAATTTTGCCAAAGATCACCCAATATTTGAAATTTTTGCAATTCTGTTTATGGTATCGAACATAGTTTGAATCTGCATTAAAATTTTTTATGGTATCGAACATAATTTTAAAATGCAAAAAAGTTTTTTACATTTGAAATATTTTAATTTTTGACTATTTTTGCCCATTTCTGGATTCCTTTATCAACTTTAAGAAGTCATAACTTTTCCAAACATCAGCCAATTTTCAAAATTTTTACATTTCTGCAAAACGCTTTAATCCTTTTTACATTTTCAAAATTTTTACATTTCTGAAAAACGCTTTAATCCTTTTTACAAATAGCATTTAAAATTCTTTACATATAGAAATTATGTGTGAAAGAGAAAGAAAATGCAGTGAAATCGTTTTTTAGTAGAACATTGACGATTTTGTAAACTTTGAAGAGCAATAACTTTGCTAAAAATCACACAATTTTTCAAATTTTTGCATTTCTGTTTATGGTATCGAACATAGTTTGAATCTCCATTAAAATTTTTTACATTTGAAATTTTTGAATTTTTGACTATTTTTGGCCATATTTGGATTCCTTTATCAACTTTAAGAAGTCATAACTTTTCCAAAATTCAGGCAATTTAAAAATTTATACATTTCTGAAAAACGCTTTATCCTGTTTACAAATAGCATTTAAAATTCTTTACATATAGAAACTGTGGTTCAAAGAGAAAGAAATTGCAGTGAAATCGTTTTTAGTAGAACATTGACGATTTTGTAAACTTTGAAGAGCAATAACTTTGCCAAAAATCACACAATTTTTCAAATTTTTGCATTTCAGTTTATGGTATCGAACATAGTTTGAATTCCTTTATCAACTTTAAGAAGTCATAACTTTTCCAAAAATCAGCCAATTTTCAAAACTTTTACATTTCTGCAAAACGCTTTAATCCTTTTTACAAATAGCATTTAAAATTCTTTACATATAGAAACTCTTGTTCAAAGAGAAAGAAATTGCAGTCAAATCGCTTTTTAGTAGAAAATTGACGATTTTGTCAACTTTGAAGAGCAATAACTTTGCTAAAAATCTCCCAATTTTTTAAATTTTTGCATATCTGTTTATGGTATCGAACATAGTTTGAATTTGCATTAAAATTTTTTACATTTGAAATTTTTGAATTTTTGACTATTTTTGGCCATATTTGGATTCCTTTATCAACTTTAAGAAGTCATAACTTTTCCAAAATTCAGGCAATTTAAAAATTTATACATTTCTGAAAAACGCTTTATCCTGTTTACAAATAGCATTTAAAATTCTTTACATATTGAAACTGTGGTTCAAAGAGAAAGAAATTGCAGTGAAATCGTTTTTTAGTAGAACATTGTCGATTTTGTAAACATTGAAGAGCAATAACTGTGCTAAAAATCACACAATTTTTAAAAATTGTGCATTTCTGTTTATGGTATCGAACATAGTTTGAATTTGCATTAAAATTTTTTACATTTAAAATTTTTGAATTTTTGACTATTTTTGGCCATATTTGGATTCCTTTATCAACTTTAAGAAGTCATAACTTTTCCAAAATTCAGGCAATTTAAAAATTTATACATTTCTGAAAAACGCTTTATCCTGTTTACAAATAGTGTTTGCGTCAGATGGCAACGCCGAGCAGCTGATCCGGCTGCTCCACACTATACTCCTCATCGATAGTATCGATACCCGACGATCGGCTATCGTGGAGTTGACCCTCGCTAATTAAGCTTATATGTAAAGAAATCTCGCAAGTTCACCCCGCTAGCTATTGTTTTCAACATATAAAGCAAAGCTTGCACATACTCTTTTGCCCCACAAAGAAAGTGTCAAAATAAAGTGACAAAATATTAAAACAAGTGCAACCCAGCGTAATTGTTTTACCAACTCCACTACCCCCTTCCCCCGCTTCATCAACGTATGTACATACGTACATACAACACAGCAGCGGACATATAACAGCAGCTGACCACTCAACTCAACAGCGACGAGCAGCGGATTCTTCGCCGCTCATTACCACAGGGATCACACACCCTAGGACCCCAGGAATACATTCCCGCCCACTACAACATTTGGTCCTTCGAGCCGGATCGAATATCCTTTCGATAGAATATCCTTTCGGGACGAATATCCTTTCGTCTTTACCGGCTCGCACCGCGGGAATTTCAAAGCTTATATACAGATAAGTACAAGTGTGATTCCTCATAAAAGTTCGATTGTCTCGCGTTTGTTTTAAAATCCATAAAAACAAAACGAAACGCAAAGTTGAACGTCCTCGGCAAGAAGTTACAGCTGAACCGAGTTACAGCTTTACATACATACATATATACAAGCATACGTCTCAAGTGCGTGTGTGTGTTTTGTGTGTAGTTGCTGACCGGCCGTCCGTTATCAGCTTGTCTTCTTTGCGCTGTTCACTCGCACTCACGCAGCAACGTCCAACTTTAAAGATAAGCAAGCATTTGTTTGTGTTTTTTTGCTTATCCAACTGTGTTACTCTACAACTGTGGATATCTAATTAGATCCACCTGGGCACTGTGAATCGGTAATACACTGTTTTTTCGGTCGTGCTAGCACCAGATGCCCATCGGTGACAAATCATCACACCGACGAACTTCATCTGTGGCAGCACCACACAGTGTCAGGCGATTCTCCATATCGCCCATTCCAGCAGGCCTCAATTTGCCTGTCCCCAAGCCCGTCGTCTTCTCGTCTTAACGACAAGACCCATCCCGCTGCTGCAACCCTTAAGTCACTCCACATCTGTCATGGCCCTTTCCGACTTCAATTCCATCGCAAGAAAACTTATTAAGTTTAATGATCGACTCAACAGACCCTCGAGAGGAACTGGCTACTTCTCTCTACACCTTTCCAAGTCACCACATTAAATCCTTGTGGCACAAAGTTGAGTCTGAGTACGGTGAGCGGTTGTTCTCTTTCTTAAGGAACTGAGCGATGATGTTTTGGCCATGGAGTCGACCTACGACCACTTGCTACAGCATCTATGAGCAGTGTGTTGCCATGCTTTAAGCCAGCAGATTGACGATGCATCTACTCTCTCGCTCCGTCCTGCAGCTCCTCCCTCTCCTACAGTTGCCATTTCCACTGGCTGTCGACTACCCCTGCGACATTGAGGTGTTCCACGGGGATTACTCCAAATGGCCCACGTTCCGAGACCTTTTACGGCGATCTACATCAACAACCCACCTCAGTTGACTGCCGTAGAACAGCTGTTCCATTTGGAACGCCAAAACAAGTGGCGAGGCCAAGGCAATTGTAGCACGATCTCCGCTGACTAACGACGGCTTCTGTTCAGCGTGGGCCCTGCTCTCTGAAAGGTTTGAAAATAAGCGGCTATTGGTTAATAGTCAGCTTAAAACCCTTTTCAACCTATCTCCAGTTACCTCCAGAGACTGCAGATACACTCAAAGGACTACAGAGCACAATCCACGGTTGTCTGACAGCGTTAGAACACTCTAACGTCTCCACAGACAACTGGGATTGTCTCCTTATATTTCTTTGCTCCTCCAAGCTTCCTAAGGCGACCCTTGCCCTTTGGGAGCACAGCTTATTGAGGAAATATGACATCCCCACCTGGCAAGAGATGGACAGATTCCTCGGAGAACGATATCTCACTCTTTGAATCCATCGAGGATGTCATATCGCCGTCTCGAACCGTCAGCCCCTAGGAGCCCAGCCATTCCAAGGCCACTCCAAGAAGCTCAGGACCGGATCCGATACACCTCCTACAGATCCATCATCAGGTTAGCGGCTCCAAAAATGTATCTCTGCTCCAAAGAGAATCACCCCGTGCGTGCTGTCACCAAGTTCCTGCAGATGTCGGTCCAACAGAGGTCGACATTCATAACCCGAAGCGGATTATGTAGTAATTGTTTCGCCCGCAGTCACCAAGTCCGTGACTGTCCCAGTCAGCATAGCTGCTATGTCTGTACACTGGCGACACAATACCCTTCTGCATCGCACGACGTCTCAGATCCGAGTCGCGACGCCTTCCCTCCCACGTCAACCGCTCTCTGCGCTGTCTCAAGCGGCTCCGGATCATCCTCTGTCCAACATACAGTCCACTAGTTCCAACACCGAGCAAAGCTGTTTTGCCACCAACACGCGAGGAGTCCTCTTGGGCACTGCCATTGTCCACATATGTCACGCAGGTGTGACATCACCCTCGCGCGTTGCTCGACTCTGGATCCGAAGCGACCTTTATTTCCGAGCGACTCAGCAACTCAATCCAGTTGCCTTTCCAGCCAGTTCTGGCTTCAAGTATTCGGCCCGAAGGCTTGAGTCAGAGGATTGAGGCCCAACCCACAAAGTGTGTGGCTTCCGAGATTGGGTCCCCTCTAGCCCAATGTGCGCATTGATTGCAACAGCCTATGTGCTCCCCACACCTCGCTGGAGACCTTCCGTCAACGAGTATACCCCACGGCGATTTCCAAATCTGCCACACCTCAAGTGGGCAGACCCATTTTTCTGCCGTAGCTCAGAGATTGATCTCCTGATAGGATCGGATATCCTTCCGTCTATCCTATTGGGAGGATTCAAACCGAATCTCTGCGGAACTCTGCTCGGCCAAGAAACTATTTTCGGCTGGGTTCTCTCACGGGTCCGATCCCCCGCTCCACGGCAAAGTCGATCGCATCGCTCTCCGCTCGCATCAATCTTATCAATGCGAGTCCTCGACACCAGCGGCCCACCGAGACTGGACTCCATCCAAAGGACTGCTCTCCAATCGAGAGGCTCTCACATCTGAGCAATTTTCTTCCAGCGGTCCCAAGAGTGCCACCGACAACCTCTACGACCCAAAGGATCAGCGCTGTCGTCGCCAGGAAGGCTTTTGCAAGGACAATCGCTCTACACCCTCGTGCCGCTGGCTTTGGAAGCTGGCCTGCAAGACCCTCTGTCCTATCAGCCATCCACGACCTTATATTCAGAATATCTCATCTTCGATGTCCTCCATTTCAGAATATGGCGCCTGAGGACCAGCCCCAACAACGTTCGGTGCCGAGCCTGTAAGGGATTCCACGCTCTCCGTCAATGTCAGCGATTCCTCCAGCTGACTGCGGAGAAGAGGCTTGGGGTTGTACTCGCCAATCGGTACTGCCCGAATTGTCTTGCCCATCAGCATTCAGGGACATCATGCCGGACTCGCCGGGGATGTCGAGAAGTGTGGAGGAGATCACCACTCCATTATTGCACTTTGAGTCGGTAGAGTCCCAGCTGCGGCCTCCTAGTTCGTTGGAACCCGCCCGATGCCGATCGCACTGCCAGCGGAAGACTGCTGCGAAGCTTACCGCTTCCCTGTACCCTAAAGCAGCAGGAGTCAGAGACTAGCCAAAATCAGCCAATTTTCAAAATTTTACAGTTCGAAGAGCGTAATCCTTTTTTCAAATAGCATTTAAAATTTAAGCAACATGTTCAAGAAAGGGGCCGTGATGTTTTTTGCGTCAGGATGGCAACGCCGAGCAGCTGATCCGGCTGGTCCACACGATACTCTTCAATAGTATCGATACCCGACGATCGGCTATCTGATGGAAGTTGACCCTGTTTTATTTTTTCGTAATTAAGCTTATATGAAGAAATCTCAAGTCACCCCCGGCTAGCTATTGTTTTCAACATATAAAAGCAAAAGCTTGCACATACTCTTGTGCCCCACAAAGAAAGTGTCAAAATAAAGTGACAAAATATTAAAACAAGTGCAAATTGAGCGTATTGTTTTACCAACTTCTAACTACCCCAAGTTTTCAAAATTTGTACATTCGTTTATGGTATCAACATAGTTTGAATGCATTAAATACAACTGACATTTACATACATTAGCGGACTTTATCAACTTTAAGCAGCTCACTAACTCAACACGAAATCAGCCGATTCTTCGCAAATTTTACACTCCTAGACCCCAATACATTCCCGCCCACTACAACAAATAGCATTTAAAATTCTTTACATATAGAAACTGTGGTTCAAAGAGAAAGAAATTGCAGTGAAATCGTTTTTAGTAGAACATTGACGATTTTGTAAACTTTGAAGAGCAATAACTTTGCCAAAAATCGCACAATTTTTCAAATTTTTGCATTTCTGTTTATGGTATCGAACATAGTTTGAATCTGCATTAAAATTTTTTACTTTTGAAACATTTTATTTGTTGACTATTTTTGGCCATTTTTGTATTCCTTTATCAACTTTAAGAAGTTATAACTTTTCCAAAAATCAGCCGATCAAAATTTTTACATTTTTGAAAAACGTTTTCATCCTTTTTTCAACTAGCATTTAAAATTCTTAACATATAGAAACTATGTGTGAAAGAGAAAGAATTTGCAGTGAAATCGTTTTTAGTAGAACATTGACGATTTTGTAAACTTTGAAGAGCAATAACTTTGCTAAAAATCACACAATTTTTCAAATTTTTGCATTTCTGTTTATGGTATCGAACATAGTTTGAATTCCTTTATCAACTTTAAGAAGTCATAACTTTTCCAAAAATCAGCCGATCAAAATTTTTACATTTTTGAAAAACGTTTTCATCCTTTTTTCAACTAGCATTTAAAATTCTTAACATATAGAAACTATGTGTGAAAGAGAAAGAATTTGCAGTGAAATCGTTTTTTAGTAGAACATTGACGATTTTGTAAACTTTGAAGAGCAATAACTTTGCCAAAAATCGCACAATTTTTCAAATTTTTGCATTTCTGTTTATGGTATCGAACATAGTTTGAATCTGCATTAAAATTTTTTACTTTTGAAACATTTTATTTGTTGACTATTTTTGGCCATTTTTGTATTCCTTTATCAACTTTAAGAAGTTATAACTTTCCAAAAATCAGCCGATTTTCAAAATTTTTACATTTTTAAAAATAGGTTTTCATCCTTTTTTCAACCAGCATTTAAAATTGTTTACATATAGAAACTATGGTTGAAAGAGAAAGAAATTGCAGTGAAATCGTTTTTTAGTAGAAAATTGACGATTTTGTCAACTTTGAAGAACAATAATTTTGCCAAAAATCACCCAATTTTTGAAATTTTTGCATATCTGTTTATGGTATCGAACATAGTTTGAAAATGCATAAAAGATTTTTACATTTGAAATATTTTAATTTTTGACTATTTTTGGCCATTCTTGGATTCCTTTATCAACTTTAAGAAGTCATAACTTTTCCAAAAATCAGCCAATTTTCAAAATTTTTACATTTCTGCAAAACGCTTTAATCCTTTTTACAAAAAGCATTTAAAATTCTTTACATATAGAAACTATGTGTGAAAGAGAAAGAAATTGCAGTGAAATCGTTTTTTAGTAGAACATTGACGATTTTGTCAATTTTGAAGAGCAATAACTTTGCTAAAAATCACCCAATTTTTTAAATTTTTGCATTTCTGTTTATGGTATCGAACATAGTTTGAATTCCTTTATCAACTTTAAGAAGTCATAACTTTTCCAAAAATCAGCCGATCAAAATTTTTACATTTTTGAAAAACGTTTTCATCCTTTTTTCAACTAGCATTTAAAATTCTTAACATATAGAAACTATGTGTGAAAGAGAAAGAATTTGCAGTGAAATCGTTTTTTAGTAGAACATTGACGATTTTGTAAACTTTGAAGAGCAATAACTTTGCCAAAAATCGCACAATTTTTCAAATTTTTGCATTTCTGTTTATGGTATCGAACATAGTTTGAATCTGCATTAAAATTTTTTACTTTTGAAACATTTTATTTATTGACTATTTTTGGCCATTTTTGTATTCCTTTATCAACTTTAAGAAGTTATAACTTTCCAAAAATCAGCCGATTTTCAAAATTTTTACATTTTTAAAAAACGTTTTCATCCTTTTTTCAACTAGCATTTAAAATTGTTTACATGTAGAAACTATGGTTGAAAGAGAAAGAAATTGCAGTGAAATCGTTTTTTAGTAGAAAATTGACGATTTTGTCAACTTTGAAGAGCAATAACTTTGCTAAAAATCACCCAATTTTTAAAATTTTTGCATATCTGTTTATCGTATCGAACATAGTTTGAAATATGCATTAAAAATTTTTACATTTGAAATATTTTAATTTTTGACTATTTTTGGCCATTTTTGGATTCCTTTATCAACTTTAAGAAGTCATAACTTTTCCAAAAATCAGCCGATTTTCAAAATTTTTTTTCTGCAAAACGCTTTAATCCTTTTTCAAATAGCATTTAAAATTCTTTACATATAGAAACTATGGTGTGAAAGAGAAAGAAATTGCAGTGAAATCGTTTTTTAGTAGAAAATTGACGATTTTGTCAATTTTGAAGAGCAATAACTTTGCTAAAAATCACCCAATTTTTAAATTTTTGCATTTCTGTTTATGGTATCGAACATAGTTTGAATTGCATAAATTTTTTTGAATTTTAATTTTGACTATTTTGTTTTTGGATTCCTTTATCAACTTTAAGAAGTCATAACTTTTCCAAAAATCAGCCGATTTCAAAATTTTTACATTTCTGAAAAACGTTTTAATCCTTTTTTCAACTAGCATTTAAAATTCTTAACATATAGAAACTATGTTTGAAAGAGAAAGAAATTGCAGTGAAATCGTTTTTTAGTAGAACATTGACGATTTTGTCAACTTTGAAGAGCAATAACTTTGCTAAAAATCACCCAATTTTTAAAATTTTTGCATTTCTGTTTATGGTATCGAACATAGTTTGAATCTGCATTAAAATTTTTTACTTTTGAAACATTTTATTTTTGACTATTTTTGGCCATTTTTGTATTCCTTTATCAACTTTAAGAAGTTATAACTTTCCAAAAATCAGCCGATTTTCAAAATTTTTACATTTTTAAAAATAGGTTTTAATCCTTTTTCAACTAGCATTTAAAATTCTTTACATATAGAAACTATGGTTGAAAGAGAAAGAAATTGCAGTGAAATCGTTTTTTAGTAGAAAATTGACGATTTTGTCAACTTTGAAGAACAATAACTTTGCTAAAAATCACCCAATTTTTGAAATTTTTGCATATCTGTTTATGGTATCGAACATAGTTTGAAAATGCATAAAAGATTTTTACATTTGAAATATTTTAATTTTTGACTATTTTTGGCCATTTTTGGATTCCTTTATCAACTTTAAGAAGTCATAACTTTTCCAAAAATCAGCCAATTTTCAAAATTTTTACATTTCTGAAAACGCTTTAATCCTTTTTTCAAATAGCATTTAAAATTCTTTACATATAGAAACTATGTGTGAAAGAGAAAGAAATTGCAGTGAAATCGTTTTTTAGTAGAAACATTGACGATTTTGTCAATTTTGAAGAGCAATAACTTTGCTAAAAATCACCCAATTTTTAAAATTTTTGCATATCTGTTTATGGTATCGAACATAGTTTGAATCTGCATTAAAATTTTTTACTTTTGCAACTTTTTAATTTTTGACTATTTTTGGCCATTTTTGGATTCCTTTATCAACTTTAAGAAGTCATAACTTTTCCAAAAATCAGCCGATTTTCAAAATTTTTACATTTCTGAAAAACGCTTTAATCCTTTTTCAACTAGCATTTAAAATTCTTTACATATAGAAACTATGGTTGAAAGAGAAAGAAATTGCAGTGAAATCGTTTTTTAGTAGAACATTGACGATTTTGTCAACTTTGAAGAGCAATAACTTTGCTAAAAATCACCCAATTTTTAAAATTTTTGCATTTCTGTTTATGGTATCGAACATAGTTTGAATCTGCATTAAAATTTTTTACTTTTGAAACATTTTAATTTTTGACTATTTTTGGCCATTTTTGTATTCCTTTATCAACTTTAAGAAGTCATAACTTTCCAAAAATCAGCCGATTTTCAAAATTTTCACATTTTTAAAAAACGTTTTAATCCTTTTTTCAACTAGCATTTAAAATTCTTTACATATAGAAACTATGGTTGAAAGAGAAAGAAATTGCAGTGAAATCGTTTTTTAGTAGAAAATTGACGATTTTGTCAACTTTGAAGAACAATAATTTTGCTAAAAGATCACCCAATTTTTGAAATTTTTGCATTTCTGTTTATGGTATCGAACATAGTTTGAAACTGCATTAAAAGTTTTTACTTTTGAAATATTTTAATTTTTGACTATTTTTGGCCATTTTTGGATTCCTTTATCAACTTTAAGAAGTCATAACTTTTCCAAAAATCAGCCAATTTTCAAAATTTTTACATTTCTGAAAAACGTTTTAATCCTTTTTTCAAATAGCATTTAAAATTCTTTACATATAGAAACTATTGTTCAAAGAGAAAGAAATTGCAGTGAAATCGTTTTTTAGTAGAAAATTGACGATTTTGTCAACTTTGAAGAGCAATAACTTTGCTAAAAATCTCCCAATTTTTTAAATTTTTGCATATCTGTTTATGGTATCGAACATAGTTTGAATTTGCATTAAAATTTTTACTTTTGAAACTTTTAATTTTTGACTATTTTTGGCCATTATTTGGATTCCTTTATCAACCTTAAGAAGTCATAACTTTTCAAAAGCAGCCGATTTTAAAAATTTTTAAATTTCTGGAAAACGCTTTAATCCTTTTTCAAATAACATTTTAAATTCTTTACATATAGAAACTATGGTTCAAAGAGAAAGAAATTGCAGTGAAATCGTTTTTTAGTAGAAAATTGACGATTTTGTCAACTTTGAAGAGCAATAACTTTGCTAAAAATCACCCAATTTTTAAAATTTTTGCATTTCTGTTTATGGTATCGAACATAGTTTGAATTTGCATTAAAATTTTTTACATTTAAAATTTTTGAATTTTTGACTATTTTTGGCCATTTTTGGATTCCTTTATCAACTTTAAGAAGTCATAACTTTTCCAAAAATCAGCCAATTTTCAAAATTTTTACATTTCTGAAAAACGCTTTAATCCTTTTTACAAATAGCATTTAAAATTCTTTACATATAGAAACTATGGTTGAAAGAGAAAGAAATTGCAGTGAAATCGTTTTTTAGTAGAACATTGACGATTTTGTCAATTTTGAAGAGCAATAACTTTGCTAAAAATCACCCAATTTTTTAAATTTTTGCATATCTGTTTATGGTATCGAACATAGTTTGAATCTGCATTAAAATTTTTTACTTTTGCAACTTTTTAATTTTTAACTATTTTTGGCCATTTTTGGATTCCTTTATCAACTCTAAGAAGTCATAACTTTTCCAAAAATCAGCCGATTTTCAAAATTTTTACATTTCTGAAAAACGCTTTAATCCTTTTTTCAACTAGCAATTAAAATTCTTTACATATAGAAACTATGTGTGAAAGAGAAAGAAATTGCAGTGAAATCGTTTTTTAGTAGAACATTGACGATTTTGTCAATTTTGAAGAGCAATAACTTTGCTAAAAATCACCCAATTTTTTAAATTTTTGCATATCTGTTTATGGTATCGAACATAGTTTGAATCTGCATTAAAATTTTTTACTTTTGAAACATTTTATTTTTTGACTATTTTTGGCCATTTTTGTATTCCTTTATCAACTTTAAGAAGTCATAACTTTTCCAAAAATCAGCCAATTTTCAAAATTTTTACATTTCTGCAAAACGCTTTAATCCTTTTTACAAAAAGCATTTAAAATTCTTTACATATAGAAACTATGTGTGAAAGAGAAAGAAATTGCAGTGAAATCGTTTTTTAGTAGAACATTGACGATTTTGTCAATTTTGAAGAGCAATAACTTTGCTAAAAATCACCCAATTTTTAAATTTTTGCATTTCTGTTTATGGTATCGAACATAGTTTTTGCATTAATTTTTTTTATTTTTAATTCTTTGTATTTTTCATTTATTCTTTATCTTTAAGAAGTCATAACTTTTCCAAAAATCAGCCGATCAAAATTTTTACATTTTTGAAAAACGTTTTCATCCTTTTTTCAACTAGCATTTAAAATTCTTAACATATAGAAACTATGTGTGAAAGAGAAAGAAATTGCAGTGAAATCGTTTTTTAGTAGAACATTGACGATTTTGTAAACTTTGAAGAGCAATAACTTTGCCAAAAATCGCACAATTTTTCAAATTTTTGCATTTCTGTTTATGGTATCGAACATAGTTTGAATCTGCATTAAAATTTTTTACTTTTGAAACATTTTATTTTTTGACTATTTTTGGCCATTTTTGTATTCCTTTATCAACTTTAAGAAGTCATAACTTTTCCAAAAATCAGCCGATTTTCAAAATTTTTACATTTTTAAAAAAACGTTTTCATCCTTTTTCAACTAGCATTTAAAATTGTTTACATATAGAAACTATGGTTGAAAGAGAAAGAAATTGCAGTGAAATCGTTTTTTAGTAGAAAATTGACGATTTTGTCAACTTTGAAGAACAATAATTTTGCCAAAAATCACCCAATTTTTGAAATTTTTGCATATCTGTTTATGGTATCGAACATAGTTTGAAAATGCATAAAAGATTTTTACATTTGAAATATTTTAATTTTTGACTATTTTTGGCCATTTTTGGATTCCTTTATCAACTTTAAGAAGTCATAACTTTTCCAAAAATCAGCCAATTTTCAAAATTTTTACATTTCTGCAAAACGCTTTAATCCTTTTTACAAATAGCATTTAAAATTCTTTACATATAGAAACTATGTGTGAAAGAGAAAGAAATTGCAGTGAAATCGTTTTTTAGTAAAACATTGACGATTTTGTCAATTTTGAAGAGCAATAACTTTGCTAAAAATCACCCAATTTTTTAAAATTTTGCATATCTGTTTATGGTATCGAACATAGTTTGAATCTGCATTAAAATTTTTACTTTTGCAACTTTTTAATTTTTGACTATTTTTGGCCATTTTTGGATTCCTTTATCAACTCTAAGAAGTCATAACTTTTCCAAAAATCAGCCGATTTTCAAAATTTTTACATTTCTGAAAAACGCTTTAATCCTTTTTTCAACTAGCAATTAAAATTCTTTACATATAGAAACTATGTGTGAAAGAGAAAGAAATTGCAGTGAAATCGTTTTTTAGTAGAACATTGACGATTTTGTAAACTTTGAAGAGCAATAACTTTGCTAAAAATCACACAATTTTTCAAATTTTTGCATTTCTGTTTATGGTATCGAACATAGTTTGAATCTGCATTAAAATTTTTTACTTTTGAAACATTTTATTTTTGACTATTTTTGGCCATTTTTGTATTCCTTTATCAACTTTAAGAAGTCATAACTTTCCAAAAATCAGCCGATTTTCAAAATTTTTCACATTTTTAAAAAACGTTTTCATCCTTTTTTCAACTAGCATTTAAAATTCTTTACATGTTGAAACTATGGTTGAAAGAGAAAGAAATTGCAGTGAAATCGTTTTTTAGTAGAAAATTGACGATTTTGTCAACTTTGAAGAACAATAACTTTGCCAAAGATCACCCAATTTTGAAATTTTTGCAATTCTGTTTATGGTATCGAACATAGTTTGAAAATGCATTAAAAGTTTTTTACTTTTGAAATATTTTAATTTTTGACTATTTTTGGCCATTTTTGGATTCCTTTATCAACTTTAAGAAGTCATAACTTTTCCAAAAATCAGCCAATTTTCAAAATTTTTACATTTCTGAAAAACGCTTTAATCCTTTTTTTCAAATAGCATTTAAAATTCTTTACATATAGAAACTGTTGTTCAAAGAGAAAGAAATTGCAGTGAAATCGTTTTTTAGTAGAAAATTGACGATTTTGTCAACTTTGAAGAGCAATAACTTTGCTAAAAATCACCCAATTTTTTAAATTTTTGCATATCTGTTTATGGTATCGAACATAGTTTGAATCTGCATTAAAATTTTTTACTTTTGAAATTTTTGAATTTTTGACTATTTTTGGCCATTTTTGGATTCCTTTATCAACTTTCAGAAGTCATAACTTTTCCAAAAGTCAGGCAATTTAAAAATTTATACATTTCTGAAAAACGCTTTAATCCTGTTTTCAAATAGCATTTAAAATTCTTTACATATAGAAACTATGGTTCAAAGAGAAAGAAATTGCAGTGAAATCGTTTTTTAGTAGAACATTGACGATTTTGTCAACTTTGAAGAGCAATAACTTTGCTAAAAATCACCCAATTTTTAAAATTTTTGCATTTCTGTTTATGGTATCGAACATAGTTTGAATTTGCATTAAAATTTTTTACTTTTAAAACTTTTGAATTTTTGACTATTTTTGGCCATATTTGGATTCCTTTATCAACTTTAAGAAGTCATAACTTTTCCAAAATTCAGGCAATTTTCAAAATTTATACATTTCTGAAAAACGCTTTAATCCTTTTTACAAATAGCATTTAAAATTCTTTACATATAGAAACTGTGGTTCAAAGAGAAAGAAATTGCAGTGAAATCGTTTTTTAGTAGAACATTGACGATTTTGTCAACTTTGAAAAGCAATAACTTTGCTAAAAATCACCCAATTTTTCAAATTTTTGCATTTCTGTTTATGGTATCGAACATAGTTTGAATCTGCTTAAATTTTTTACTTTTGAAACTTTTAATTTTTGACTTTTTTGCCATTTTTGGATTCCTTTATCAACTTTAAGAAGTCATAACTTTTCCAAAAATCAGCCGATTTTCAAAATTTTTACATTTTTGAAAAACGTTTTAATCCTTTTTTCAACTAGCATTTAAAATTCTTAACATATAGAAACTATGTGTGAAAGAGAAAGAAATTGCAGTGAAATCGTTTTTTAGTAGAACATTGACGATTTTGTAAACTTTGAAGAGCAATAACTTTGCCAAAAATCACACAATTTTTCAAATTTTTGCATTTCTGTTTATGGTATCGAACATAGTTTGAATCTGCATTAAAATTTTTTACTTTTGAAACATTTTATTTTTTGACTATTTTTGGCCATTTTTGTATTCCTTTATCAACTTTAAGAAGTCATAACTTTTCCAAAAATCAGCCGATTTTCAAAATTTTTACATTTTTGAAAAACGTTTTCATCCTTTTTTCAACTAGCATTTAAAATTCTTTACATATAGAAACTATGGTTGAAAGAGAAAGAAATTGCAGTGAAATCGTTTTTTAGTAGAAAATTGACGATTTTGTCAACTTTGAAGAACAATAATTTTGCTAAAAATCACCCAATTTTTAAAATTTTTGCATATCTGTTTATGGTATCGAACATAGTTTGAAAATGCATAGAAGTTTTTTACTTTTGAAACATTTTAATTTTTGACTATTTTTGGCCATTTTTGGATTCCTTTATCAACTTTAAGAAGTCATAACTTTTCCAAAAATCAGCCAATTTTCAAAATTTTTACATTTCTGAAAAACGCTTTAATCCTTTTTTCAAATAGCATTTAAAATTCTTTACATATAGAAACTATGTGTGAAAGAGAAAGAAATTGCAGTGAAATCGTTTTTTAGTAGAAAATTGACGATTTTGTCAATTTTGAAGAGCAATAACTTTGCTAAAAATCACCCAATTTTTAAATTTTTGCATATCTGTTTATGGTATCGAACATAGTTTGAATCTGCATTAGAATTTTTTACTTTTGCAACTTTTTAATTTTTGACTATTTTTGGCCATTTTTGGATTCCTTTATCAACTTTAAGAAGTCATAACTTTTCCAAAAATCAGCCGATTTCCAAAATTTTTACATTTCTGAAAAACGCTTTAATCCTTTTTTCAACTAGCATTTAAAATTCTTTACATATAGAAACTATGTGTGAAAGAGAAAGAAATTGCAGTGAAATCGTTTTTTAGTAGAACATTGACGATTTTGTAAACTTTGAAGAGCAATAACTTTGCCAAAAATCACACAATTTTTCAAATTTTTGCATTTCTGTTTATGGTATCGAACATAGTTTGAATCTGCATTAAAATTTTTTACTTTTGAAACATTTTATTTGTTGACTATTTTTGGCCATTTTTGTATTCCTTTATCAACTTTAAGAAGTCATAACTTTTCCAAAAATCAGCCGATTTTCAAAATTTTTACATTTTTGAAAAACGTTTTCATCCTTTTTCAACTAGCATTTAAAATTCTTTACATATAGAAACTATGGTTGAAAGAGAAAGAAATTGCAGTGAAATCGTTTTTTAGTAGAAAATTGACGATTTTGTCAACTTTGAAGAACAATAATTTTGCCAAAAATCACCCAATTTTTGAAATTTTTGCAATTCTGTTTATGGTATCGAACATAGTTTGAATCTGCATTAAAATTTTTTTTCCTTTGCAAATTTTAAATTTTTGACTATTTTTGGCCATTTTTGGATTCCTTTATCAACTTTAAGAAGTCATAACTTTTCCAAAAATCAGCCAATTTTCAAAATTTTTACATTTCTGAAAAACGCTTTAATCCTTTTTACAAATAGCATTTAAAATTCTTTACATATAGAAACTGTTGTTCAAAGAGAAAGAAATTGCAGTGAAATCGTTTTTTAGTAGAAAATTGACGATTTTGTCAACTTTGAAGAGCAATAACTTTGCTAAAAATCACCCAATTTTTTAAATTTTTGCATTTCTGTTTATGGTATCGAACATAGTTTGAATCTGCATTAAAATTTTTTACTTTTGAAACATTTTATTTTTTGACTATTTTTGGCCATTTTTGTATTCCTTTATCAACTTTAAGAAGTCATAACTTTTCCAAAAATCAGCCGATTTTCAAAATTTTTACATTTTTGAAAAACGTTTTCATCCTTTTTTCAACTAGCATTTAAAATTCTTTACATGTAGAAACTATGGTTGAAAGAGAAAGAAATTGCAGTGAAATCGTTTTTTAGTAGAACATTGACGATTTTGTAAACTTTGAAGAGCAATAACTTTGCTAAAAATCACACAATTTTTCAAATTTTTGCATTTCTGTTTATGGTATCGAACATAGTTTGAATCTGCATTAAAATTTTTTACTTTTGAAACATTTTATTTTTTGACTATTTTTGGCCATTTTTGTATTCCTTTATCAACTTTAAGAAGTCATAACTTTTCCAAAAATCAGCCGATTTTCAAAATTTTTACATTTTTGAAAAACGTTTTCATCCTTTTTTCAACTAGCATTTAAAATTCTTTACATGTAGAAACTATGGTTGAAAGAGAAAGAAATTGCAGTGAAATCGTTTTTTAGTAGAAAATTGACGATTTTGTCAACTTTGAAGAACAATAATTTTGCCAAAGATCACCCAATATTTGAAATTTTTGCAATTCTGTTTATGGTATCGAACATAGTTTGAAAATGCATAAAAGTTTTTTACATTTGAAATATTTTAATTTTTGACTATTTTTGCCCATTTTTGGATTCCTTTATCAACTTTAAGAAGTCATAACTTTTCCAAAAATCAGCCAATTTTCAAAACTTTTACATTTCTGCAAAACGCTTTAATCCTTTTTACAAATAGCATTTAAAATTCTTTACATATAGAAACTGTTGTTTAAAGAGAAAGAAATTGCAGTGAAATCGCATTTTAGTAGAAAATTGACGATTTTGTCAACTTTGAAGAGCAATAACTTTGCTAAAAATCTCCCAATTTTTTAAATTTTTGCATATCTGTTTATGGTATCGAACATAGTTTGAATCTGCATTTAAATTTTTTACTTTTGCAACTTTTTAATTTTTGACTATTTTTGGCCATTTTTGGATTCCTTTATCAACTTTAAGAAGTCAATACTTTTCCAAAAATCAGCCGATTTTCAAAATTTTTACATTTCTGAAAAACGCTTTAATCATTTTTTCAAATAGCATTTAAAATTCTTTACATATAGAAACTATGTGTGAAAGAGAAGGAAATTGCAGTGAAATCGTTTTTTAGTAGAACATTGTCGATTTTGTAAACATTGAAGATCAATAACTGTGCTAAAAATCACACAATTTTTCAAATTTTTGCATTTCTGTTTATGGTATCGAACATAGTTTGAATCTGCATTAAAATTTTTTACTTTTGAAACATTTTATTTTTTGACTATTTTTGGCCATTTTTGTATTCCTTTATCAACTTTAAGAAGTCATAACTTTTCCAAAAATCAGCCGATTTTCAAAATTTTTACATTTTTGAAAAACGTTTTCATCCTTTTTTCAACTAGCATTTAAAATTCTTTACATGTAGAAACTATGGTTGAAAGAGAAAGAAATTGCAGGGAAATCGTTTTTTAGTAGAAAATTGACGATTTTGTCAACTTTGAAGAACAATAATTTTGCCAAAAATCACCCAATTTTTGAAATTTTTGCAATTCTGTTTATGGCATCGAACATAGTTTGAAAATGCATAAAAGTTTTTTACATATGAAATATTTTAATTTTTGACTATTTTTGGCCATTTTTGGATTCCTTTATCAACTTTAAGAAGTCATAACTTTTCCAAAAATCAGCCAATTTTCAAAATTTTTACATTTCTGAAAAACGCTTTAATCCTTTTTACAAATAGCATTTAAAATTCTTTACATATAGAAACTATGTGTGAAAGAGAAAGAAAATGCAGTGAAATCGTTTTTTAGTACAACATTGACGATTTTGTAAACTTTGAAGAGCAATAACTTTGCTAAAAATCACACAATTTTTCAAATTTTTGCATTTCTGTTTATGGTATCGAACATAGTTTGAATCTGCATTAAAATTTTTTACTTTTGAAACATTTTATTTGTTGACTATTTTTGGCCATTTTTGTATTCCTTTATTAACTTTAAGAAGTCATTACTTTTCCAAAAATGAGCCGATTTTCAAAATTTTTACATTTTTTAAAAACGTTTTCATCCTTTTTTCAACTAGCATTTTAAATTGTTTACATGTTGAAACTATGGTTGAAAGAGAAAGAAATAGCAGTGAAATTGTTTTTTAGTAGAAAATTGACGATTTTGTCAACTTTGAAGAACAATAATTTTGCCAAAAATCACCCAATATTTGAAATTTTTGCAATTCTGTTTATGGTATCGAACATAGTTTGAATCTGCATTAAAATTTTTTATGGTATCGAACATAATTTTAAAATGCAAAAAAGTTTTTTACATTTGAAATATTTTAATTTTTGACTATTTTTGCTAATTTTTGGATTCCTTTATCAACTTTAAGAAGTCATAACTTTTCCAAACATCAGCCAATTTTCAAAATTTTTACATTTCTGCAAAACGCTTTAATCCTTTTTACAAATAGCATTTAAAATTCTTTACATATAGAAACTGTTGTTCAAAGAGAAAGAAATTGCAGTGAAATCGTTTTTTAGTAGAAAATTGACGATTTTGTCAACTTTGAAGAGCAATAACTTTGCTAAAAATCACCCAATTTTTAAATTTTTGCATATCTGTTTATGGTATCGAACATAGTTTGAATCTGCATTTAAATTTTTTACTTTTGCAACTTTTTAATTTTTGACTATTTTTGGCCATTTTTGGATTCCTTTATCAACTTTAAGAAGTCATAACTTTTCCAAAATTCAGCCAATTTTCAAAATTTTTACATTTCTGAAAAACGCTTTAATAGTTTTTTCAAATAGCATTTAAAATTCTTTACATATAGAAACTATGTGTGAAAGAGAAAGAAATTGCAGTGAAATCGTTTTTTAGTAGAACATTGACGATTTTGTCAACTTTGAAGAGCAATAACTTTGCTAAAAATCACACAATTTTTCAAATTTTTGCATTTCTGTTTATGGTATCGAACATAGTTTGAATCTGCATTAAAATTTTTTACTTTTGAAACATTTTATTTTTTGACTATTTTTGCATTTTTGGTTCCTTTAGTCAACTTTAAGAAGTCATACTTTTCCAAAAATCAGGCGATTTTCAAAATTTTTACATTTTTGAAAAACGTTTTCATCCGTTTTTCAACTAGCAGTTAAAATTCTTTACGTGTAGAAACTATGGTTGAAAGACAAAGAAATTGCAGGGAAATCGTTTTTTAGTAGAAAATTGACGATTTTGTCAACTTTGAAGAACAATAATTTTGCTAAAAATCACCCAATTTTTTAAATTTTTGCAATTCTGTTTATGGTATCGAACATAGTTTGAAAATGCATAAAAGTTTTTTACATTTGAAATATTTTAATTTTTGACTATTTTTGCCCATTTTTGGATTCCTTTATCAACTTTAAGAAGTCATAACTTTTCCAAACATCAGCCAATTTTCAAAATTTTTACATTTCTGCAAAACGCTTTAATCCTTTTTTCAAATAGCATTTAAAATTCTTTACATATAGAAACTGTTGTTCAAAGAGAAAGAAATTGCAGTGAAATCGTTTTTTAAGTAGAAAATGGACGATTTTGTCAACTTTGAAGAGCAATAACTTTGCTAAAAATCTCCCAATTTTTAAAATTTGTACATTTCTGTTTATGGTATCGAACATAGTTTGAATTTGCATTAAAATTTTTTACATTTGAAACATTTTAATTTTCGACTATTTTTGGCCATATTTGGATTCCTTTATCAACTTTAAGAAGTCAATACTTTTCCAAAAATCAGCTAATTTTCAAAATTTTTACATTTCTGAAAAACGCTTTAATCCTTTTTTCAAATAGCATTTAAAATTCTTTACATATAGAAACTATGTGTGAATTAGAAGGAAATTGCAGTGAAATCGTTTTTTAGTAGAACATTGACGATTTTGTAAACTTTGAAGAGCAATAACTTTGCTAAAAATCACACAATTTTTCAAATTTTTGCATTTCTGTTTATGGTATCGAACATAGTTTGAATCTGCATTAAAATTTTTTACTTTTGAAACATTTTATTTTTTGACTATTTTTGGTCAGTTATAACTTTTCCAAAAATCAGCCGATTTTCAAAATTTTTACATTTTTGAGAAACGTTTTCATCCTTTTTTCAACTAGCAGTTAAAATTCTTTACGTAGAAACTATGGTTGAAAGACAAAGAAATTGCAGGGAAATTTTTTAGTAGAAAATTTTTACATTTCTGAAAAACGCTTTAATCCTTTTTTCAACTAGCAATTAAAATTCTTTACATATAGAAACTATGTGTGAAAGAGAAAGAAATTGCAGTGAAATCGTTTTTTAGTAGAACATTGACGATTTTGTAAACTTTGAAGAGCAATAACTTTGCCAAAAATCTCACAATTTTTCAAATTTTTGCATTTCTGTTTATGGTATCGAACATAGTTTGAATCTGCATTAAAATTTTTTACTTTTGAAACATTTTATTTGTTGACTATTTTTGGCCATTTTTGTATTCCTTTATCAACTTTAAGAAGTCATAACTTTTCCAAAAATCAGCCGATTTTCAAAATTTTTACATTTCTGAAAAACGCTTTAATCCTTTTTACAAATAGCATTTAAAATTCTTTACATATAGAAACTGTGGTTCAAAGAGAAAGAAATTGCAGTGAAATCGTTTTTTAAGTAGAAAATTGACGATTTTGTCAACTTTGAAGAGCAATAACTTTGCTAAAAATCTCCCAATTTTTAAAATTTGTACATTTCTGTTTATGGTATCGAACATAGTTTGAATTTGCATTAAAATTTTTTACATTTGAAACATTTTAATTTTTGACTATTTTTGGCCATATTTGGATTCCTTTATCAACTTTAAGAAGTCATAACTTTTCCAAAAATCAGCCAATTTTCAAAATTTTTACATTTCTGAAAAACGCTTTAATCCTTTTTTCAAATAGCATTTAAAATTCTTTACATATAGAAACTATGTGTGAAAGAGAAAGGAAATTGCAGTGAAATCGTTTTTTAGTAGAACATTGTCGATTTTGTAAACTTTGAAGAGCAATAACTTTGCTAAAAATCACACAATTTTTCAAATTTTTGCATTTCTGTTTATGGTATCGAACATAGTTTGAATCTGCAGTAAAATTTTTTACTTTTGAAACATTTTATTTTTTGACTATTTTTGGTTCATTTCTTTAAGAAGTCATAACTTTTCCAAAAATCAGCCGATTTTCAAAATTTTTACATTTTTGAAGAAACGTTTTCATCCTTTTTTCAACTAGCAGTTAAAATTCTTTACGTGTAGAAACTATGGTTGAAAGACAAAGAAATTGCAGGGAAATCGTTTTTTAGTAGAAAATTGACGATTTTGTCAACTTTGAAGAACAATAATTTTGCTAAAAATCACCCAATTTTTTAAATTTTTGCAATTCTGTTTATGGTATCGAACATAGTTTGAAAATGCATAAAAGTTTTTTACTTTTGAAACATTTTAATTTTTGTTTATTTTTACTCATTTTTGGATTCCTTTATCAACTTTAAGAAGTCATAACTTTTCCAAAAATCAGCCGATCAATATTTTTACATTTTTGAAAAACGTTTTCATCCTTTTTTCAACTAGCATTTAAAATTCTTTACATGTAGAAACTATGGTTGAAAGAGAAAGAAATTGCAGGGAAATCGTTTTTTAGTAGAAAATTGACGATTTTGTCAACTTTGAAGAACAATAATTTTGCCAAAAATCACCCAATTTTTGAAATTTTTGCAATTCTGTTTATGGTATCGAACATAGTTTGAAAATGCATAAAAGATTTTTACATTTGAAATATTTTAATTTTTGACTATTTTTGGCCATTTTTGGATTCCTTTATCAACTTTAAAAAGTCATAACTTTTCCAAAAATCAGCCAATTTTCAAAATTTTTACATTTCTGAAAAACGCTTTAATCATTTTTTCAACTAGCAATTAAAATTCTTTACATATAGAAACTATGTGTGAAAGAGAAAGAAATTGCAGTGAAATCGTTTTTTAGTAGAACATTGACGATTTTGTAAACTTTGAAGAGCAATAACTTTGCCAAAAATCTCACAATTTTTCAAATTTTTGCATTTCTGTTTATGGTATCGAACATAGTTTGAATCTGCATTAAAATTTTTTACTTTTGAAACATTTTATTTGTTGACTATTTTTGGCCATTTTTGTATTCCTTTATTAACTTTAAGAAGTCATAACTTTTCCAAAAATCAGCCGATTTTCAAAATTTTTACATTTTTTAAAAACGTTTTCATCCTTTTTTCAACTAGCATTTAAAATTCTTTACATGTTGAAACTATGGTTGAAAGAGAAAGAAATTGCAGTGAAATTGTTTTTTAGTAGAAAATTGACGATTTTGTCAACTTTGAAGAACAATAATTTTGCCAAAGATTACCCAATATTTGAAATTTTTGCAATTCTGTTTATGGTATCGAACATTGTTTGAAAATGAATAAAAGTTTTTTACATTTGAAATATTTTAATTTTTGACTATTTTTGCCCATTTTTGGATTCCTTTATCAACTTTAAGAAGTCATAACTTTTCCAAAAATCAGCCAATTTTCAAAACTTTTACATTTCTGCAAAACGCTTTAATCCTTTTTACAAATAGCATTTAAAATTCTTTACATATAGAAACTGTGGTTCAAAGAGAAAGAAATTGCAGTGAAATCGTTTTTTAGTAGAAAATTGACGATTTTGTCAACTTTGAAGAGCAATAACTTTGCTAAAAATCTCCCAATTTTTTAAATTTTTGCATATCTGTTTATGGTATCGAACATAGTTTGAATCTGCATTTAAATTTTTTACTTTTGCAACTTTTTAATTTTTGACTATTTTTGGCCATTTTTGGATTCCTTTATCAACTTTAAGAAGTCAATACTTTTCCAAAAATCAGCTAATTTTCAAAATTTTTACATTTCTGAAAAACGCTTTAATAGTTTTTTCAAATAGCATTTAAAATACTTTACATATAGAAACTATGTGTGAAAGAGAAATAAATTGCAGTGAAATCGTTTTTTAGTAGAAAATTGACGATTTTGTCAACTTTGAAGTGCAATAACTTTGCTAAATATCTCCCAATTTTTAAAAATTGTGCATTTCTGTTTATGGTATCGAACATAGTTTGAATTTGCATTAAAATTTTTTACATTTGAAATTTTTGAATTTTTGACTATTTTTGGCCATATTTGGATTCCTTTATCAACTTTAAGAAGTCATAACTTTTCCAAAAATCAGCTAATTTTCAAAATTTTTACATTTCTGAAAAACGCTTTAATCCTTTTTTCAAATAGCATTTAAAATTCTTTACATATAGAAACTATGTGTGAATTAGAAGGAAATTGCAGTGAAATCGTTTTTTAGTAGAAAATTGTCGATTTTGTAAACATTGAAGAGCAATAACTTTGCTAAAAATCACACAATTTTTCAAATTTTTGCATTTCTGTTTATGGTATCGAACATAGTTTGAATCTGCAGTAAAATTTTTTACTTTTGAAACATTTTATTTTTTGACTATTTTTGGTCAGTTATAACTTTTCCAAAAATCAGCCGATTTTCAAAATTTTTACATTTTTGAGAAACGTTTTCATCCTTTTTTCAACTAGCAGTTAAAATTCTTTACGCGTAGAAACTATGGTTGAAAGACAAAGAAATTGCAGGGAAATCGTTTTTTAGTAGAAAATTTTTACATTTCTGAAAAACGCTTTAATCCTTTTTTCAACTAGCAATTAAAATTCTTAACATATAGAAACTATGTGTGAAAGAGAAAGAATTTGCAGTGAAATCGTTTTTTAGTAGAACATTGACGATTTTGTAAACTTTGAAGAGCAATAACTTTGCCAAAAATCACCCAATTTTTCAAATTTTTGCATTTCTGTTTATGGTATCGAACATAGTTTGAATCTGCATTAAAATTTTTTACTTTTGAAACATTTTATTTGTTGACTATTTTTGGCCATTTTTGTATTCCTTTATTAACTCTAAGAAGTCATAACTTTTCCAAAAATGAGCCGATTTTCAAAATTTTTACATTTCTGCAAAACGCTTTAATCCTTTTTACAAATAGCATTTAAAATTCTTTACATATAGAAACTGTTGTTCAAAGAGAAAGAAATTGCAGTGAAATCGTTTTTTAAGTAGAAAATGGACGATTTTGTCAACTTTGAAGAGCAATAACTTTGCTAAAAATCTCCCAATTTTTAAAATTTGTACATTTCTGTTTATGGTATCGAACATAGTTTGAATTTGCATTAAAATTTTTTACATTTGAAACATTTTAATTTTCGACTATTTTTGGCCATATTTGGATTCCTTTATCAACTTTAAGAAGTCAATACTTTTCCAAAAATCAGCTAATTTTCAAAATTTTTACATTTCTGAAAAACGCTTTAATCCTTTTTTCAAATAGCATTTAAAATTCTTTACATATAGAAACTATGTGTGAAAGAGAAGGAAATTGCAGTGAAATCGTTTTTTAGTAGAACATTGTCGATTTTGTAAGCATTGAAGAGCAATAACTTTGCTAAAAATCACACAATTTTTCAAATTTTTGCATTTCTGTTTATGGTATCGAACATAGTTTGAATCTGCAGTAAAATTTTTTACTTTTGAAACATTTTATTTTTTTAATATTTTTGGTCAGTCATAACTTTTCCAAAAATCAGCCGATTTTCAAAATTTTTACATTTTTGAGAAACGTTTTCATCCTTTTTTCAACTAGCAGTTAAAATTCTTTACGTGTAGAAACTATGGTTGAAAGACAAAGAAATTGCAGGGAAATCGTTTTTTAGTAGAAAATTGACGATTTTGTCAACTTTGAAGAACAATAATTTTGCTAAAAATCACCCAATTTTTTAAATTTTTGCAATTCTGTTTATGGTATCGAACATAGTTTGAAAATGCATAAAAGTTTTTTACTTTTGAAACATTTTAATTTTTGTTTATTTTTACCCATTTTTGTATTCCTTTATCAACTTTAAGAAGTCATAACTTTTCCAAAAATCAGCCGATCAATATTTTTACATTTTTGAAAAACGTTTTCATCCTTTTTTCAACTAGCATTTAAAATTCTTTACATGTAGAAACTATGGTTGAAAGAGAAAGAAATTGCAGAGAAATCGTTTTTTAGTAGAAAATTGACGATTTTGTCAACTTTGAAGAACAATAATTTTGCCAAAAATCACCCAATTTTTGAAATTTTTGCAATTCTGTTTATGGCATCGAACATAGTTTGAAAATGCATAAAAGTTTTTTACATTTGAAATATTTTAATTTTTGACTATTTTTGGCCATTTTTGGATTCCTTTATCAACTTTAAAAAGTCATAACTTTTCCAAAAATCAGCCAATTTTCAAAATTTTTACATTTCTGAAAAACGCTTTAATCATTTTTTCAACTAGCAATTAAAATTCTTAACATATAGAAACTATGTGTGAAAGAGAAAGAATTTGCAGTGAAATCGTTTTTTAGTAGAACATTGACGATTTTGTAAACTTTGAAGAGCAATAACTTTGCCAAAAATCACACAATTTTTCAAATTTTTGCATTTCTGTTTATGGTATCGAACATAGTTTGAATCTGCATTAAAATTTTTTACTTTTGAAACATTTTATTTGTTGACTATTTTTGGCCATTTTTGTATTCCTTTATTAACTTTAAGAAGTCATAACTTTTCCAAAAATCAGCCGATTTTCAATATTTTTACATTTTTGAAAAACGTTTTCATCCTTTTTTCAACTAGCATTTAAAATTCTTTACATGTAGAAACTATGGTTGAAAGAGAAAGAAATTGCAGAGAAATCGTTTTTTAGTAGAAAATTGACGATTTTGTCAACTTTGAAGAACAATAATTTTGCCAAAGATTACCCAATATTTGAAATTTTTGCAATTCTGTTTATGGTATCGAACATTGTTTGAAAATGAATAAAAGTTTTTTACATTTGAAATATTTTAATTTTTGAGTATTTTTGCCCATTTTTGGATTCCTTTATCAACTTTAAGAAGTCATTACTTTTCCAAAAATCAGCCAATTTTCAAAACTTTTACATTTCTGCAAAACGCTTTAATCCTTTTTACAACTAGCATTTAAAATTCTTTACATATAGAAACTGTTGTTCAAAGAGAAAGAAATTGCAGTGAAATCGCTTTTTAGTAGAAAATTGACGATTTTCTCAACTTTGAAGAGCAATAACTTTGCTAAAAATCTCCCAATTTTTTAAATTTTTGCATATCTGTTTATGGTATCGAACATAGTTTGAATCTGCATTTAAATTTTTTACTTTTGCAACTTTTTAATTTTTGACTATTTTTGGCCATTTTTGGATTCCTTTATCAACTTTAAGAAGTCAATACTTTTCCAAAAATCAGCTAATTTTCAAAATTTTTACATTTCTGAAAAACGCTTTAATAGTTTTTTCAAATAGCATTTAAAATACTTTACATATAGAAACTATGTGTGAAAGAGAAATAAATTGCAGTGAAATCGTTTTTTAGTATAAAATTGACGATTATGTCAACTTTGAAGTGCAATAACTTTGCTAAATATCTCCCAATTTTTAAAAATTGTGCATTTCTGTTTATGGTATCGAACATAGTTTGAATTTGCATTAAAATTTTTTACATTTGAAATTTTTGAATTTTTGACTATTTTTGGCCATATTTGGATTCCTTTATCAACTTTAAGAAGTCATAACTTTTCCAAAAATCAGCTAATTTTCAAAATTTTTACATTTCTGAAAAACGCTTTAATCCTTTTTTCAAATAGCATTTAAAATTCTTTACATATAGAAACTATGTGTGAATTAGAAGGAAATTGCAGTGAAATCGTTTTTTAGTAGAACATTGTCGATTTTGTAAACATTGAAGAGCAATAACTTTGCTAAAAATCACACAATTTTTCAAATTTTTGCATTTCTGTTTATGGTATCGAACATAGTTTGAATCTGCAGTAAAATTTTTTACTTTTGAAACATTTTATTTTTTGACTATTTTTGGTCAGTTATAACTTTTCCAAAAATCAGCCGATTTTCAAAATTTTTACATTTTTGAGAAACGTTTTCATCCTTTTTTCAACTAGCAGTTAAAATTCTTTACGCGTAGAAACTATGGTTGAAAGACAAAGAAATTGCAGGGAAATCGTTTTTTAGTAGAAAATTTTTACATTTCTGAAAAACGCTTTAATCCTTTTTTCAACTAGCAATTAAAATTCTTAACATATAGAAACTATGTGTGAAAGAGAAAGAATTTGCAGTGAAATCGTTTTTTAGTAGAACATTGACGATTTTGTAAACTTTGAAGAGCAATAACTTTGCCAAAAATCTCACAATTTTTCAAATTTTTGCATTTCTGTTTATGGTATCGAACATAGTTTGAATCTGCATTAAAATTTTTTACTTTTGAAACATTTTATTTGTTGACTATTTTTGGCCATTTTTGTATTCCTTTATTAACTCTAAGAAGTCATAACTTTTCCAAAAATGAGCCGATTTTCAAAATTTTTACATTTCTGCAAAACGCTTTAATCCTTTTTACAAATAGCATTTAAAATTCTTTACATATAGAAACTGTTGTTCAAAGAGAAAGAAATTGCAGTGAAATCGTTTTTTAAGTAGAAAATGGACGATTTTGTCAACTTTGAAGAGCAATAACTTTGCTAAAAATCTCCCAATTTTTAAAATTTGTACATTTCTGTTTATGGTATCGAACATAGTTTGAATTTGCATTAAAATTTTTTACATTTGAAACATTTTAATTTTCGACTATTTTTGGCCATATTTGGATTCCTTTATCAACTTTAAGAAGTCAATACTTTTCCAAAAATCAGCTAATTTTCAAAATTTTTACATTTCTGAAAAACGCTTTAATCCTTTTTTCAAATAGCATTTAAAATTCTTTACATATAGAAACTATGTGTGAAAGAGAAAGAAATTGCAGTGAAATCGTTTTTTAGTAGAACATTCACGATTTTGTAAGCTTTGAAGAGCAATAACTTTGCTAAAAATCACACAATTTTTCAAATTTTTGCATTTCTGTTTATGGTATCGAACATAGTTTGAATCTGCAGTAAAATTTTTTACTTTTGAAACATTTTTTTTATTTTTGAATATTTTTGGTCAGTCATAACTTTTCCAAAAATCAGCCGATTTTCAAAATTTTTACATTTTTGAGAAACGTTTTCATCCTTTTTTCAACTAGCAGTTAAAATTCTTTACGTGTAGAAACTATGGTTGAAAGACAAAGAAATTGCAGGGAAATCGTTTTTTAGTAGAAAATTGACGATTTTGTCAACTTTGAAGAACAATAATTTTGCCAAAAATCACCCAATTTTTGAAATTTTTGCAATTCTGTTTATGGTATCGAACATAGTTTGAAAATGCATAAAAGTTTTTTACATTTGAAATATTTTAATTTTTGACTATTTTTGGCCATTTTTGGATTCCTTTATCAACTTTAAAAAGTCATAACTTTTCCAAAAATCAGCCAATTTTCAAAATTTTTACATTTCTGAAAAACGCTTTAATCATTTTTTCAACTAGCAATTAAAATTCTTAACATATAGAAACTATGTGTGAAAGAGAAAGAATTTGCAGTGAAATCGTTTTTTAGTAGAACATTGACGATTTTGTAAACTTTGAAGAGCAATAACTTTGCCAAAAATCACACAATTTTTCAAATTTTTGCATTTCTGTTTATGGTATCGAACATAGTTTGAATCTGCATAAAATTTTTTACATTTGAAATATTTTAATTTTTGAGTATTTTTGCCCATTTTTGGATTCCTTTATCAACTTTAAGAAGTCATTACTTTTCCAAAAATCAGCCAATTTTCAAAACTTTTACATTTCTGCAAAACGCTTTAATCCTTTTTACAAATAGCATTTAAAATTCTTTACATATAGAAACTGTTGTTCAAAGAGAAAGAAATTGCAGTGAAATCGTTTTTTAGTAGAAAATTGACGATTTTGTCAACTTTGAAGAGCAATAACTTTGCTAAAAATCTCCCAATTTTTTAAATTTTTGCATATCTGTTTATGGTATCGAACATAGTTTGAATCTGCATTTAAATTTTTTACTTTTGCAACTTTTTAATTTTTGAATATTTTTGGCCATTTTTGGATTCCTTTATCAACTTTAAGAAGTCAATACTTTTCCAAAAATCAGCCAATTTTCAAAATTTTTACATTTCTGAAAAACGCTTTAATAGTTTTTTCAAATAGCATTTAAAATTCTTTACATATAGAAACTATGTGTGAAAGAGAAATAAATTGCAGTGAAATCGTTTTTTAGTATAAAATTGACGATTTTGTAAACTTTGAAGAGCAATAACTTTGCTAAAAATCTCCCAATTTTTTAAATTTTTGCATATCTATTTATGGTATCGAACATAGTTTGAATCTGCATTAGAATTTTTTACTTTTGCAACTTTTTAATTTTTGACTATTTTTGGCCATTTTTGGATTCCTTTATCAACTTTAAGAAGTCAATACTTTTCCAAAAATCAGCTAATTTTCAAAATTTTTACATTTCTGAAAAACGCTTTAATAGTTTTTTCAAATAGCATTTAAAATACTTTACATATAGAAACTATGTGTGAAAGAGAAAGAAATTGCAGTGAAATCGTTTTTTAGTATAAAAGTGACGATTTTGTCAACTTTGAAGTGCAATAACTTTGCTAAATATCTCCCAATTTTTAAAAATTGTGCATTTCTGTTTATGGTATCGAACATAGTTTGAATTTGCATAAAAGTTTTTTACATTTAATTTGTTTAATTTTTGACTATTTTTGGCCATTTTTGGATTCCTTTATCAACTTTAAAAAGTCATAACTTTTCCAAAAATCAGCCAATTTTCAAAATTTTTACATTTCTGAAAAACGCTTTAATCCTTTTTTCAACTAGCAATTAAAATTCTTAACATATAGAAACTATGTGTGAAAGAGAAAGAATTTGCAGTGAAATCGTTTTTTAGTAGAACATTGACGATTTTGTAAACTTTGAAGAGCAATAACTTTGCCAAAAATCACCCAATTTTTGAAATTTTTGCAATTCTGTTTATGGTATCGAACATAGTTTGAAAATGCATAAAAGTTTTTTACATTTGAAATATTTTAATTTTTGACTATTTTTGGCCATTTTTGTATTCCTTTATTAACTTTAAGAAGTCATAACTTTTCCAAAAATGAGCCGATTTTCAAAATTTTTAATTTTTAAAAAACGATTTAATAATTTTTTAAAAAAAAAATAAAAATTTTTAAAAAAAAAAAAAAAAGAAAAAAAAAAAAAAAAAAATCGTTTTTAGTAGAACATTGACGATTTTGTAAACTTTGAAGAGCAATAACTTTGCTAAAAATCACACAATTTTTCAAATTTTTGCATTTCTGTTTATGGTATCGAACATAGTTTGAATCTGCATAAAAGTTTTTTACATTTGAAATATTTTAATTTTTGAGTATTTTTGCCCATTTTTGGATTCCTTTATCAACTTTAAGAAGTCATTACTTTTCCAAAAATCAGCCAATTTTCAAAATTTTTACATTTCTGAAAAACGCTTTAATCCTTTTTACAAATAGCATTTAAAATTCTTTACATATAGAAACTGTTGTTCAAAGAGAAAGAAATTGCAGTGAAATCGCTTTTTAGTAGAAAATTGACGATTTTCTCAACTTTGAAGAGCAATAACTTTGCTAAAAATCTCCCAATTTTTTAAATTTTTGCATATCTGTTTATGGTATCGAACATAGTTTGAATCTGCATTTAAATTTTTTACTTTTGCAACTTTTTAATTTTTGAATATTTTTGGCCATTTTTGGATTCCTTTATCAACTTTAAGAAGTCAATACTTTTCCAAAAATCAGCTAATTTTCAAAATTTTTACATTTCTGAAAAACGCTTTAATAGTTTTTTCAAATAGCATTTAAAATACTTTACATATAGAAACTATGTGTGAAAGAGAAATAAATTGCAGTGAAATCGTTTTTTAGTATAAAATTGACGATTATGTCAACTTTGAAGTGCAATAACTTTGCTAAATATCTCCCAATTTTTAAAAATTGTGCATTTCTGTTTATGGTATCGAACATAGTTTGAATTTGCATTAAAATTTTTTACATTTGAAATTTTTGAATTTTTGACTATTTTTGGCCATATTTGGATTCCTTTATCAACTTTAAGAAGTCATAACTTTTCCAAAAATCAGCCAATTTTCAAAATTTTTACATATCTGAAAAACGCTTTAATCATTTTTTCAAATAGCATTTAAAATTCTTTACATATAGAAACTATGTGTGAAAGAGAAGGAAATTGCAGTGAAATCGCTTTTTAGTAGAAAATTGACGATTTTGTAAACTTTGAAGAGCAATAACTTTGCTAAAAATCTCCCAATTTTTTAAATTTTTGCATATCTATTTATGGTATCGAACATAGTTTGAATCTGCATTAGAATTTTTTACTTTTGCAACTTTTTAATTTTTGACTATTTTTGGCCATTTTTGGATTCCTTTATCAACTTTAAGAAGTCAATACTTTTCCAAAAATCAGCTAATTTTCAAAATTTTTACATTTCTGAAAAACGCTTTAATAGTTTTTTCAAATAGCATTTAAAATACTTTACATATAGAAACTATGTGTGAAAGAGAAAGAAATTGCAGTGAAATCGTTTTTTAGTATAAAAGTGACGATTTTGTCAACTTTGAAGTGCAATAACTTTGCTAAATATCTCCCAATTTTTAAAAATTGTGCATTTCTGTTTATGGTATCGAACATAGTTTGAATTTGCATAAAAGTTTTTTACATTTAATTTGTTTAATTTTTGACTATTTTTGGCCATTTTTGGATTCCTTTATCAACTTTAAAAAGTCATAACTTTTCCAAAAATCAGCCAATTTTCAAAATTTTTACATTTCTGAAAAACGCTTTAATCCTTTTTTCAACTAGCAATTAAAATTCTTAACATATAGAAACTATGTGTGAAAGAGAAAGAATTTGCAGTGAAATCGTTTTTTAGTAGAACATTGACGATTTTGTAAACTTTGAAGAGCAATAACTTTGCCAAAAATCACACAATTTTTCAAATTTTTGCATTTCTGTTTATGGTATCGAACATAGTTTGAATCTGCATTAAAATTTTTTACTTTTGAAACATTTTATTTGTTGACTATTTTTGGCCATTTTTGTATTCCTTTATTAACTTTAAGAAGTCATAACTTTTCCAAAAATGAGCCGATTTTCAAAATTTTTACATTTTTTAAAAACGTTTTCATCCTTTTTTCAACTAGCATTTAAAATTGTTTACATGTTGAAACTATGGTTGAAAGAGAAAGAAATAGCAGTGAAATTGTTTTTTAGTAGAAAATTGACGATTTTGTCAACTTTGAAGAACAATAATTTTGCCAAAGATTACCCAATATTTGAAATTTTTGCAATTCTGTTTATGGTATCGAACATAGTTTGAAAATGCATAAAAGTTTTTTACATTTGAAATATTTTAATTTTTGAGTATTTTTGCCCATTTTTGGATTCCTTTATCAACTTTAAGAAGTCATTACTTTTCCAAAAATCAGCCAATTTTCAAAACTTTTACATTTCTGCAAAACGCTTTAATCCTTTTTACAAATAGCATTTAAAATTCTTTACATATAGAAACTGTTGTTCAAAGAGAAAGAAATTGCAGTGAAATCGCTTTTTAGTAGAAAATTGACGATTTTCTCAACTTTGAAGAGCAATAACTTTGCTAAAAATCTCCCAATTTTTTAAATTTTTGCATATCTGTTTATGGTATCGAACATAGTTTGAATCTGCATTTAAATTTTTTACTTTTGCAACTTTTTAATTTTTGACTATTTTTGGCCATTTTTGGATTACTTTATCAACTTTAAGAAGTCAATACTTTTCCAAAAATCAGCCAATTTTCAAAATTTTTACATTTCTGAAAAACGCTTTAATCCTTTTTTCAAATAGCATTTAAAATACTTTACATATAGAAACTATGTGTGAAAGAGAAATAAATTGCAGTGAAATTTTTTTTTAGTATAAAATTGACGATTATGTCAACTTTGAAGTGCAATAACTTTGCTAAATATCTCCAATTTTTAAAAATTGTGCATTTCTGTTTATGGTATCGAACATAGTTTGAATTTGCATTAAAATTTTTTACATTTGAAATTTTTGAATTTTTGACTATTTTTGGCCATATTTGGATTCCTTTATCAACTTTAAGAAGTCATAACTTTTCCAAAAATCAGCCAATTTTCAAAATTTTTACATATCTGAAAAACGCTTTAATCATTTTTTCAAATAGCATTTAAAATTCTTTACATATAGAAACTATGTGTGAAAGAGAAAGAAATTGCAGTGAAATCGTTTTTTAGTAGAAAATTGACGATTTTGTAAACTTTGAACAGCAATAACTTTGCTAAAAATCTCCCAATTTTTTAAATTTTTGCATATCTATTTATGGTATCGAACATAGTTTGAATCTGCATTAGAATTTTTTACTTTTGCAACTTTTTAATTTTTGACTATTTTTGGCCATTTTTGGATTCCTTTATCAACTTTAAGAAGTCAATACTTTTCCAAAAATCAGCTAATTTTCAAAATTTTTACATTTCTGAAAAACGCTTTAATAGTTTTTTCAAATAGCATTTAAAATTCTTTACATATAGAAACTATGTGTGAAAGAGAAAGAAATTGCAGTGAAATCGTTTTTTAGTATAAAAGTGACGATTTTGTCAACTTTGAAGTGCAATAACTTTGCTAAATATCTCCCAATTTTTAAAAATTGTGCATTTCTGTTTATGGTATCGAACATAGTTTGAATTTGCATTAAAATTTTTTACTTTTGAAACATTTTATTTGTTGACTATTTTTGGCCATTTTTGTATTCCTTTATCAACTTTAAGAAGTCATAACTTTTCCAAAATTCAGGCAATTTAAAAATTTATACATTTCTGAAAAACGCTTTAATCCTTTTTACAAATAGCATTTAAAATTCTTTACATATAGAAACTGTGGTTCAAAGAGAAAGAAATTGCAGTGAAATCGTTTTTTAGTAGAACATTGACGATTTTGTCAATTTTGAAGAGCAATAACTTTGCTAAAAATCACCCAATTTTTTAAATTTTTGCATATCTGTTTATGGTATCGAACATAGTTTGAATCTGCATTAGAATTTTTTACTTTTGCAACTTTTTAATTTTTGACTATTTTTGGCCATATTTGGATTCCTTTATCAACTCTAAGAAGTCATAACTTTTCCAAAAATGAGCCGATTTTCAAAATTTTTACATTTTTTAAAAACGTTTTCATCCTTTTTTCAACTAGCATTTAAAATTGTTTACATGTTGAAACTATGGTTGAAAGAGAAAGAAATAGCAGTGAAATTGTTTTTTAGTAGAAAATTGACGATTTTGTCAACTTTGAAGAACAATAATTTTGCCAAAGATTACCCAATATTTGAAATTTTTGCAATTCTGTTTATGGTATCGAACATAGTTTGAATCTGCATTAAAATTTTTTACTTTTGAAACATTTTATTTGTTGACTATTTTTGGCCATTTTTGTATTCCTTTATCAACTTTAAGAAGTCATAACTTTCCAAAAATCGGCCGATTTTCAAAATTTATACATTTTTGAAAAACGTTTTCATCTTTTTTTCAACTAGCATTTAAAATTGTTTACATATAGAAACTATGTGTGAAAGAGAAAGAAATTTCAGTGAAATCGTTTTTTAGTAGAAAATTGACGATTTTGTTAACTTTGAAGAACAATAATTTTGCCAAAGATCACCCAATATTTGAAATTTTTGCAATTCTGTTTATGGTATCGAACATAGTTTGAATCTGCATTAAAATTTTTTACTTTTGCAACTTTTTAATTTTTGACAATTTTTGGCCATTTTTGGATTCCTTTATCAACTTTAAGAAGTCATAACTTTTCCAAAAATCAGCCAATTTTCAAAATTTTTACATATCTGAAAAACGTTTTAATCATTTTTTCAACTAGCATTTAAAATTCTTAACATATAGAAACTATGTGTGAAAGAGAAAGAATTTGCAGTGAAATCGTTTTTTAGTAGAACATTGACGATTTTGTAAACTTTGAAGAGCAATAACTTTGCCAAAAATCACACAATTTTTCAAATTTTTGCATTTCTGTTTATGGTATCGAACATAGTTTGAATCTGCAGTAAAATTTTTTACTTTTGAAACATTTTATTTGTTGACTATTTTTGGCCATTTTTGTATTCCTTTATCAACCTTAAGAAGTCATAACTTTCCAAAAATCAGCCGATTTTCAAAATTTTTACATTTTTAAAAAAGGTTTTCATCCTTTTTTCAACCAGCATTTAAAATTGTTTACATATAGAAACTATGGTTGAAAGAGAAAGAAATTGCAGTGAAATCGTTTTTTAGAAGAAAATTGACGATTTTGTCAACTTTGAAGAACAATAATTTTGCCAAAAATCACCCAATTTTTGAAATTTTTGCATATCTGTTTATGGTATCGAACATAGTTTGAAAATGCATAAAAGTTTTTTACATTTGAAATATTTTAATTTTTGACTATTTTTGGCCATTCTTGGATTCCTTTATCAACTTTAAGAAGTCATAACTTTTCCAAAAATCAGCCAATTTCCAAAATTTTTATATTTCTGAAAAACGCTTTAATCCTTTTTTCAACTAGCAATTAAAATTGTTAACATATAGAAACTATGTGTGAAAGAGAAAGAAATTGCAGTGAAATCGTTTTTTAGTAGAACATTGACGATTTTATAAACTTTGAAGAGCAATAACTTTGCCAAAAATCACACAATTTTTCAAATTTTTGCATTTCTGTTTATGGTATCGAACATAGTTTGAATCTGCATTAAAATTTTTTACTTTTGAAACATTTTATTTGTTGACTATTTTTGGCCATTTTTGTATTCCTTTATCAACTTTAAGAAGTCATAACTTTCCAAAAATCAGCTGATTTTCAAAATTTATACATTTTTGAAAAACGTTTTCATCCTTTTTTCAACTAGCATTTAAAATTGTTTACATATAGAAACTATGGTTGAAAGAGAAAGAAATTTCAGTGAAATCGTTTTTTAGTAGAAAATTGACGATTTTGTCAACTTTGAAGAACAATAATTTTGCCGAAGATCACCCAATATTTGAAATTTTTGCAATTCTGTTTATGGTATCGAACATAGTTTGAATCTGCATTAAAATTTTTTATGGTATCGAACATAATTTTAAAATGCAAAAAAGTTTTTTACATTTGAAATATTTAAATTTTTGACTATTTTTGCCCATTTTTGGATTCCTTTATCAACTTTAAGAAGTCATAACTTTTCCAAACATCAGCCAATTTTCAAAATTTTTACATTTCTGCAAAACGCTTTAATCCTTTTTACAAATAGCATTTAAAATTCTTTACATATAGAAACTGTTGTTCAAAGAGAAAGAAATTGCAGTGAAATCGTTTTTTAAGTAGAAAATGGACGATTTTGTCAACTTTAAAGAGCAATAACTTTGCTAAAAATCACCCAATTTTTTAAATTTTTGCATATCTGTTTATGGTATCGAACATAGTTTGAATCTGCATTTAAAATTTTTACTTTTGCAACTTTTTAATTTTTGACTATTTTTGGCCATTTTTGGATTCCTTTATCAACTTTAAGAAGTCATAACTTTTCCAAAAATCAGCCAATTTTCAAAATTTTTACATTTCTGAAAAACGCTTTAATCCTTTTTACAAATAGCATTTAAAATTCTTTACATATAGAAACTATGTGTGAAAGAGAAAGAAAATGCAGTGAAATCGTTTTTTAGTAGAACATTGACAATTTTGTCAACTTTGAAGAGCAATAACTTTGCTAAAAATCACCCAATTTTTAAAATTTTTGCATTTCTGTTTATGGTATCGAACATAGTTTGAATCTGCATTAAAATTTTTCACTTTTGAAACATTTTATTTGTTGACTATTTTTGGCCATTTTTGTATTCCTTTATCAACTTTAAGAAGTCATAACTTTTCCAAAAATGAGCCGATTTTCAAAATTTTTACATTTTTTAAAAACGTTTTCATCCTTTTTTCAACTAGCATTTTAAATTGTTTACATATTGAAACTATGGTTGAAAGAGAAAGAAATAGCAGTGAAATTGTTTTTTAGTAGAAAATTGACGATTTTGTCAACTTTGAAGAATAATAATTTTGCCAAAGATCACCCAATATTTGAAATTTTTGCAATTCTGTTTATGGTATCGAACATAGTTTGAAAATGCATAAAAGTTTTTTACATTTGAAATATTTTAATTTTTGAGTATTTTTGCCCATTTTTGGATTCCTTTATCAACTTTAAGAAGTCATAACTTTTCCAAAAATCAGCCAATTTTCAAAATTTTTACATATCTGAAAAACGCTGTAATCATTTTTTCAAATAGCATTTAAAATTCTTTACATATAGAAACTATGTGTGAAAGAGAAGGAAATTGCAGTGAAATCGTTTTTTAGTAGAACATTGTCGATTTTGTAAACATTGAAGAGCAATAACTGTGCCAAAAATCACCCAATTTTTGAAATTTTTGCAATTCTGTTTATGGTATCGAACATAGTTTGAAAATGCATAAAAGTTTTTTACATTTGAAATATTTTAATTATTGAGTATTTTTGGCCATTTTTGGATTCCTTTATCAACTTTAAGAAGTCAATACTTTTCCAAAATTCAGCCAATTTTCAAAATTTTTACATTTCTGAAAAACGCTTTTATAGTTTTTTCAAATAGCATTTAAAATTCTTTACATATAGAAACTATGTGTGAAAGAGAAAGAAATTGCAGTGAAATCGTTTTTTAGTAGAAAATTGACGATTTTGTCAACTTTGAAGAGCAATAACTCTGCTAAAAATCTCCCAATTTTAAAAATTTTTGCATTTCTGTTTATGGTATCGAACATAGTTTGAATTTGCATTAAAATTTTTTGCATTTGAAACTTTTGAATTTTTGACTATTTTTGGCCATATTTGGATTCCTTTATCAACTTTAAGAAGTCAATACTTTTCCAAAAATCAGCCAATTTTCAAAATTTTTACATTTCTGAAAAACGCTTTAATAGTTTTTTCAAAGAGCATTTAAAATTCTTTACATATAGAAACTATGTGTAAAGAGAAAGAAATTGCAGTGAAATTGTTTTTTAGTAGAAAATTGACAATTTTGTCAACTTTGAAGAGCAATAACTTTGCTAAAAATCACCCAATTTTTAAAATTTTTGCATATCTGTTTATGGTATCGAACATAGTTTGAATATGCATAAATGTCTATTACTTTTGAAACATTATAATTTTTGACTATTTTTGGCCATTTTTGGATTCCATTATCAACTTTAAGAAGTCATAACTTTTCCAAAAATCAGCCAATTTTCAAAATTTTTACATTTCTGAAAAACGCTTTAATCCTTTTTACAAATAGCATTTAAAATTCTTTACATATAGAAACTATGTGTGAAAGAGAAAGAAAATGCAGTGAAATCGTTTTTTAGTAGAACATTGACAATTTTGTCAACTTTGAAGAGCAATAACTTTGCTAAAAATCACCCAATTTTTAAAATTTTTGCATTTCTGTTTATGGTATCGAACATAGTTTGAATCTGCATTAAAATTTTTCACTTTTGAAACATTTTATTTGTTGACTATTTTTGGCCATTTTTGTATTCCTTTATTAACTTTAAGAAGTCATAACTTTTCCAAAAATGAGCCGATTTTCAAAATTTTTACATTTTTTAAAAACGTTTTCATCCTTTTTTCAACTAGCATTTAAAATTGTTTACATATTGAAACTATGGTTGAAAGAGAAAGAAATAGCAGTGAAATTGTTTTTTAGTAGAAAATTGACGATTTTGTCAACTTTGAAGAACAATAATTTTGCCAAAGATCACCCAATTTTTGAAATTTTTGCAATTCTGTTTATGGTATCGAACATAGTTTGAAAATGCATAAAAGTTTTTTACATTTGAAATATTTTAATTTTTGACTATTTTTGGCCATTTTTGGATTCCTTTATCAACTTTAAGAAGTCATAACTTTTCCAAAAATCAGCCAATTTTCAAAATTTTTACATATCTGAAAAACGCTTTAATCATTTTTTCAAATAGCATTTAAAATTCTTTACATATAGAAACTATGTGTGAAAGAGAAGGAAATTGCAGTGAAATCGTTTTTTAGTAGAACATTGTCGATTTTGTAAACATTGAAGAGCAATAACTGTGCCAAAAATCACCCAATTTTTGAAATTTTTGCAATTCTGTTTATGGTATCGAACATAGTTTGAAAATGCATAAAAGTTTTTTACATTTGAAATATTTTAATTATTGAGTATTTTTGGCCATTTTTGGATTCCTTTATCAACTTTAAGAAGTCAATACTTTTCCAAAATTCAGCCAATTTTCAAAATTTTTACATTTCTGAAAAACGCTTTTATAGTTTTTTCAAATAGCATTTAAAATTCTTTACATATAGAAACTATGTGTGAAAGAGAAAGAAATTGCAGTGAAATCGTTTTTTAGTAGAAAATTGACGATTTTGTCAACTTTGAAGAGCAATAACTTTGCTAAAAATCTCCCAATTTTAAAAATTTTTGCATTTCTGTTTATGGTATCGAACATAGTTTGAATTTGCATTAAAATTTTTTGCATTTGAAACTTTTGAATTTTTGACTATTTTTGGCCATATTTGGATTCCTTTATCAACTTTAAGAAGTCAATACTTTTCCAAAAATCAGCCAATTTTCAAAATTTTTACATTTCTGAAAAACGCTTTAATAGTTTTTTCAAAGAGCATTTAAAATTCTTTACATATAGAAACTATGTGTAAAGAGAAAGAAATTGCAGTGAAATTGTTTTTTAGTAGAAAATTGACAATTTTGTCAACTTTGAAGAGCAATAACTTTGCTAAAAATCACCCAATTTTTAAAATTTTTGCATATCTGTTTATGGTATCGAACATAGTTTGAATATGCATAAATGTCTATTACTTTTGAAACATTATAATTTTTGACTATTTTTGGCCATTTTTGGATTCCATTATCAACTTTAAGAAGTCATAACTTTTCCAAAAATCAGCCAATTTTCAAAATTTTTACATTTCTGAAAAACGCTTTAATCCTTTTTACAAATAGCATTTCAAATTCTTTACATATAAAAACTATGGTTGAAAGAAAAAGAAATTGCAGTGAAATGGTTTTTTAGTAGAACATTGACGATTTTGTAAACTTTGAAGAGCAATAACTTTGCTAAAAATCACACAGTTTTTCAAATTTTTGCATTTCTGTTTATGGTATCGAACATAGTTTGAATTTGCATTAAAATTTTTTGCATTTGAAACTTTTGAATTTTTGACTATTTTTGGCCATATTTGGATTCCTTTATCAACTTTAAGAAGTCAATACTTTTCCAAAAATCAGCCAATTTTCAAAATTTTTACATTTCTGAAAAACGCTTTAATAGTTTTTTCAAAGAGCATTTAAAATTCTTTACATATAGAAACTATGTGTAAAGAGAAAGAAATTGCAGTGAAATTGTTTTTTAGTAGAAAATTGACAATATTGTCAACTTTGAAGAGCAATAACTTTGCTAAAAATCACCCAATTTTTAAAATTTTTGCATTTCTGTTTATGGTATCGAACATAGTTTGAATCTGCATTAAAATTTTTAACTTTTGAAACATTTTATTTGTTGACTATTTTTGGCCATTTTTGTATTCCTTTATTAACTTTAAGAAGTCATAACTTTTCCAAAAATGAGCCGATTTTCAAAATTTTTACATTTTTTAAAAACGTTTTCATCCTTTTTTCAACTAGCATTTAAAATTGTTTACATGTTGAAACTATGGTTGAAAGAGAAAGAAATAGCAGTGAAATTGTTTTTTAGTAGAAAATTGACGATTTTGTCAACTTTGAAGAACAATAATTTTGCCAAAAATCACCCAATTTTTGAAATTTTTGCAATTCTGTTTATGGTATCGAACATAGTTTGAAAATGCATAAAAGTTTTTTACATTTGAAATATTTTAATTTTTGAGTATTTTTGCCCATTTTTGGATTCCTTTATCAACTTTAAGAAGTCATAACTTATCCAAAAATCAGCCAATTTTCAAAACTTTTACATTTCTGCAAAACGCTTTAATCCTTTTTACAAATAGCGTTTAAAATTCTTTACATATAGAAACTGTTGTTCAAAGAGAAAGAAATTGCAGTGAAATCGTTTTTTAGTAGAAAATTGACGATTTTGTCAACTTTGAAGAGCAATAACTTTGCTAAAAATCTCCCAATTTTTAAAATTTTTGCATATCTATTTATGGTATCGAACATAGTTTGAATTTGCATTAAAATTTTTTAAATTTGAAATTTTTGAATTTTTGACTATTTTTGGCCATATTTGGATTCCTTTATCAACTTTAAGAAGTCAATACTTTTCCAAAAATCAGCTAATTTTTAAAATATTTACATTTCTGAAAAACGCTTTAATAGTTTTTTCAAATAGCATTTAAAATACTTTACATATAGAAACTATGTGTGAAAGAGAAAGAAATTGCAGTGAAATCGTTTTTAGTATAAAATTGACGATTTTGTCAACTTTGAAGTGCAATAACTTTGCTAAATATCTCCCAATTTTTAAAAATTGTGCATTTCTATTTATGGTATCGAACATAGTTTGAATTTGCATTAAAATTTTTTAAATTTGAAATTTTTGAATTTTTGACTATTTTTGGCCATATTTGGATTCCTTTATCAACTTTAAGAAGTCATAACTTTTCCAAAATTCAGGCAATTTAAAAATTTATACATTTCTGAAAAACGCTTTAATCCTTTTTACAAATAGCATTTAAAATTCTTTACATATAGAAACTGTGGTTCAAAGAGAAAGAAATTGCAGTGAAATCGTTTTTTAGTAGAAAATTGACGATTTTGTCAACTTTGAAGAGCAATAACTTTGCTAAAAATCACCCAATTTTTAAAATTTTCGCATAACTGTTTATGGTATCGAACATAGTCTGAATCTGCATTAGAATTTTTTACTTTTGCAACTTTTTAATTTTTAACTATTTTTGGCCATTTTTGGATTCCTTTATCAACTTTAAGAAGTCATAACTTTTCCAAAAATCAGCCAATTTTCAAAATTTTTACATATCTGAAAAACGCTTTAATCATTTTTTCAAATAGCATTTAAAATTCTTTACATATAGAAACTATGTGTGAAAGAGAAGGAAATTGCAGTGAAATCGTTTTTTAGTAGAACATTGTCGATTTTGTAAACATTGAAGAGCAATAACTGTGCCAAAAATCACCCAATTTTTTAAATTTTTGCATATCTGTTTACGGTATCGAACATAGTTTGATAATGCTTAAAAGTTTTTTACATTTGAAATATGTTAATTTTTGACTATTTTTGGCCATTCTTGGATTGCTTTATCAACTTTAAGAAGTCATAACTTTTCCAAAAATCAGCCAATTTTCAAAATTTTTACAATTCTGAAAAACGCTTTTATCCTTTTTACAAATGGCATTTAAAATTCTTTACATATAGAAACTGTGGTTCAAAGAGAAAGAAATTGCAGTGAAATCGTTTTTTAGTAGAAAATTGACGATTTTGTCAACTTTGAGGAGCAATAACTTTGCTAAAAATCACCCAATTTTTAAAATTTTTGATTATCTGTTTATGGCATCGAACATAGTTTGAATCTGCATTAGAATTTTTTACTTTTGCAACTTTTTAATTTTTGACTATTTTTGGCCATTTTTGGATTCCTTTATCAACTTTAAGAAGTCATAACTTTTCCAAAAATCAGCCAATTTTCAAAATTTTTACATTTCTGAAAAACGCTTTAATAGTTTTTTCAAAGAGCATTTAAAATTCTTTACATATAGAAACTATGGTTGAAAGAGAAAGAAATTGCAGTGAAATCGTTTTTTAGTAGAAAATTGACGATTTTGTCAACTTTGAAGAACAATAATTTTGCCAAAAATCACCCAATTTTTGAAATTTTTGCAATTCTGTTTATGGTATCGAACATAGTTTGAAAGTGCATAAAAGTTTTTTACATTTGAAATATTTTAATTTTTGACTATTTTTGGCCATTTTTGGATTCCTTTATCAACTTTAAGAAGTCATAACTTTTCCAAAAATCAGCCAATTTTCAAAATTTTTACAATTCTGAAAAACGCTTTTATCCTTTTTACAAATGGCATTTAAAATTCTTTACATATAAAAACTATGGTTGAAAGAAAAAGAAATTGCAGTGAAATGGTTTTTTAGTAGAACATTGACGATTTTGTAAACTTTGAAGAGCAATAACTTTGCTAAAAATCACACAGTTTTTCAAATTTTTGCATTTCTGTTTATGGTATCGAACATAGTTTGAATCTGCATTAAAATTTTTAACTTTTGAAACATTTTATTTTTTGACTATTTTTGGCCATTTTTGTATTCCTTTATCAACTTTAAGAAGTCATAACTTTTCCAAAAATCAGCCGATTTTCAAAATTTTTACATTTTTTAAAAACGTTTTCATCCTTTTTTCAACTAGCATTTAAAATTGTTTACATGTTGAAACTATGGTTGAAAGAGAAAGAAATAGCAGTGAAATTGTTTTTTAGTAGAAAATTGACGATTTTGTCAACTTTGAAGAACAATAACTTTGCCAAAAATCACCCAATTTTGAAATTTTTGCAATTCTGTTTATGGTATCGAACATAGTTTGAAAATGCATAAAAGTTTTTTACATTTGAAATATTTTAATTTTTGACTATTTTTGGCCATTTTTGGATTCCTTTATCAACTTTAAGAAGTCATAACTTTTCCAAAAATCAGCCAATTTTCAAAATTTTTACATTTCTGAAAAACGCTTTAATCCTTTTTACAAATAGCGTTTAAAATTCTTTACATATAGAAACTATGTGTGAAAGAGAAAGAAATTGCAGTGAAATCGTTTTTTAGTAGAAAATTGACGATTTTGTCAACTTTGAAGAGCAATAACTTTGCTAAAAATCTCCCAATTTTTAAAATTTTTGCATATCTATTTATGGTATCGAACATAGTTTGAATTTGCATTAAAATTTTTAAATTTGAAATTTTTGAATTTTTGACTATTTTTGGCCATATTTGGATTCCTTTATCAACTTTAAGAAGTCAATACTTTTCCAAAAATCAGCTAATTTTTAAAATATTTACATTTCTGAAAAACGCTTTAATAGTTTTTTCAAATAGCATTTAAAATTCTTTACATATAGAAACTATGTGTGAAAGAGAAAGAAATTGCAGTGAAATCGTTTTTTAGTAGAAAATTGACGATTTTGTCAACTTTGAAGTGCAATAACTTTGCTAAATATCTCCCAATTTTTAAAAATTGTGCATTTCTATTTATGGTATCGAACATAGTTTGAATTTGCATTAAAATTTTTTAAATTTGAAATTTTTGAATTTTTGACTATTTTTGGCCATATTTGGATTCCTTTATCAACTTTAAGAAGTCATAACTTTTCCAAAATTCAGGCAATTTAAAAATTTATACATTTCTGAAAAACGCTTTATCCTGTTTACAAATAGCATTTAAAATTCTTTACATATAGAAACTGTGGTTCAAAGAGAAAGAAATTGCAGTGAAATCGTTTTTTAGTAGAAAATTGACGATTTTGTCAACTTTGAAGAGCAATAACTTTGCTAAAAATCACCCAATTTTTAAAATTTTCGCATAACTGTGTATGGTATCGAACATAGTTTGAATCTGCATTAGAATTTTTTACTTTTGCAACTTTTTAATTTTTGACTATTTTTGGCCATTTTTGGATTCCTTTATCAACTTTAAGAAGTCATAACTTTTCCAAAAATCAGCCAATTTTCAAAATTTTTACATATCTGAAAAACGCTGTAATCATTTTTTCAATAGCATTTAAAATTCTTTACATATAGAAACTATGTGTGAAAGAGAAGGAAATTGCAGTGAAATCGTTTTTTAGTAGAACATTGTCGATTTTGTAAACATTGAAGAGCAATAACTGTGCCAAAAATCACCCAATTTTTTAAATTTTTGCATATCTGTTTACGGTATCGAACATAGTTTGAAAATGCATAAAAGTTTTTTACATTTGAAATATTTTAATTTTTGACTATTTTTGGCCATTTTTGGATTCCTTTATCAACTTTAAGAAGTCATAACTTTTCCAAAAATCAGCCAATTTTCAAAATTTTTACAATTCTGAAAAACGCTTTTATCCTTTTTACAAATGGCATTTAAAATTCTTTACATATAGAAACTGTGGTTCAAAGAGAAAGAAATTGCAGTGAAATCGTTTTTTAGTAGAAAATTGACGATTTTGTCAACTTTGAAGAGCAATAACTTTGCTAAAAATCACCCAATTTTTAAAATTTTTGATTATCTGTTTATGGCATCGAACATAGTTTGAATCTGCATTAGAATTTTTTACTTTTGCAACTTTTTAATTTTTGACTATTTTTGGCCATTTTTGGATTCCTTTATCAACTTTAAGAAGTCATAACTTTTCCAAAAATTAGCCAATTTTCAAAATTTTTACATTTCTGAAAAACGCTTTAATCATTTTTTCAAATAGCATTTAAAATTCTTTACATATAGAAACTATGGTTGAAAGAGAAAGAAATTGCAGTGAAATCGTTTTTTAGTAGAAAATTGACGATTTTGTCAACTTTGAAGAACAATAATTTTGCCAAAAATTACCCAATTTTTGAAATTTTTGCAATTCTGTTTATGGTATCGAACATAGTTTGAAAGTGCATAAAAGTTTTTTACATTTGAAATATTTTAATTTTTGACTATTTTTGGCCATTTTTGGATTCCTTTATCAACTTTAAGAAGTCATAACTTTTCCAAAAATCAGCCAATTTTCAAAATTTTTACAATTCTGAAAAACGCTTTTATCCTTTTTACAAATGGCATTTAAAATTCTTTACATATAAAAACTATGGTTGAAAGAAAAAGAAATTGCAGTGAAATGGTTTTTTAGTAGAACATTGACGATTTTGTAAACTTTGAAGAGCAATAACTTTGCTAAAAATCACACAGTTTTTCAAATTTTTGCATTTCTGTTTATGGTATCGAACATAGTTTGAATCTGCATTAAAATTTTTTACTTTTGAAACATTTTATTTTTTGACTATTTTTGGCCATTTTTGTATTCCTTTATCAACTTTAAGAAGTCATAACTTTTCCAAAAATCAGCCGATTTTCAAAATTTTTACATTTTTTAAAAACGTTTTCATCCTTTTTCAACTAGCATTTAAAATTCTTTACATGTTGAAACTATGGTTGAAAGAGAAAGAAATAGCAGTGAAATCGTTTTTTAGTAGAAAATTGACGATTTTGTCAACTTTGAAGAACAATAATTTTGCCAAAGATCACCCAATATTTGAAATTTTTGCAATTCTGTTTATGGTATCGAACATAGTTTGAAAATGCATAAAAGTTTTTTACATTTGAAATATTTTAATTTTTGAGTATTTTTGCCCATTTTTGGATTCCTTTATCAACTTTAAGAAGTCATAACTTTTCCAAAAATCAGCCAATTTTCAAAATTTTACATTTCTGCAAAACGCTTTAATCCTTTTTACAAATAGCATTTAAAATTCTTTACATATAGAAACTGTTGTTCAAAGAGAAAGAAATTGCAGTGAAATCGTTTTTTAGTAGAAAATTGACGATTTTGTCAACTTTGAAGAGCAATAACTTTGCTAAAAATCTCCCAATTTTTAAAATTTTTGCATATCTATTTATGGTATCGAACATAGTTTGAATTTGCATTAAAATTTTTTAAATTTGAAATTTTTGAATTTTTGACTATTTTTGGCCATATTTGGATTCCTTTATCAACTTTAAGAAGTCAATACTTTTCCAAAAATCAGCCAATTTTCAAAATTTTTACATTTCTGAAAAACGCTTTAAAAATTTTTTCAAATAGCATTTAAAATTCTTTACATATAGAAACTATGTGTGAAAGAGAAAGAAATTGCAGTGAAATCGTTTTTTAGTATAAAATTGACGATTTTGTCAACTTTGAAGAGCAATAACTTTGCTAAAAATCTCCCAATTTTTAAAATTTGTGCATTTCTATTTATGGTATCGAACATAGTTTGAATTTGCATTAAAATTTTTTAAATTTGAAATTTTTGAATTTTTGACTATTTTTGGCCATATTTGGATTCCTTTATCAACTTTAAGAAGTCATAACTTTTCCAAAATTCAGGCAATTTAAAAATTTATACATTTCTGAAAAACGCTTTAATCCTTTTTACAAATAGCATTTAAAATTCTTTACATATAGAAACTGTTGTTCAAAGAGAAAGAAATTGCAGTGAAATCGTTTTTTAGTAGAAAATTGACGATTTTGTCAACTTTGAAGAGCAATAACTTTGCTAAAAATCACCCAATTTTTAAAATTTTTGCATATCTGTTTATGGTATCGAACATAGTTTGAATTTGCATTAAAATTTTTTAAATTTGAAATTTTTGAATTTTTGACTATTTTTGGCCATATTTGGATTCCTTTATCAACTTTAAGAAGTCAATACTTTTCCAAAAATCAGCCAATTTTCAAAATATTTACATTTCTGAAAAACGCTTTAATAGTTTTTTCAAATAGCATTTAAAATTCTTTACATATAGAAACTATGTGTGAAAGAGAAAGAAATTGCAGTGAAATCGTTTTTAGTATAAAATTGACGATTTTGTCAACTTTGAAGTGCAATAACTTTGCTAAATATCTCCCAATTTTTAAAATTTTTGCATTTCTGTTTATGGTATCGAACATAGTTTGAATTTGCATTAAAATTTTTTAAATTTGAAATTTTTGAATTTTTGACTATTTTTGGCCATATTTGGATTCCTTTATCAACTTTAAGAAGTCATAACTTTTCCAAAATTCAGGCAATTTAAAAATTTATACATTTCTGAAAAACGCTTTAATCCTTTTTACAAATAGCATTTAAAATTCTTTACATATAGAAACTGTGGTTCAAAGAGAAAGAAATTGCAGTGAAATCGTTTTTTAGTAGAAAATTGACGATTTTGTCAACTTTGAAGAGCAATAACTTTGCTAAAAATCACCCAATTTTTAAAATTTTTGCATAACTGTTTATGGTATCGAACATAGTCTGAATCTGCATTAGAATTTTTTACTTTTGCAACTTTTTAATTTTTAATTATTTTTGGCCATTTTTGGATTCCTTTATCAACTTTAAGAAGTCATAACTTTTCCAAAAATCAGCCAATTTTCAAAATTTTTACATATCTGAAAAACGCTTTAATCATTTTTTCAAATAGCATTTAAAATTCTTTACATATAGAAACTATGTGTGAAAGAGAAAGAAATTGCAGTGAAATCGTTTTTTAGTAGAACATTGTCGATTTTGTAAACTTTGAAGAGCAATAACTGTGCCAAAAATCACCCAATTTTTGAAATTTTTGCATATCTGTTTACGGTATCGAACATAGTTTGATAATGCTTAAAAGTTTTTTACATTTGAAATATGTTAATTTTTGACTATTTTTGGCCATTCTTGGATTGCTTTATCAACTTTAAGAAGTCATAACTTTTCCAAAAATCAGCCAATTTTCAAAATTTTTACAATTCTGAAAAACGCTTTTATCCTTTTTACAAATGGCATTTAAAATTCTTTACATATAGAAACTGTGGTTCAAAGAGAAAGAAATTGCAGTGAAATCGTTTTTTTAGTAGAAAATTGACGATTTTGTCAACTTTGAAGAGCAATAACTTTGCTAAAAATCACCCAATTTTTAAAATTTTTGATTATCTGTTTATGGCATCGAACATAGTTTGAATCTGCATTAGAATTTTTTACTTTTGCAACTTTTTAATTTTTGACTATTTTTGGCCATTTTTGGATTCCTTTATCAACTTTAAGAAGTCATAACTTTTCCAAAAATCAGCCAATTTTCAAAATTTTTACATTTCTGAAAAACGCTTTAATAGTTTTTTCAAATAGCATTTAAAATTCTTTACATATAGAAACTATGGTTGAAAGAGAAAGAAATTGCAGTGAAATCGTTTTTTAGTAGAAAATTGACGATTTTGTCAACTTTGAAGAACAATAATTTTGCCAAAAATCACCCAATTTTTGAAATTTTTGCAATTCTGTTTATGGTATCGAACATAGTTTGAAAGTGCATAAAAGTTTTTTACATTTGAAATATTTTAATTTTTGACTATTTTTGGCCATTTTTGGATTCCTTTATCAACTTTAAGAAGTCATAACTTTTCCAAAAATCAGCCAATTTTCAAAATTTTTACAATTCTGAAAAACGCTTTTATCCTTTTTACAAATGGCATTTAAAATTCTTTACATATAGAAACTGTGGTTCAAAGAGAAAGAAATTGCAGTGAAATCGTTTTTCAGTAGAAAATTGACGATTTTGTCAACTTTGAAGAGCAATAACTTTGCTAAAAATCACCCAATTTTTAAAATTTTTGCATATCTGTTTATGGTATCGAACATAGTTTGAATCTGCATTAGAATTTTTTACTTTTGCAACTTTTTAATTTTTGACTATTTTTGGCCATTTTTGGATTCCTTTATCAACTTTAAGAAGTCAATACTTTTCCAAAAATCAGCCAATTTTCAAAATTTTTACATTTCTGAAAAACGCTTTAATAGTTTTTTCAAATAGCATTTAAAATTCTTTACATATAGAAACTATGTGTGAAAGAGAAAGAAATTGCAGTGATATCGTTTTTAGTAGAAAATTGACGATTTTGTCAACTTTGAAGAGCAATAACTTTGCTAAAAATCACCCAATTTTTAAAATTTTTGCATATCTGTTTATGGTATCGAACATAGTTTGAATCTGCATTAGAATTTTTTACTTTTGCAACTTTTTAATTTTTTACTATTTCTGGCCATTTTTGGATTCCTTTATCAACTTTAAGAAGTCATAACTTTTCCAAAAATCAGCCGATTTTCAAAATTTTTACATTTTTGAAAAACGTTTTCATCCTTTTTTCAAGTAGCATTTAAAATTCTTTACATGTAGAAACTATGGTTGAAAGAGAAAGAAATTGCAGTGAAATCGTTTTTTAGTAGAAAATTGACGATTTTGTCAACTTTGAAGAACAATAACTTTGCCAAAAATCACCCAATTTTTGAAATTTTTGCAATTCTGTTTATGGTATCGAACATAGTTTGAAAGTGCATAAAAGTTTTTTACATTTGAAATATTTTAATTTTTGAGTATTTTTGGCCATTTTTGGATTCCTTTATCAACTTTAAGAAGTCATAACTTTTCCAAAAATCAGCCAATTTTCAAAATTTTTACAATTCTGAAAAACGCTTTTATCCTTTTTACAAATGGCATTTAAAATTCTTTACATGTGGTTCAAAGAGAAAGAAATTGCAGTGAAATCGTTTTTTAGTAGAAAATTGACGATTTTGTCAACTTTGAAGAGCAATAACTTTGCTAAAAATCACCCAATTTTTAAAATTTTTGCATATTTGTTTATGGCATCAAACATAGTTTGAATCTGCATTAGAATTTTTTACTTTTGCAACTTTTTAATTTTTGACTATTTTTGGCCATTTTTGGATTCCTTTATCAACTTTAAGAAGTCAATACTTTTCCAAAAATCAGCCAATTTTCAAAATTTTTACATTTCTGAAAAACGCTTTAATAGTTTTTTCAAAGAGCATTTAAAATTCTTTACATATAGAAACTATGGTTGAAAGAGAAAGAAATTGCAGTGAAATCGTTTTTTAGTAGAAAATTGACGATTTTGTCAACTTTGAAGAACAATAATTTTGCCAAAAATCACCCAATTTTTGAAATTTTTGCAATTCTGTTTATGGTATCGAACATAGTTTGAAAGTGCATAAAAGTTTTTTACATTTGAAATATTTTAATTTTTGAGTATTTTTGGCCATTTTTGGATTCCTTTATCAACTTTAAGAAGTCATAACTTTTCCAAAAATCAGCCAATTTTCAAAATTTTTACAATTCTGAAAAACGCTTTTATCCTTTTTACAAATGGCATTTAAAATTCTTTACATATAGAAACTGTGGTTCAAAGAGAAAGAAATTGCAGTGAAATCGTTTTTCAGTAAAAATTGACGATTTTGTCAACTTTGAAGAGCAATAACTTTGCTAAAAATCACCCAATTTTTAAAATTTTTGCATATCTGTTTATGGCACCGAACATAGTTTGAATCTGCATTAGAATTTTTTACTTTTGCAACTTTTTAATTTTTGACTATTTTTGGCCATTTTTGGATTCCTTTATCAACTTTAAGAAGTCAATACTTTTCCAAAAATCAGCCGATTTTCAAAATTTTTACATTTTTGAAAAACGCTTTAATCCTTTTACAAATAGCATTTAAAATTCTTTACATATAGAAACTGTGTTTCAAAGAGAAAGAAATTGCAATGAAATCGTTTTTTAGTAGAAAATTGACGATTTTGTCAACTTTGAAGAGCAATAACTTTGCTAAAAATCACCCAATTTTTGAAAATTTTTGCATATCTGTTTATGGTATCGAACATAGTTTGAATCTGCATTAGAATTTTTTACTTTTGCAACTTTTTAATTTTTGACTATTTTTGGCCATTTTTGGATTCCTTTATCAACTTTAAGAAGTCAATACTTTTCCAAAAATCAGCCAATTTTCAAAATTTTTACATTTCTGAAAAACGCTTTAATAGTTTTTTCAAAGAGCATTTAAAATACTTAACATATAGAAACTATGTGTGAAACAGATAGAAATTGCAGTGAAATCGTTTTTAGTAGAAAATTGACGATTTTGTCAACTTTAAAGAGCAATAACTTTGCTTTTAAATCTCCCAATTTTTCAAATTTTTACATTTCTGTTTATGGTATCGAACATAGTTTAAATTTGCATTAAAATTTTTTACTTTTGAAATATTTTTATTTTTGACTGTTTTTGGCCATATTTGGATTCCTTTATCAACTTGAAGAAGTCATAACTTTTCCAAAATTCAGGCAATTTAAAAATTTGTACATTTCTGAAAAACGCTTTAATCCTTTTTATAAATAGCATTTAAAATTCTTTACATATAGAAACTGTTGTTCAAAGAGAAAGAATTTGCAGTGAAATCGTTTTTTAGTAGAAAATTGACGATTTTGTCAACTTTGAAGAGTAATAACTTTGCTAAAAATCACCCAATTTTTAAAATTTTTGCATATCTGTTTATGGTATCGAACATAGTTTGAATCTGCATTAGAATTTTTTACTTTTGCAACTTTTTAATTTTTGACTATTTTTGGCCATTTTTGTATTCCTTTATCAACTTTAAGAAGTCATAACTTTTCCAAAAATCAGCCGATTTTCAAAATTTTTACATTTTTGAAAAACGTTTTCATCCTTTTTTCAACTAGCATTTAAAATTCTTTACATGTAGAAACTATGTGTGAAAGAGAAAGAAATTGCAGTGAAATCGTTTTATAGTAGAACATTGACGATTTTGTAAGCTTTGAAGAGCAATAACTATGCTAAAAATCACACAATTTTTCAAATTTTTGCATTTCTGATTATGGTATCGAACATAGTTTAAATCTGCATTAAAATTTTTTACCTTTGAAACATTTTATTTTTGGACTATTTTTGGCCATTTTTGTATTCCTTTATCAACTTTAAGAAGTCACAACTTTTCCAAAAATCAGCCAATTTTCAAAATTTTTACATTTTTGAAAAACGTTTTCATCCTTTTTTCAACTAGCATTTAAAATTCTTTACATGTAGAAACTATGGTTGAAAGAGAAAGAAATTGCAGTGAAATCGTTTTTTAGTAGAAAATTGACGATTTTGTCAACTTTGAAGAACAATAATTTTGCCAAAAATCACCCAATTTTTGAAATTTTTGCAATTCTGATTATGGTATCGAACATAGTTTAAATCTGCATTAAAATTTTTTACATTTGAAACATTTTATTTTTTGACTATTTTTGGCCATTTTTGTATTCCTTTATCAACTTTAAGAAGTCACAACTTTTCCAAAAATCAGCCAATTTTCAAAATTTTTACATTTTTGAAAAACGTTTTCATCCTTTTTTCAACTAGCATTTAAAATTCTTTACATGTAGAAACTATGGTTGAAAGAGAAAGAAATTGCAGTGAAATCGTTTTTTAGTAGAATATTGACGCTTTTGTCAACTTTGAAGAACAATAACTTTGCTAATAATCACCCAATTTTTAAAATTTTTGCATATCTGTTTATGGTATCGAACATAGTTTGAATCTGCATTAGAATTTTTTACTTTTGCAACTTTTTAATTTTTGACTATTTTTGGCCATTTTTGGATTCCTTTATCAACTTTAAGAAGTCATAACTTTTCCAAAAATCAGCCAACTTTCAAAATTTTTACATATCTGAAAAACGCTTCCATCATTTTTTCAAATAGCATTTAAAATTCTTTACATATAGAAATTATGGTTGAAAGAGAAAGAAATTGCAGTGAAATCGTTTTTAGTAGAAAATTGACGATTTTGTCAACTTTGAAGAACAATAACTTTGCTAATAATCACCCAATTTTTAAAATTTTTGCAATTCTGTTTATGGTATCGAACATAGTTTGAAAATGCATAAATGTCTATTACTTTTGAAACAATTTAATTTTTGACTATTTTTGGCCATTTTTGGATTCCTTTATCAACTTTAAGAAGTCATAACTTTCCAAAAATCAGTCAATTTTCAAAATTTTTACATGTCTGAAAAACGCTTTAATCCTTTTTACAAATAGCATTTAAAATTCTTTACATATAGAAACTGTGGTTCAAAGAGAAAGACATTGCAGTGAAATCGTTTTTAGTAGAAAATTGACGATTTTGTCAACTTTGAAGAGCAATAACTTTGCTAAAAATCTCCCAATTTTTAAAATTTATACATTTCTGTTTATGGTATCGAACATAGTTTGAATTTGCATTAAAATTTTTTACATTTGAAACTTTTGAATTTTTGACTATTTTTGGCCATATTTGGATTCCTTTATCAACTTTAAGAAGTCATAACTTTTCCAAAATTCAGGCAATTTAAAAATTTATACATTTCTGAAAAACGCTTTAATCCTTTTTACAAATAGCATTTAAAATTCTTTACATATAGAAACTGTTGTTCAAAGAGAAAGAATTTGCAGTGAAATCGTTTTTTAGTAGAAAATTGACGATTTTGTCAACTTTGAAGAGTAATAACTTTGCTAATAATCACCCAATTTTTAAAATTTTTGCATATCTGTTTATGGTATCGAACATAGTTTGAATCTGCATTAGAATTTTTTACTTTTGCAACTTTTTAATTTTTGACTATTTTTGGCCATTTTTGGATTCCTTTATCAACTTTAAGAAGTCATAACTTTTCCAAAAATCAGCCAACTTTCAAAATTTTTACATGTCTGAAAAACGCTTTAATCCTTTTTACAAATAGCATTTAAAATTCTTTACATATAGAAACTGTGGTTCAAAAAGAAAGAAATTGCAGTGAAATCGTTTTTTAGTAGGAAATTGACGATTTTGTCAACTTTGAAGAGCAATAACTTTGCTAAAAATCACCCAATTTTTAAAATTTTTGCATATCTGTTTATGGTATCGAACATAGTTTGAATCTGCACTAGAATTTTTTACTTTTGCAACTTTTTAATTTTTGACTATTTTTGGCCATTTTTGGATTCCTTTATCAACTTTAAGAAGTCATAACTTTTCCAAAAATCAGCCAACTTTCAAAATTCTTACATATCTGAAAAACGCTTCCATCATTTTTTCAAATAGCATTTAAAATTCTTTACATATAGAAACTATGGTTGAAAGAGAAAGAAATTGCAGTGAAATCGTTTTTAGTAGAAAATTGACGATTTTGTCAACTTTGAAGAACAATAACTTTGCTAATAATCACCCAATTTTTTAAATTTTTGCAATTCTGTTTATGGTATCGAACATAGTTTGAAAATGCATAAATGTCTATTACTTTTGAAACAATTTAATTTTTGACTATTTTTGGCCATTTTTGGATTCCTTTATCAACTTTAAGAAGTCATAACTTTCCAAAAATCAGTCAATTTTCAAAATTTTTACATGTCTGAAAAACGCTTTAATCCTTTTTACAAATAGCATTTAAAATTCTTTACATATAGAAACTGTGGTTCAAAGAGAAAGACATTGCAGTGAAATCGTTTTTAGTAGAAAATTGACGATTTTGTCAACTTTGAAGAGCAATAACTTTGCTAAAAATCTCCCAATTTTTAAAATTTGTACATTTCTGTTTATGGTATCGAACATAGTTTGAATTTGCATTAAAATTTTTTACATTTGAAACTTTTGAATTTTTGACTATTTTTGGCCATATTTGGATTCCTTTATCAACTTTAAAAAGTTATAACTTTCCAAATTTCAGACAATTTAAAAATTTATACATTTCTGAAAAACGCTTTAATCCTTTTTACAAATAGCATTTAAAATTCTTTACATATAGAAACTGTGGTTCAAAAAGAAAGAAATTGCAGTGAAATCGTTTTTTAGTAGGAAATTGACGATTTTGTCAACTTTGAAGAGCAATAACTTTGCTAAAAATCACCCAATTTTTAAAATTTTTGCATATCTGTTTATGGTATCGAACATAGTTTGAATCTGCATTAGAATTTTTTACTTTTGCAACTTTTTAATGTTTGACTATTTTTGGCCATTTTTGGATTCCTTTATCAACTTTAAGAAGTCATAACTTTTCCAAAAATCAGCCAACTTTCAAAATTTTTACATGTCTGAAAAACGCTTTAATCCTTTTTACAAATAGCATTTAAAATTCTTTACATATAGAAACTGTGGTTCAAAAAGAAAGAAATTGCAGTGAAATCGTTTTTTAGTAGGAAATTGACGATTTTGTCAACTTTGAAGAGCAATAACTTTGCTAAAAATCACCCAATTTTTAAAATTTTTGCATATCTGTTTATGGTATCGAACATAGTTTGAATCTGCATTAGAATTTTTTACTTTTGCAACTTTTTAATTTTTGACTATTTTTGGCCATTTTTGGATTCCTTTATCAACTTTAAGAAGTCATAACTTTTCCAAAAATCAGCCAACTTTCAAAATTCTTACATATCTGAAAAACGCTTCCATCATTTTTTCAAATAGCATTTAAAATTCTTTACATATAGAAATTATGGTTGAAAGAGAAAGAAATTGCAGTGAAATCGTTTTTAGTAGAAAATTGACGATTTTGTCAACTTTGAAGAACAATAACTTTGCTAATAATCACCCAATTTTTAAAATTTTTGCAATTCTGTTTATGGTATCGAACATAGTTTGAAAATGCATAAATGTCTATTACTTTTGAAACAATTTAATTTTTGACTATTTTTGGCCATTTTTGGATTCCTTTATCAACTTTAAGAAGTCATTACTTTCCAAAAATCAGTCAATTTTCAAAATTCTTACATATCTGAAAAACGCTTCCATCATTTTTTCAAATAGCATTTAAAATTCTTTACATATAGAAATTATGGTTGAAAGAGAAAGAAATTGCAGTGAAATCGTTTTTAGTAGAAAATTGACGATTTTGTCAACTTTGAAGAACAATAACTTTGCTAATAATCACCCAATTTTTAAAATTTTTGCAATTCTGTTTATGGTATCGAACATAGTTTGAAAATGCATAAATGTCTTTTACTTTTGAAACAATTTAATTTTTGACTATTTTTGGCCATTTTTGGATTCCTTTATCAACTTTAAGAAGTCATAACTTTCCAAAAATCAGTCAATTTTCAAAATTTTTACATGTCTGAAAAACGCTTTAATCCTTTTTACAAATAGCATTTAAAATTCTTTACATACAGAAACTGTGGTTCAAAGAGAAAGACATTGCAGTGAAATCGTTTTTTAGTAGAAAATTGACGATTTTGTCAACTTTGAAGAGCAATAACTTTGCTAAAAATCTCCCAATTTTTAAAATTTGTACATTTCTGTTTATGGTATCGAACATAGTTTGAATTTGCATTAAAATTTTTTACATTTGAAACTTTTGAATTTTTGACTATTTTTGGCCATATTTGGATTCCTTTATCAACTTTAAAAAGTTATAACTTTCCAAATTTCAGACAATTTAAAAATTTATACATTTCTGAAAAACGCTTTAATCCTTTTTACAAATAGCATTTAAAATTCTTTACATATAGAAACTGTGGTTCAAAAAGAAAGAAATTGCAGTGAAATCGTTTTTTAGTAGGAAATTGACGATTTTGTCAACTTTGAAGAGCAATAACTTTGCTAAAAATCACCCAATTTTTAAAATTTTTGCATATCTGTTTATGGTATCGAACATAGTTTGAATCTGCATTAGAATTTTTACTTTTGCAACTTTTTAATTTTTGACTATTTTTGGCCATTTTTGGATTCCTTTATCAACTTTAAGAAGTCATAACTTTTCCAAAAATCAGCCAACTTTCAAAATTCTTACATATCTGAAAAACGCTTCCATCATTTTTTCAAATAGCATTTAAAATTCTTTACATATAGAAATTATGGTTGAAAGAGAAAGAAATTGCAGTGAAATCGTTTTTAGTAGAAAATTGACGATTTTGTCAACTTTGAAGAACAATAACTTTGCTAATAATCACCCAATTTTTAAAATTTTTGCAATTCTGTTTATGGTATCGAACATAGTTTGAAAATGCATAAATGTCTATTACTTTTGAAACAATTTAATTTTTGACTATTTTTGGCCATTTTTGGATTCCTTTATCAACTTTAAGAAGTCATTACTTTCCAAAAATCAGTCAATTTTCAAAATTTTTACATGTCTGAAAAACGCTTTAATCCTTTTTACAAATAGCATTTAAAATTCTTTACATATAGAAACTGTGGTTCAAAGAGAAAGACATTGCAGTGAAATCGTTTTTAGTAGAAAATTGACGATTTTGTCAACTTTGAACAGCAATAACTTTGCTAAAAATCTCCCAATTTTTAAAATTTGTACATTTCTGTTTATGGTATCGAACATAGTTTGAATTTGCATTAAAATTTTTTACATTTGAAACTTTTGAATTTTTGACTATTTTTGGCCATATTTGGATTCCTTTATCAACTTTAAAAAGTTATAACTTTCCAAATTTCAGACAATTTAAAAATTTATACATTTCTGAAAAACGCTTTAATCCTTTTTACAAATAGCATTTAAAATTCTTTACATATAGAAACTGTGGTTCAAAAAGAAAGAAATTGCAGTGAAATCGTTTTTTAGTAGGAAATTGACGATTTTGTCAACTTTGAAGAGCAATAACTTTGCTAAAAATCACCCAATTTTTAAAATTTTTGCATATCTGTTTATGGTATCGAACATAGTTTGAATCTGCATTAGAATTTTTTACTTTTGCAACCTTTTAATGTTTGACTATTTTTGTCCATTTTTGGATTCCTTTATCAACTTTAAGAAGTCAAAACTTTTCCAAAAATCAGCCAACTTTCAAAATTTTTACATATCTGAAAAACGCTTCCATCATTTTTTCAAATAGTATTTAAAATTCTTTACATATAGAAACTATGTGTGAAAGAGAAAGAAATTGCAGTGAAATCGTTTTATAGTAGAACAATGACGATTTTGTAAGCTTTGAAGAGCAATAACTATGCTAAAAATCACACAATTTTTCAAATTTTTGCATTTCTGATTATGGTATCGAACATAGTTTAAATCTGCATTAAAATTTTTTACCTTTGAAACATTTTATTTTTTGACTATTTTTGGCCATTTTTGTATTCCTTTATCAACTTTAAGAAGTCACAACTTTTCCAAAAATCAGCCGATTTTAAAAATTTTTACATTTTTGAAAAACGTTTTCATCCTTTTTTCAACTAGCATTGAAAATTCTTTACATGTAGAAACTATGGTTGAAAGAGAAAGAAATTGCAGTGAAATCGTTTTTTAGTAGAAAATTGACGATTTTGTCAACTTTGAAGAACAATAACTTTGCTAATAATCACCCAATTTTTAAAATTTTTGCAATTCTGGTAATGGTATCGAACATAGTTTGAAAATGCATAAATGTCTATTACTTTTGAAACATTTTAATTTTTGACTATTTTTGGCCATTTTTGGATTCCTTTATCAACTTTAAGAAGTCATAACTTTCCAAAAATCAGTCAATTTTCAAAATTTTTACATGTCTGAAAAACGCTTTAATCCTTTTTACAAATAGCATTTAAAATGCTTTACATATAGAAACTGTGGTTCAAAGAGAAAGACATTGCAGTGAAATCGTTTTTAGTAGAAAATTGACGATTTTGTCAACTTTGAAGAGCAATAACTTTGCTAAAAATCTCCCAATTTTTAAAATTTGTACATTTCTGTTTATGGTATCGAACATAGTTTGAATTTGCATTAAAATTTTTTACATTTGAAACTTTTGAATTTTTGACTATTTTTGGCCATATTTGGATTCCTTTATCAACTTTAAAAAGTTATAACTTTCCAAATTTCAGGCAATTTAAAATTTATACATTTCTGAAAAACGCTTTAATCCTTTTTACAAATAACATTTAAAATTCTTTACATATAGAAACTGTGGTTCAAAAAGAAAGAAATTGCAGTGAAATCGTTTTTTAGTAGGAAATTGACGATTTTGTCAACTTTGAAGAGCAATAACTTTGCTAAAAATCACCCAATTTTTAAAATTTTTGCATATCTGTTTATGGTATCGAACATAGTTTGAATATGCATTAGAATTTTTTACTTTTGCAACTTTTTAATGTTTGACTGTTTTTGGCCATTTTTGGATTCCTTTATCAACTTTAAGAAGTCATAACTTTTCCAAAAATCAGCCAACTTTCAAAATTTTTACATATCTGAAAAACGCTTCAATCATTTTTTCAAATAGCATTTAAAATTCTTTACATATAGAAACTATGTGTGGCAGAGAAAGAAATTGCAGTGAAATCGTTTTTTAGTAGAACATTGACGATTTTGTAAACTTTGAGGAGCAATAACTTTGCTAAAAATCACACAATTTTTCAATTTTTTGCATTTCTGATTATGGTATCGAACATAGTTTAAATCTGGATTAAAATTTTTTACTTTTGAAACATTTTATTTTTGACTATTTTTGGCCATTTTTGTATTCCTTTATCAACTTTAAGAAGTCATAACTTTTCCAAAAATCAGCCGATTTTCAAAATTTTTACATTTTTGAAAAACGTTTTCATCCTTTTTTCAACTAGCATTTAAAATTCTTTACATGTAGAAACTATGGATGAAAGAGAAAGAAATTGCAGTGAAATCGTTTTTTAGTAGAAAATTTACGATTTTGTCAACTTTGAAGAACAATAACTTTGCTAGTAATCTCCCAATTTTTAAAATTTTTGCATATCTGTTTATAGTATCGAAGATAGTTTGAATCTGCATTAAAACTTTTTACTTTTGCAACTTTTTAATTTTTGACTATTTTGGGCCATTTTTGGATTCCTTTATCAACTTTAAGAAGTCAATACTTTTCCAAAAATCAGTCAATTTTCAAAATTTTTACATTTCTAAAAAACGCTTTAATAGTTTTTTCAACTAGCATTTAAAATTCTTTACATGTAGAAACTATGGTTGAAAGAGAAAGAAATTGCAGTGAAATCGTTTTTTAGTAGAAAATTGACGATTTTGCAAACTTTGAAGAGCAATAACTTTGCTAAAAATCATACAATTTTTCAAATTTTTGCAATTCTGGTAATGGTATCGAACATAGTTTGAAAATGCATAAATGTCTATTACTTTTGAAACATTTTAATTTTTGACTATTTTTGGCCATTTTTGGATTCCTTTATCAACTTTAAGAAGTCATAACTTTCCAAAAATCAGTCAATTTTCAAAATTTTTACATGTCTGAAAAACGCTTTAATCCTTTTTACAAATAGCATTTAAAATTCTTTACATATAGAAACTGTGGTTCAAAGAGAAAGACATTGCAGTGAAATCGTTTTTAGTAGAAAATTGACGATTTTGTCAACTTTGAAGAGCAATAACTTTGCTAAAAATCTCCCAATTTTTAAAATTTGTACATTTCTGTTTATGGTATCGAACATAGTTTGAATTTGCATTAAAATTTTTTACATTTGAAACTTTTGAATTTTTGACTATTTTTGGCCATATTTGGATTCCTTTATCAACTTTAAAAAGTTATAACTTTCCAAATTTCAGACAATTTAAAAATTTATACATTTCTGAAAAACGCTTTAATCCTTTTTACAAATAGCATTTAAAATTCTTTACATATATAAACTGTGGTTCAAAAAGAAAGAAATTGCAGTGAAATCGTTTTTTAGTAGGAAATTGACGATTTTGTCAACTTTGAAGAGCAATAACTTTGCTAAAAATCACCCAATTTTTAAAATTATTGCATATCTGTTTATGGTATCGAACATAGTTTGAATCTGCATTAGAATTTTTTTACTTTTGCAACTTTTTAATGTTTGACTATTTTTGGCCATTTTTGGATTCCTTTATCAACTTTAAGAAGTCATAACTTTTCCAAAAATCAGCCAACTTTCAAAATTTTTACATATCTGAAAAACGCTTCAATCATTTTTTCAAATAGCATTTAAAATTCTTTACATATAGAAACTATGTGTGACAGAGAAAGAAATTGCAGTGAAATCGTTTTTTAGTAGAACATTGACGATTTTGTAAACTTTGAGGAGCAATAACTTTGCTAAAAATCACACAATTTTTCAAATTTTTGCATTTCTGATTATGGTATCGAACATAGTTTGAAAATGCATTAAAAGTTTTTACTTTTGAAACATTTTAATTTTTGACTATTTTTGGCCATTTTTGGATTCCTTTATCAACTTTAAGAAGTCATAACTTTTCCAAAAATCAGCCGATTTTCAAAATTTTTACATTTTTGAAAAACGTTTTCATCCTTTTTCAACTAGCATTTAAAATTCTTTACATGTAGAAACTATGGATGAAAGAGAAAGAAATTGCAGTGAAATCCTTTTTTAGTAGAAAATTGACGATTTTGTCCACTTTGAAGAACAATAACTTTGCTAGTAATCTCCCAATTTTTAAAATTTTTGCATATCTGTTTATAGTATCGAAGATAGTTTGAATCTGCATTAAAACTTTTTACTTTTGCAACTTTTTAATTTTTGACTATTTTGGGCCATTTTTGGATTCCTTTATCAACTTTAAGAAGTCAATACTTTTCCAAAAATCAGCCAATTTTCAAAATAGAATTTTTTACTATTGCAACTTTTCAATTTTTGACTATTTTTGGCCATTTTTGGATTCCTTTATCAACTCTAAGAAGTCATAACTTTTCCATAAATCAGCCAACTTTCAAAATTTTTACATATCTGAAAAACGCTTCAATCATTTTTTCAAATAGCATTTAAAATTCTTTAGATATAGAAACTATGTGTGAAAGAGAAAGAAATTGCAGTGAAATCGTTTTTAGTAGAAAATTGACGATTTTGTCAACTTTGAAGAACAATAACTTTGCTAATAATCACCCAATTTTTAAAATTTTTGCAATTATGTTTATGGTATCGAACATAGTTTGAAAATGCATAAATGTCTATTACTTTTGAAACATTTTAATTTTTGACTATTTTTGGCCATTTTGGTATTCCTTTATCAACTTTAAGAAGTCATAACTTTTCCAAAAATCAGTCAATTTTCAAAATTTTTACACTTCTAAAAAACGCTTTAATAGTTTTTTCAAATAGCATTTAAGATTCTTTACATATAGAAACTGTGGTTCAAAGAGAAAGAAACTGCTGTGAAATCGTTTTTTAGCAGAACATTGACGATTTTGCAAACTTTGAAGAGCAATAACTTTGCTTAAAATCACCCAATTTTTTAAATTTTTGCATATCTGTTTATAGTATCGAAGATAGTTTGAATCTGCATTAAAATTTTTAACTTTTGCAAATTTTTAATTTTTGACTATTTTGGGCCATTTTTGGATTCCTTTATCAACTTTAAGAAGTCAATACTTTTCCAAAAATCAGTCAATTTTCAAAATTTTTACATTTCTAAAAAACGCTTTAATAGTTTTTTCAAATAACATTTAAGATTCTTTACATATAGAAACTGTGGTTCAAAGAGAAAGAAACTGCAGTGAAATCGTTTTTTAGCAGAACATTGACGATTTTGCAAACTTTGAAGAGCAATAACTTTGCTAAAAAATCATACAATTTTTCAAATTTTTGCATTTCTTTGTATGGTATCGAACATAGTTTGAATCTGCATTAGAATTTTTTACTTTTGCAACTTTTTAATTTTTGACTATTTTGGCCATTTTTGGATTCCTTTATCAACTTTAAGAAGTCATAACTTTTCCAAAAGTCAGCCAATTTTCAAAATTTTTACATATCTGAAAAACGCTTTAATCATTTTTTCAAATAGAATTTAAGATTCTTTACATATAGAAACTATGTGTGAAAGAGAAAGAAATTGCAGTGAAATCGTTTTTTAGTAAAACATTGACGATTTTGTAAACTTTGAACAGCAATAACTTTGCTAAAAATCACACAATTTTTCAAATTTTTGCATTTCTTTTTATGGTATCGAACATAGTGTGAATCTGCATTAAAATTTTTTACTTTTGAAACATTGTATTTTTTGACTATTTTTGGCCATTTTGTATTCCTTTATCAACTTTAAGAAGTCATAACTTTTCCAAAATCAGCCGATTTTCAAAATTTTTACATTTTTGAAAAACATTTTAATCCTTTTTTCAACTAGCATTTAAAATTCTTTACATGTAGAAACTATGGTTGAAAGAGAAAGAAATTGCAGTGAAATCGTTTTTTAGTAGAAAATTGAAGATTTTGTCATCTGCATTAAAATTTGTTTGCTTTTGCAACTTTTTAATTTTTGACTATTTTTGGCCATTTTTGGATTCCTTTATCAACTCTAAGAAGTCATAACTTTTCCAAAAATTAGACGATTTTCAAAATTTTTACATTTCTGAAAAACGCTTTAATCCTTTTTTCAACTAGCAATTAAAATTCTTTACATATAGAAACTATGTGTGAAAGAGAAACAAATTGCAGTAAAATCGTTTTTTAGTAGAAAATTGACGATTTTGTCAACTTTGAAGAGCAATAACTTTGCTAAAAATCTCCCAATTTTTAAAATATGTACATTTCTGTTTATGGTATCGAACATAGTTTGAATTTGCATTAAAATTTTTTACATTTGAAACTTTTTAATTTTTGACTATTTTTGGCAATTTTTGGATTCCTTTATCAACTTTAAGAAGTCATAACTTTTCCAAAAATCTGCCAATTTTCAAAATTTTTACATTTCTGAAAAATTCTTTAATCCTTTTTTTAATTAGCATTTAAAATTCTTTACATATAGAAAGTATGGTTCAAAGAGAAAGAAACTGCAGTGCAATAGTTTCTTAGTAGTAAATTGAGGATTTTGTCAACTTTGAAGAGCAATAACTTTGCTAAAAATCACCGAATTTTTAAATTTTTGCATTGCTGTTTATGGTATCGAACATAGTTTGAAAATGCATAAAAGTTTTTTACTTTGAAACATTTTAATTTTTGACTATATTTGGCCATATTTGGATTCCTTTATCAACTTTAAGAAGTCATAACTTTCCAAAAATCAGCCGATTTTCAAAAATTTTACATTTCTGAAAATTTCTTTAATCATTTTATCAACTAGCAATTAAAATTCTTTACATATAGAAACTATTGTTCAAAGAGAAAGAAACTGCAGTGAAATCGTTTTTAGTAGAAAATTGACGATTTTGTCAACTTTGAAGAACAATAATTTTGCTAAAAATCACCCAATTTTTTATATTTTTGCATTTCTGTTTATGGTATCGAACATAGTTTGAATCTGCATTAGAATTTTTTACTTTTGCAACTTTTTAATGTTTGACTATTTTTGGCCATATTTGGATTCCTTTATCAACTTTAAGAAGTCATAACTTTCAAAAAATCAGCCGATTTTCAAAAATTTTACATTGCTGAAAATCGCTTTAATCATTTTTTCAACAAGCAATTAAAATTCTTTACATATAGAAAATATGGTTGAAAGAAAATGAAACTGCAGTGAAATCGTATTTTAGTAGAAAATTGACGAATTTGTCAATTTTGAAGAGCAATAACTTTGCTAAAAATAACCCAATTTTTAAAATTTTTACATTTTTGTTTATGGTATCGAACATAGTTTCAATCTGCATTTAAATTTTTTACTTCTGCAACTTTTTAACTTTTGGCCAATTTTGGATTCCTTTATCAACTTTAAGAAGTCATAACTTTTCCAAAAATCAGCCGATTTTCAAAATTTTTACATGTCTGAAAAACGCTTTAATCCTTTTTACAAATAGCATTTAAAATTCTTTACATATAGAAACTGTGGTTCAAAGAGAAAGACATTGCAGTGAAATCGTTTTTAGTAGAAAATTGACGATTTTGTCAACTTTGAAGAGCAATAACTTTGCTAAAAATCTCCCAATTTTTAAAATTTGTACATTTCTGTTTATGGTATCGAACATAGTTTGAATTTGCATTAAAATTTTTTACATTTGAAACTTTTGAATTTTTGACTATTTTTGGCCATATTTGGATTCCTTTATCAACTTTAAAAAGTTATAACTTTCCAAATTTCAGACAATTTAAAAATTTATACATTTCTGAAAAACGCTTTAATCCTTTTTACAAATAGCATTTAAAATTCTTTACATATAGAAACTGTGGTTCAAAAAGAAAGAAATTGCAGTGAAATCGTTTTTTAGTAGGAAATTGACGATTTTGTCAACTTTGAAGAACAATAACTTTGCTAGTAATCTCCCAATTTTTAAAATTTTTGCATATCTGTTTATGGTATCGAACATAGTTTGAATCTGCATTAGAATTTTTTACTTTTGCAACTTTTTAATGTTTGACTATTTTTGGCCATTTTTGGATTCCTTTATCAACTTTAAGAAGTCATAACTTTTCCAAAAATCAGCCAACTTTCAAAATTTTTACATATCTGAAAAACGCTTCAATCATTTTTTCAAATAGCATTTAAAATTCTTTACATATAGAAACTATGTGTGACATAGAAAGAAATTGCAGTGAAATCGTTATTTAGTAGAACATTGACGATTTTGTAAACTTTGAGGAGCAATAACTTTGCTAAAAATCACACAATTTTTCAAATTTTTGCATTTCTGATTATGGTATCGAACATAGTTTAAATCTGGATTAAAATTTTTTACTTTTGAAACATTTTATTTTTGACTATTTTTGGCCATTTTTGTATTCCTTTATCAACTTTAAGAAGTCATAACTTTTCCAAAAATCAGCCGATTTTCAAAATTTTTACATTTTTGAAAAACGTTTTCATCCTTTTTTCAACTAGCATTTAAAATTCTTTACATGTAGAAACTATGGATGAAAGAGAAAGAAATTGCAGTGAAATCCTTTTTTAGTAGAAAATTGACGATTTTGTCCACTTTGAAGAACAATAACTTTGCTAGTAATCTCCCAATTTTTAAAATTTTTGCATATCTGTTTATAGTATCGAAGATAGTTTGAATCTGCATTAAAACTTTTTACTTTTGCAACTTTTTAATTTTTGACTATTTTGGGCCATTTTTGGATTCCTTTATCAACTTTAAGAAGTCAATACTTTTCCAAAAATCAGCCAATTTTCAAAATAGAATTTTTTTACTATTGCAACTTTTCAATTTTTGACTATTTTTGGCCATTTTTGGATTCCTTTATCAACTCTAAGAAGTCATAACTTTTCCATAAATCAGCCAACTTTCAAAATTTTTACATATCTGAAAAACGCTTCAATCATTTTTTCAAATAGCATTTAAAATTCTTTAGATATAGAAACTATGTGTGAAAGAGAAAGAAATTGCAGTGAAATCGTTTTTAGTAGAAAATTGACGATTTTGTCAACTTTGAAGAACAATAACTTTGCTAATAATCACCCAATTTTTAAAATTTTTGCAATTATGTTTATGGTATCGAACATAGTTTGAAAATGCATAAATGTCTATTACTTTTGAAACATTTTAATTTTTGACTATTTTTGGCCATTTTGGTATTCCTTTATCAACTTTAAGAAGTCATAACTTTTCCAAAAATCAGTCAATTTTCAAAATTTTTACACTTCTAAAAAACGCTTTAATAGTTTTTTCAAATAGCATTTAAGATTCTTTACATATAGAAACTGTGGTTCAAAGAGAAAGAAACTGCAGTGAAATCGTTTTTTAGCAGAACATTGACGATTTTGCAAACTTTGAAGAGCAATAACTTTGCTTAAAATCACCCAATTTTTTAAATTTTTGCATATCTGTTTATAGTATCGAAGATAGTTTGAATCTGCATTAAAATTTTTAACTTTTGCAAATTTTTAATTTTTGACTATTTTGGGCCATTTTTGGATTCCTTTATCAACTTTAAGAAGTCAATACTTTTCCAAAAATCAGTCAATTTTCAAAATTTTTACATTTCTAAAAAACGCTTTAATAGTTTTTTCAAATAGCATTTAAGATTCTTTACATATAGAAACTGTGGTTCAAAGAGAAAGAAACTGCAGTGAAATCGTTTTTTAGCAGAACATTGACGATTTTGCAAACTTTGAAGAGCAATAACTTTGCTAAAAATCATACAATTTTTCAAATTTTTGCATTTCTTTGTATGGTATCGAAAATAGTTTGAATCTGCATTAGAATTTTTTACTTTTGCAACTTTTTAATTTTTGACTATTTTTGCCATTTTTGGATTCCTTTATCAACTTTAAGAAGTCATAACTTTTCCAAAAGTCAGCCAATTTTCAAAATTTTTACATATCTTAAAAACGCTTTAATCATTTTTTCAAATAGAATTTAAGATTCTTTACATATAGAAACTATGTGTGAAAGAGAAAGAAATTGCAGTGAAATCGTTTTTTAGTAAAACATTGACGATTTTGTCAACTTTGAACAGCAATAACTTTGCTAAAAATCACACAATTTTTCAAATTTTTGCATTTCTTTTATGGTATCGAACATAGTGTGAATCTGCATTAAAATTTTTTACTTTTGAAACATTGTATTTTTTGACTATTTTTGGCCATTTTTGTATTCCTTTATCAACTTTAAGAAGTCATAACTTTTCCAAAAATCAGCCGATTTTCAAAATTTTTACATTTTTGAAAAACATTTTAATCCTTTTTTCAACTAGCATTTAAAATTCTTTACATGTAGAAACTATGGTTGAAAGAGAAAGAAATTGCAGTGAAATCGTTTTTTAGTAGAAAATTGAAGATTTTGTCATCTGCATTAAAATTTGTTTGCTTTTGCAACTTTTTAATTTTTGACTATTTTTGGCCATTTTTGGATTCCTTTATCAACTCTAAGAAGTCATAACTTTTCCAAAAATTAGACGATTTTCAAAATTTTTACATTTCTGAAAAACGCTTTAATCCTTTTTTCAACTAGCAATTAAAATTCTTTACATATAGAAACTATGTGTGAAAGAGAAACAAATTGCAGTAAAATCGTTTTTTAGTAGAAAATTGACGATTTTGTCAACTTTGAAGAGCAATAACTTTGCTAAAAATCTCCCAATTTTTAAAATATGTACATTTCTGTTTATGGTATCGAACATAGTTTGAATTTGCATTAAAATTTTTTACATTTGAAACTTTTTAATTTTTGACTATTTTTGGCAATTTTTGGATTCCTTTATCAACTTTAAGAAGTCATAACTTTTCCAAAAATCTGCCAATTTTCAAAATTTTTACATTTCTGAAAAATTCTTTAATCCTTTTTTAATTAGCATTTAAAATTCTTTACATATAGAAAGTATGGTTCAAAGAGAAAGAAACTGCAGTGCAATAGTTTCTTAGTAGTAAATTGACGATTTTGTCAACTTTGAAGAGCAATAACTTTGCTAAAAATCACCGAATTTTTTAAATTTTTGCAGTGCTGTTTATGGTATCGAACATAGTTTGAAAATGCATAAAAGTTTTTTACTTTGAAACATTTTAATTTTTGACTATATTTGGCCATATTTGGATTCCTTTATCAACTTTAAGAAGTCATAACTTTCCAAAAATCAGCCGATTTTCAAAAATTTTACATTTCTGAAAATTTCTTTAATCATTTTATCAACTAGCAATTAAAATTCTTTACATATAGAAACTATTGTTCAAAGAGAAAGAAACTGCAGTGAAATCGTTTTTAGTAGAAAATTGACGATTTTGTCAACTTTGAAGAACAATAATTTTGCTAAAAATCACCCAATTTTTTAAATTTTTGCATTTCTGTTTATGGTATCGAACATAGTTTGAATCTGCATTAGAATTTTTTACTTTTGCAACTTTTTAATGTTTGACTATTTTTGGCCATATTTGGATTCCTTTATCAACTTTAAGAAGTCATAACTTTCCAAAAATCAGCCGATTTTCAAAATTTTACATTGCTGAAAATCGCTTTAATCATTTTTTCAACAAGCAATTAAAATTCTTTACATATAGAAAATATGGTTGAAAGAAAATGAAACTGCAGTGAAATCGTATTTTAGTAGAAAATTGACGAATTTGTCAATTTTGAAGAGCAATAACTTTGCTAAAAATAACCCAATTTTTAAAATTTTTACATTTTTGTTTATGGTATCGAACATAGTTTCAATCTGCATTTAAATTTTTTACTTCTGCAACTTTTTAACTTTTGGCCAATTTTGGATTCCTTTATCAACTTTAAGAAGTCATAACTTTTCCAAAATCAGCCGATTTTCAAAAATTTTACATTTCTGAAAATCGCTTTAATCATTTTTTCAACTAGCATTTAAAATTCTTTACATATAGAAACTATTGTTCAAAGAGAAAGAAACTGCAGTTAAATCGTTTTTTAGTAGAAAATTGACGATTTTGTCAACTTTGAAGAGCAATAACTTTGCTAAAAATCACCCAATTTTCTTACATTTCTGTTTATTGTATCGAACATAGTTTGTATCTGCATTAAAATTTTTTACTTTTGAAACTTTTTAATTTTTGACTATTTTTGGCAATATTTGGATTCCTTTATCAACTTTAAGAAATCATAACTTTTCCAAAAATCAGCCAATTTTCAAAAATTTTACATTTTTGAAAAACGCTTTAATCCTTTTTTTAACTAACATTTAAAATTCTTTACATATAGAAACTATTGTACAAAGAGAAAGAAACTGCAGTGAAATCGTATATTAGTAGAAAATTGACGATTTTGTCAACTTTGAAGAGCAATAACTTTGCTAAAAATCTCCCAATTTTTAAAAATTGTACATTTCTGTTTATGGTATCGAACATAGTTTGAATCTGCATTAAAATTTTCTACTTTTGAAACATTTTATTTTTTGACTATTTTTGGCCATTTTTGTATTACTTTATCAACTTTAAGAAGTCATAACTTTCCAAAAATCAGCCGATTTTCAAAATTTTTACATTTCTGAAAAACGCTTTAATCCTTTTTTCAACTAGCAATTAAAATTCTTTACATATAGAAACTATTGTTCAAAGAGAAAGAAACTGCAGTGAAATCGTATATTAGTAAAAAATTGACGATTTTGTCAACTTTGAAGAGCAATAACTTTGCTAAAAATCACCCAATTTTTAAAATTTTTACATTTCTGTTTATGGTATCGAACATAGTTTGAATCTGCATTAAAATTTTTTACTTGTGAAACTTTTCAATTTTTGACTATTATTGGCCATATTTGGATTCCTTTATCAACTTTAAGAAATCATATTTTTTCCAAAAATCAGCCGATTTTCAATATTTTTACATTTTTGAAAAACGTTTTCATCCTTTTTCAACAAGCATTTAAAATTCTTTACATATAGAAACTATGTGTGAAAGAGAAAGAAATTGCAGTGAAATCGTATTTTAGTAGCAAATTAACGATTTTGTCAACTTTGAAGAGCAATAACTTTGCTTTTCATCCTTTTTTCAACTAGCATTTAAAATTCTTTACATGTAGAAACTATGGATGAAAGAGAAAGAAATTGCAGTGAAATCCTTTTTTAGTAGAAAATTGACGATTTTGTCCACTTTGAAGAACAATAACTTTGCTAGTAATCTCCCAATTTTTAAAATTTTTGCATATCTGTTTATAGTATCGAAGATAGTTTGAATCTGCATTAAAACTTTTTACTTTTGCAACTTTTTAATTTTTGACTATTTTGGGCCATTTTTGGATTCCTTTATCAACTTTAAGAAGTCAATACTTTTCCAAAAATCAGCCAATTTTCAAAATAGAATTTTTTTACTATTGCAACTTTTCAATTTTTGACTATTTTTGGCCATTTTTGGATTCCTTTATCAACTCTAAGAAGTCATAACTTTTCCATAAATCAGCCAACTTTCAAAATTTTTACATATCTGAAAAACGCTTCAATCATTTTTTCAAATAGCATTTAAAATTCTTTAGATATAGAAACTATGTGTGAAAGAGAAAGAAATTGCAGTGAAATCGTTTTTAGTAGAAAATTGACGATTTTGTCAACTTTGAAGAACAATAACTTTGCTAATAATCACCCAATTTTTAAAATTTTTGCAATTATGTTTATGGTATCGAACATAGTTTGAAAATGCATAAATGTCTATTACTTTTGAAACATTTTAATTTTTGACTATTTTTGGCCATTTTGGTATTCCTTTATCAACTTTAAGAAGTCATAACTTTTCCAAAAATCAGTCAATTTTCAAAATTTTTACACTTCTAAAAAACGCTTTAATAGTTTTTTCAAATAGCATTTAAGATTCTTTACATATAGAAACTGTGGTTCAAAGAGAAAGAAACTGCAGTGAAATCGTTTTTTAGCAGAACATTGACGATTTTGCAAACTTTGAAGAGCAATAACTTTGCTTAAAATCACCCAATTTTTTAAATTTTTGCATATCTGTTTATAGTATCGAAGATAGTTTGAATCTGCATTAAAATTTTTAACTTTTGCAAATTTTTAATTTTTGACTATTTTGGGCCATTTTTGGATTCCTTTATCAACTTTAAGAAGTCAATACTTTTCCAAAAATCAGTCAATTTTCAAAATTTTTACATTTCTAAAAAACGCTTTAATAGTTTTTTCAAATAGCATTTAAGATTCTTTACATATAGAAACTGTGGTTCAAAGAGAAAGAAACTGCAGTGAAATCGTTTTTTAGCAGAACATTGACGATTTTGCAAACTTTGAAGAGCAATAACTTTGCTAAAAATCATACAATTTTTCAAATTTTTGCATTTCTTTGTATGGTATCGAAAATAGTTTGAATCTGCATTAGAATTTTTTACTTTTGCAACTTTTTAATTTTTGACTATTTTTGCCATTTTTGGATTCCTTTATCAACTTTAAGAAGTCATAACTTTTCCAAAAGTCAGCCAATTTTCAAAATTTTTACATATCTTAAAAACGCTTTAATCATTTTTTCAAATAGAATTTAAGATTCTTTACATATAGAAACTATGTGTGAAAGAGAAAGAAATTGCAGTGAAATCGTTTTTTAGTAAAACATTGACGATTTTGTCAACTTTGAACAGCAATAACTTTGCTAAAAATCACACAATTTTTCAAATTTTTGCATTTCTTTTTATGGTATCGAACATAGTGTGAATCTGCATTAAAATTTTTTACTTTTGAAACATTGTATTTTTTGACTATTTTTGGCCATTTTTGTATTCCTTTATCAACTTTAAGAAGTCATAACTTTTCCAAAAATCAGCCGATTTTCAAAATTTTTACATTTTTGAAAAACATTTTAATCCTTTTTTCAACTAGCATTTAAAATTCTTTACATGTAGAAACTATGGTTGAAAGAGAAAGAAATTGCAGTGAAATCGTTTTTTAGTAGAAAATTGAAGATTTTGTCATCTGCATTAAAATTTGTTTGCTTTTGCAACTTTTTAATTTTTGACTATTTTTGGCCATTTTTGGATTCCTTTATCAACTCTAAGAAGTCATAACTTTTCCAAAAATTAGACGATTTTCAAAATTTTTACATTTCTGAAAAACGCTTTAATCCTTTTTTCAACTAGCAATTAAAATTCTTTACATATAGAAACTATGTGTGAAAGAGAAACAAATTGCAGTAAAATCGTTTTTTAGTAGAAAATTGACGATTTTGTCAACTTTGAAGAGCAATAACTTTGCTAAAAATCTCCCAATTTTTAAAATATGTACATTTCTGTTTATGGTATCGAACATAGTTTGAATTTGCATTAAAATTTTTTACATTTGAAACTTTTTAATTTTTGACTATTTTTGGCAATTTTTGGATTCCTTTATCAACTTTAAGAAGTCATAACTTTTCCAAAAATCTGCCAATTTTCAAAATTTTTACATTTCTGAAAAATTCTTTAATCCTTTTTTTAATTAGCATTTAAAATTCTTTACATATAGAAAGTATGGTTCAAAGAGAAAGAAACTGCAGTGCAATAGTTTCTTAGTAGTAAATTGACGATTTTGTCAACTTTGAAGAGCAATAACTTTGCTAAAAATCACCGAATTTTTTAAATTTTTGCAGTGCTGTTTATGGTATCGAACATAGTTTGAAAATGCATAAAAGTTTTTTACTTTGAAACATTTTAATTTTTGACTATATTTGGCCATATTTGGATTCCTTTATCAACTTTAAGAAGTCATAACTTTCCAAAATCAGCCGATTTTCAAAAAATTTTACATTTCTGAAAATTTCTTTAATCATTTTATCAACTAGCAATTAAAATTCTTTACATATAGAAACTATTGTTCAAAGAGAAAGAAACTGCAGTGAAATCGTTTTTAGTAGAAAATTGACGATTTTGTCAACTTTGAAGAACAATAATTTTGCTAAAAATCACCCAATTTTTTAAATTTTTGCATTTCTGTTTATGGTATCGAACATAGTTTGAATCTGCATTAGAATTTTTTACTTTTGCAACTTTTTAATGTTTGACTATTTTTGGCCATATTTGGATTCCTTTATCAACTTTAAGAAGTCATAACTTTCCAAAAATCAGCCGATTTTCAAAAATTTTACATTGCTGAAAATCGCTTTAATCATTTTTTCAACAAGCAATTAAAATTCTTTACATATAGAAAATATGGTTGAAAGAAAATGAAACTGCAGTGAAATCGTATTTTAGTAGAAAATTGACGAATTTGTCAATTTTGAAGAGCAATAACTTTGCTAAAAATAACCCAATTTTTAAAATTTTTACATTTTTGTTTATGGTATCGAACATAGTTTCAATCTGCATTTAAATTTTTTACTTCTGCAACTTTTTAACTTTTGGCCAATTTTGGATTCCTTTATCAACTTTAAGAAGTCATAACTTTTCCAAAAATCAGCCGATTTTCAAAAATTTTACATTTCTGAAAATCGCTTTAATCATTTTTTCAACTAGCATTTAAAATTCTTTACATATAGAAACTATTGTTCAAAGAGAAAGAAACTGCAGTTAAATCGTTTTTTAGTAGAAAATTGACGATTTTGTCAACTTTGAAGAGCAATAACTTTGCTAAAAATCACCCAATTTTCTTACATTTCTGTTTATTGTATCGAACATAGTTTGTATCTGCATTAAAATTTTTTACTTTTGAAACTTTTTAATTTTTGACTATTTTTGGCAATATTTGGATTCCTTTATCAACTTTAAGAAATCATAACTTTTCCAAAAATCAGCCAATTTTCAAAAATTTTACATTTTTGAAAAACGCTTTAATCCTTTTTTTAACTAACATTTAAAATTCTTTACATATAGAAACTATTGTACAAAGAGAAAGAAACTGCAGTGAAATCGTATATTAGTAGAAAATTGACGATTTTGTCAACTTTGAAGAGCAATAACTTTGCTAAAAATCTCCCAATTTTTAAAAATTGTACATTTCTGTTTATGGTATCGAACATAGTTTGAATCTGCATTAAAATTTTCTACTTTTGAAACATTTTATTTTTTGACTATTTTTGGCCATTTTTGTATTACTTTATCAACTTTAAGAAGTCATAACTTTCCAAAAATCAGCCGATTTTCAAAATTTTTACATTTCTGAAAAACGCTTTAATCCTTTTTTCAACTAGCAATTAAAATTCTTTACATATAGAAACTATTGTTCAAAGAGAAAGAAACTGCAGTGAAATCGTATATTAGTAAAAAATTGACGATTTTGTCAACTTTGAAGAGCAATAACTTTGCTAAAAATCACCCAATTTTTAAAATTTTTACATTTCTGTTTATGGTATCGAACATAGTTTGAATCTGCATTAAAATTTTTTACTTGTGAAACTTTTCAATTTTTGACTATTATTGGCCATATTTGGATTCCTTTATCAACTTTAAGAAATCATATTTTTTCCAAAAATCAGCCGATTTTCAATATTTTTACATTTTTGAAAAACGTTTTCATCCTTTTTCAACAAGCATTTAAAATTCTTTACATATAGAAACTATGTGTGAAAGAGAAAGAAATTGCAGTGAAATCGTATTTTAGTAGCAAATTAACGATTTTGTCAACTTTGAAGAGCAATAACTTTGCTAAAAATCACCCAATTTTTAAAATTTTTACATTTCTGTTTATGGTATCGAACATAGTTTGAATCTGCATTAAAATTTTTTACTTTTGAAACATTTTATTTTTTGACTATTTTTGGCCATTTTTTTATTCCTTTATCAACTTTAAGAAGTCAAAACTTATCCAAAAATGAGACGATTTTCAAAATTTTTACATTTCTTGAAAACACTTTAATCATTTTTTCAACTAGCACTAAAAATTCTTTACATATAGAAACTATGGTTGAAAGAGAAAGAAATTGCAGTAAAATTGTTTTTTAGTAAAGAATTGACGATTTTGTCAACTTTGAAGAGCAAAAAATTTACTAAAACTCACTCAATTTTTAAAATTTTTGCATTTCTGTTTATGATATCGAACATAGTTTGAATATGCATTAAACTTTTTTACTTGTGAAAGTTTTTATTTTTTGACTATTTTTGGCCATATTTGGATTCCTTTATCAACTTTAAGAAGTCATAACTTTTCCAAAAATCAGCCGATTTTCAAAAATTTTCATATCTGAAAATCGCTTTAATCATTTTTTCAACTGGCAATTAAAATTCTTTACATATAGAAAGTATGGTTCAAAGAGAAAGAAACTGCAGTGCAATAGTTTCTTAGTAGTAAATTGACGATTTTGTCAACTTTGAAGAGCAATAACTTTGCTAAAAATCACCCAATTTTTTAAATTTTTACATTTCTGTTTATGGTATCGAACATAGTTTGAAAATGCATAAAATTTTTTACTTTTGCAACTTTTAATTTTTGGCCAATTTAGCATTCCTTTATCAACTTTAAGAAATCATAGCTTTTCCAAAAATCAGCCAATTTTCAAAATATTTACATTTCTGAAAAACGCTTTAATCCTTTTTACAAATAGCATTAAAATTTCTTTACATATAGAAACTGTGGTTCAAAGAGAAAGAAACTGTAGTGAAATCGTATTTTAGTAGAAAATTGACGATTTTGTCAACTTTGAAGAGCAATAACTTTGCTAAAAATCACCCAATTTTTAAAATTTTTACATTTCTGTTTATGGTATCGAACATAGTTTGAATTTGCATTAAAATTTTTTACTTTTGCAACTTTTTAATTTTTTACTATTTTTGGCCATTTTTGGATTCCTTTATCAACTCTAAGAAGTCATAACTTTTCCAAAAATCAGCCGATTTTCAAAATTTATACATTTCTGAAAACGCTTTAATCCTTTTTTCAACTAGCAATTAAAATTCTTTACATATAGAAACTATTGTTCAAAGAGAAAGAAACTGCAGTGAAATCGTATTTTAGTAGGAAATTGACGATTTTGTGAACTTTGAAAAGCAATAATTTTGCTAAAAATCACCCAATTTTTTAAATATTTGAAATTTTGTTTATGGTATCGAACATAGTTTAAAAAAGCATAAAAGTTTTTTACTTTTGAAACATTTTAATTTTTGTTTATTTTTGGCAATTTTTGGATTCCTTTATTAACTGTAAGAAGTCATAACTTTACCAAAAATCAGCCAATTTTCAAATTTTTTACATTTCTGAAAAACGATTTCATCCTTTTTTCAAATAGCATTTAAAATTCTTTACATGTAGAAACTATGGTTGAAAGAGAAAGAAATTGCAGGGAAATCGTTTTTTAGTAGAAAATTGACGATTTTGCCAACTTTGAAGAACAATAATTTTGCTAAAAATCAACCAATTTTATAAATTTTTGCAATTTTGTTTATGGTATCGAACATAGTTTGAATCTGCATTAAAATTTTTTACTTTTGAAACATTTTAATTTTTGACTATTTTTGGCCACTTTTGGATTTTTTTTTATTAACTTTAAGAAGTCATAACTTTTCCAAAAATCAGCCAATTTTCAATATTTTTACTTTTCTGAAAAACGATTTCATCCTTTTTTCAAATAGCATTTAAAGTTCTTTACATGTAGAAACTATGGTTGAAAGAGAAAGAAATTGCAGGGAAATCGTTTTTTAGTTGAAAATTGACGATTTTGTAAACTTTGAAGAACAATAATTTTGATAAAAATCAACCAATTTTTTAAATTTTTGCATTTCTGTTTATGGTATCGAACATAGTTTGAATTTGCATTAAAATTTTTTACTTTTGCAACTTTTCAATTTTTGACTATTTTTGGCCATTTTTAGATTCCTTTATCAACTCTATGAAGTCATAACTTTTCCAAAAATCAGCCGATTATCAAAATTTTTACATTTCTGAAAAATGCTTTAGAAACTAGTGTTCAAAGAGAAAGAAACTGCAGTAAAATCGTTTTTTAGTAGAAAACTGACGATTTTGTCAACTTTGAAGAGCAATAACTTTGCTTAAAATCACCCAATTTTTTAAATTTTTGCATATCTGTTTATGGTATCGAACATAGTTTGAATCTGCATTAAAATTTTTAACTATCGAAACTTTCTAATTTTTGACTATTTTTGGCTATTTTTGGATTCCTTTATCAACTTTAAGAAGTCATAACTTTTCCAAAAATCAGTCAATTTTTAAAACTTTTACATTTCTGAAAATCGCATTAATCATTTTTTCAAATAGCTTTTAAAATTCTTTACATATAGAAACTATGTGTGAAAGAGAAATAAATTGCAGGAAAATCGTTTTTTAGTAGAACATTGACGATTTTGTCAACTTTGAAGAGCAATAACTTTGCTTAAAATCACCCAATTTTTTAAATTTTTGCATTTCTGTTTATGTTATCGAACATAGTTTGAATCTGCATTAAAATTTTTTACTTTTGCAACTTTTTAATTTTTGACTATTTTTGGCCATATTTGGATTCCTTCATCAACTCTAAGAAGTCATAACTTTTCCAAAAATCAGCCGATTATCAAAATTTTTACATTTCTGAAAAATGCTTTAGAAACTATTGTTTAAAGAGAAAGAAACTGCAGTGAAATCGTTTTTTAGTAGAAAATTGACGATTTGAAAATTTTAATTTTTCACTATTTTTGGCCATTTTTGTATTCCTTTATCAACTCTAAGAAGTCATAACTTTTCCAAAAATCAGCCGATTTTCAAAATTTTTACATTTCTGAAAAATGCTTTAATCCTTTTTTCAACTAGCAATTAAAATTCTTTACATATAGAAACTATTGTTCAAAGAGAAAGAAACTGCAGTGAAATCGTTTTTTAGTAGAAGATTGACGATTTTGTCATTTTTGAAGAACAATAATTTTGCTAAAAATCACCGAATTTTTTAAATTTTTGCAGTGCTGTTTATGGTATCGAACATAGTTTGAAAATGCATAAAAGTTTTTTACTTTGAAACATTTTAATTTTTGACTATTTTTGGCCATATTTGGATTCCTTTATCAACTTTAAGAAGTCATAACTTTTCCAAAAATCAGCCGATTATCAAAATTTTTACATTTCTGAAAAATGCTTTAGAAACTATTGTTTAAAGAGAAAGAAACTGCAGTGAAATCGTTTTTTAGTAGAAAATTGACGATTTGAAACTTTTTAATTTTTCACTATTTTTGGCCATTTTTGTATTCCTTTATCATTTCTAAGAAGTCATAACTTTTCCAAAAATCAGCCGATTATCAAAATTTTTACATTTCTGAAAAATGCTTTAATCCTTTTTTCAACTAGCAATTAAAATTCTTTACATATAGAAACTATTGTTCAAAGAGAAAGAAACTGCAGTGAAATCGTTTTTTAGTAGAAGATTGACGATTTTGTCATTTTTGAAGAACAATAATTTTGCTAAAAATCACCAAATTTTTTAAATTTTTGCAGTGCTGTTTATGGTATCGAACATAGTTTGAAAATGCATAAAAGTTTTTTACTTTGAAACATTTTAATTTTTGACTATTTTTGGCCATATTTGGATTCCTTTATCAACTTTAAGAAGTCATAACTTTCCAAAAATCAGTAGATTTTCAAAAATTTTACATTTCTGAAAATCGCTTTAATCATTTTTTCAACTAGCAATAAAAATTCTTTACATTTAGAAACTATGGTTGAAAGAAAAAGAAACTGCAGTGAAATCGTATTTTAGTAGAAAATTGACGATTTTGTCAACTTTGAAGAACAATAACTTTGCTAAAAATAACCCAATTTTTTAAATTTTTGCAATTCTGTTTATGGTATCGAACATAGTTTGAAAATGCATGAAAGTTTTTTACTTTTGAAACTTTTTAATTTTTGACTATTTTTGGCCATATTTGGATTCCTTTATCAACTTTAAGAAGTCATAACTTTCCAAAAATCAGTAGATTTTCAAAAATTTTACATTTCTGAAAATCGCTTTAATCATTTTTTCAACTAGCAATTAAAATTCTTTACATATAGAAACTATGGTTGAAAGAAAAAGAAACTGCAGTGAAATCGTATTTTAGTAGAAAATTGACGATTTTGTCAACTTTGAAAAGCAATAACTTTGCTAAAAATCACCCAATTTTTTAAATTTTTGCAATTCTGTTTATGATATCGAAAAGAGTTTGAAAATGCATAAAAGTTTTTTACTTTTGAAACTTCTTAATTTTTGACTATTTCTGGCCATATTTGGATTCCTTCATCAACTCTAAGAAGTCATAACTTTTCCAAAAATCAGCCGATTATCAAAATTTTTACATTTCTGAAAAATGCTTTAGAAACTATTGTTTAAAGAGAAAGAAACTGCAGTGAAATCGTTCTTTAGTAGAAAATTGACGATTTGAAACTTTTTAATTTTTCACTATTTTTGGCCATTTTTGTATTCCTTTATCAACTCTAAGAAGTCATAACTTTTCCAAAAATCAGCCGATTTTCAAAATTTTTACATTTCTGAAAAATGCTTTAATCCTTTTTTCAACTAGCAATTAAAATTCTTTACATATAGAAACTATTGTTCAAAGAGAAAGAAACTGCAGTGAAATCGTTTTTTAGTAGAAGATTGACGATTTTGTCATTTTTGAAGAACAATAATTTTGCTAAAAATCACCGAATTTTTTAAATTTTTGCAGTGCTGTTTATGGTATCGAACATAGTTTGAAAATGCATAAAAGTTTTTTACTTCGAAACATTTTAATTTTTGACTATTTTTGGCCATATTTGGATTCCTTTATCAACTTTAAGAAGTCATAACTTTCCAAAAATCAGTAGATTTTC